>JAOSBO010000002.1:13370004-13384097 GCA_027563915.1 Erythroxylum rotundifolium
ACCTACATTTATAGTAATCAATGAAATGAATGATAAGACAGTTATTCAAAAGAGAATCCATTGAAATAACTATTTCTGTATGAGTACTTCTCCTAGTAGAAAAATTGAAATCATAATTTAATTAACATATGACTAGACATATTTTCTGTTCTGATAAAACTTTATAGACCCTAAAGTTACACTTTCTTGAGCTACAATCATTTGCTTTCTAGTTGGTTAACCCACATATCTAGCAATTCTAACACTCTTTTGAATACAATAAGATCTATTAAATCCTATGAAAGGTTTTATATCTATTACCAAAAAGATCGCATAGGTGTCACTTAAGCCCCCTATTAATCCCTTTCTATTTAAGCCACAGTTTGCTCATAAGTAGGCTCTTTTGTTTTGTCCAAAGGAGAATTAAAATTAGAATGAGCCATTAGCATGAATAAATCAACATTAATACTAATAAAGATAGCTTACAAAATACATACCATTTTATAAATTAAAGCAAACCAATCCATATAAAAATAACTACTAGAATTTTTTTTCTTATTTAAACATAGAAAAAGTATTTAGATACTAAACATGTTCAAAATAAAAATAAAAATCATAATTTAAGTTAATATAAACGAATCCTCTAAATCATAGGTAGCTTGATCCATTAAGATGATGTTTGGATCTTTATTTTATAGTTAAAAAAAATCTGAAAATCAATCACCCAAGGGTTGGAAATGCCTTACAATGGTTAATTCTAGCTTTTGGAGAGAAAAAGATGTTTCTTATATGTTTTTTTTCTTCTAAAAGATGGATAAAGTCCCATTCAAATTTGGTTTTTTACCCTTTAATACATTTTGCTCTACCTACACCACATTTGTACCAAAATCATAACCCAGATTGTAGACTTTTATCGTTTATTGTGGGTAATATACATAGGCATATATATAAGCCTTGAGCATGTTAAAACAAAGAAAGGAGGTATTTCTGTTGTTCTAAATGAAATAAATGAATTAGTCCTGAAGAGGATTGTCATGGGGTGATTACGCATTAATTGTAGGATGCAACATGCAAGGATTGTCCTTCAAACTCTTACTTATTGTCAGCTACTGCATTTAAGGAACTTAGTCCGAGATGATATCAAGTGCAAAGTTGACAATGGGTTACTTACTACCATATGGTTTGACAATTGGTTAGGTGAAGGCCCTCTTATCCACCATGTAGCCTTATCATTGATTTCTCTCTTCCCCTTACATACTAGGCTCGTTATATTCATTGATGGTAAGTCTTGGAGGCTTCCTACTTATCTTAGTTTGTCGTAACCACAATATTCTCCAAATTCATCCAGAGCGGATACATTTTATTGGAAGGATCTTCCAACTTTCAAATTATCAAACAAGATCACTATGGACATGCTCAGATTAAGAAATCCGAAAGTCTACTGGAGTAAAATCATGTGGCACAAAGTTCTTTCCCTAAAGGTATCATTTATCCTGTGGTTATTATAAGGAATCGTCTTAATTCTGCATGTAAACTTTCTTACCTTGACATAAGTAGAAGATGCTCTCTATATTCTACACATGATGAAACTAGAGATCATCTATTCTTCATGTGTTCAATTTCTAAGTTCATTTGGAATAAGTGAAACTAAAATGCTTATGGACTAGTTCTGATAACTCTATCTCCATCATTATTCATTGGCTAGCTACTCAAGCTTCTGTTCCTAAGACTGACAAATTGATCTACTTATTGGTTATGGGATTATGTTTTCTAAATTGAGAATTTCATCTGGTCCTAAAGTTACATGTTTAGGTGTATATTTGGTAGGAAATTTTCGAAATTTATTATTTTTTCTGTAATAGCCAAAACGATTTAATTCTTCTTCTGGTTCAATAGGTTTATAATTCCAATTATACTTATTGTGATTATCTTTTTTTCTTTTTTTTTCCCACTTTGATTAGGTTCAGGCTGTTCTTTTGGTTTATGTTGATTAGTACAAATATCTTGGTTAGATTCATATCCGTAAATAATTTCATCTAGATCAATTATAAATTTTAAAGTTTCAAGTGGTTTGTTAATATTGGTTCAAGTTAATTTATTAATTAGTTGAGTAATTTCGTCTAGTTGATTTTTTATATCGGTTTCAATATTTATTGTGGGAGTTCTTTCTTCTTCCTAGTCACTAATTATATTCGTCATGGTTTTATTAATGTGATAGTTTTGCCTTGTGAGGAAGGCCCTGATACCACTTTTGTAATTGTCTCTTTATTTTTTTTTGTTTCTATTATTTGTTTAATATTATCTAGCGATCTTATAATTTTGTCAAATTTTTCATTTAGAAACCAGAAATCTTTTGATAATGATAGTTCTTTATTTTTTATGATTTGAAGTTCATTTATCAAAGGCTTTGTCGTACTATTTATTTCTTTGAGTTGCGATTCAATATTTGTTTGTTTTTCAATTAATTCAGCTAATTGCTTAGTAATACTCGTAACACAGTTTTCAAATGTTCTTTTAATTCATTAAGTTGATTTTTAATTGTTATTAATTCTTGAATAATTTTTCTTTTTTGTTCAGTATTAGTTTGAGGATCAGTAATTCTAATTCCTAGTTCAATGAATCTAATAAGTCTTTCTAACCTTATAGATTGTGATCTTAGGGGTAATTTTTCTTTTAATTTTTTATTTTCAAATAGTGATAATCTAGGTGTAGATTGGATATTTAATAGTGTAATTGTCTTAAATTTGTTCCTACTTTAGCTACATCTGTAAATAATTAATCTAAGTAGATTAAATCAGTATTTTTAAATTCTATACTATAATGAGAATTTGTCGATGCATAGCTAATTTGACATGTAATAAAAAATGGGTATTGTCCTTTAGTCATTAAATGTTCTATATAAAATTTATATACAATTGTAATTGTTTCATCTAGATTTTGAGATTGTAATGGGATTCCTATTTTTAGACACGTGTTAAATTTTATTTTTCTATATGCTAAATTTCCATTAATTACTCCTATTATTTGATTATTTAAATTATTCATTCGTTCATCGACTATAGCCATTCGTAATGGAGAATCTATTCCTTCTTGAAAAGTTGATTATAATAATATTTGTATGGAAGAGAGATGAATATATCCTATTTTATTTCATTTATCTTCAGTAATTTTTTGTAATTGTTTATAAATATGTTCTGATTGATGATGTTAATACGAATATGTTTGTTACATTGATCAATTTTTATTGAAGTTTCATGTACAATTTGTCCAAAATAAATAATATTTTTGCGATTAATAATATTTTTAAAAGGATGATGATTATATCTTGACCTTCTTTTAGTTTTAAACTAGTTTTAGCTATTTGTTTTTGTTTTTCTTTAGATAATAATGTATTAATATGAAATGTACCAGTTGATTCAGTTAAATCTAAACAATCTATATCTAATATATTATCTGAAGTATTATCGCTCATATTTAATGATAATTAAATTGTTGATGTTCTAAAAGCTGATTTTGTGTATTTTGTACTTTATGCTTATAAAGATTATATAGCTTGATAGCGTTATCTAAGCATTCTTTTATAGGTAATAGTCTTCTATTGTTAATAAAAAATTGTAAATAATTATATCGGTCTTCGTAATATTCTTTTTTCATTAAGTAATAAGTAGACTTTGAAATAAAGAATTTCTGCTGATAAATGACTACATATCAAACATTGATTATTCATTTTGACTGAATTTGGAAATGAATTTGATAATAGTTTATAAATCGATTAAAAGTTTGTTTCTTTTCTTCTTTTTCTTGTTTTAAGAGCTGAGTATGTCTATTAATTATATCTCTAAATTTTTTTAAAGTGCCTTCAGAAGCTTGAATAGAAAGGAAGAATTTATATATGTTAGTATATTCTTTAATACATTTACGACTAAGTGATATTTTTGTATCCATATGTAACATTATTGTATGTAAATTATGACAGGTTTGACATATAGGCATAATTATTGAAATAGTTTATCAAATAAATATTGTTGAAGTATAGATCTAAAATCATGAGTCCAACATGTATTGAAAAAAGCAATACAATCTCGTTTTTCTAAGCATATAAAACTAGCATAAAACATAAATAAAAAAGGTGGAATATAATAAATAGTGAGTATTAATTGCATACAAATTGATGAAATTATAATCTTAAAAATCATACCTTATTGCCTCGTTTTCGTTTAGACGCCAAAACACAGGCTAAGAGAGAGAGGACTTAGGAAGAAGTTTATTTCATATCGAAGGCTTAAGCCAAACAACAAGAGAAAAAAGACTAGTGCTTAGATAGGTAATAAAGTAAAGGATAGGTAAAAGTAAAAGCAAAAGAAAAAGTAAGGGTAAAAGGAAAAGTAAAAAGAGTAGGTTGGCCATTGTCGGCCATTGTCTTTAATAATTACATAATAACAAAAATGGAAAAGATATTTGCTTCACTCTTCTTGCTTAACTCTTCACTAATAACTTAGTCTTTTGCTGTTTGTGCTGAAGTAGTTAGACAGTAAGCACATATATGTGTTGGTTGGATAATTGCGTAATTGTTGACAAATTGAATATTTCCAATCTGAGGATAAGTCTTCAAATACTCTTGAGATGTGAGAAAATTGTGTTTCCATTTATTTGATGAGTTGTAATGCTTCTTTGGTTATTGGACTTTGATAAGTGGAAGTTTTAAGTATATTGGGTCCTCTACAATTGAGCTTGATTGATGATTCAGCAGTAAGTTTTAAACATTGATTATAAGCTCCTTCAATACAGTGGAGGTTGAAATGAGTAATTAAATCCCATGTGACTTCATGCTTCGGAGGTTCATCGATAGGTAGATATATTCCATTGCTTATATCTTTGTGTCATTCATCATAAAGGTTTTCCATAGATCCGTTAAATATAACATAGGTTTTGCTCTCTTTGTGGTCTTCTTGCTTTTGGGATATAGGTGTCATAGAATTGAACTGGATAATAGGAGGAGTAACAGTTTGGGTTATCTGTTGTGGAGTAATAGGCTGAATGGTTAAGGTTTGTTAAGCTTGGGTTATTTGTTTTTCTAATAATTGGATAGTAGTTCTTAATTGATTAATTTCTTTTGTGACTATTCCAAGTTGTTGTTGTAGCTCTAATAATTATGTTCCTTTTTTATTGAGTGAATCCTTCAAACTGGTGATAGCTGCTTCCATTGTCGAGTAAGTGTATCTGTAAGACTGTTAGCAATAGATGTAATATATTGAATTTGAAATTGATATTGAGCTAATTCCAATTGTCACCGAATTAGTCGACCTTGATTATAATTGGTTTTTATATTATATTTTGTAAATCCACATAGATACTTGGAATCTGTCTCAATAAAAAAGTTGACAGGTAATAAGTCAAATTTTCATTTTCGTAATGTTTTTAAACATGCTAATGCTTCCTTTTCATAAATAGCGTATTTTCTTTCAGTAGGATTAAGATCCCATTGATATATTTACATAAAAGATATTTCCTTTATATTTACATAAAAGATATTCAAATCGGAATAAGCAATGGAATATATCTACTTATCGATGAACCTCAGAAGCATGAAGTAACATGAGATTTAATTAATCATTTCAACCTTCACTGTATTGAAGGAGTTTATAATCAATGTTTAAAACTCACTGTCGAATCATCAATCAAAATCAATTATAGAGGACCTAATATACTCATGACTTCCACTTATCGAAGTCCAATAACCACAGAATCATTACAATTCATGAAATAAATGGAAGCATAATTTTCTCACATCTCAGGAGTATTTGAAGACTTATCCTCTGATTGGAAATATTCAATTTGTCAACAATTACGTAATTATCCAACACAAACATGAGCCCACTGTCCAACTACTTCAACACAAATAGCAAAAGACAACAGCTCATCAGACGACGTTATTATTGAAGAGTGAAGCAAATATCTTTTCCATTTTTGTCATTATGTAATTATTAAAGACAGTGGTTGAAAATGACCAACCTACTTGTTTTACTTTTCTTTTTACCCTTACCTTTTCTTTTTCTTTTAATTTTACCCGTCTTTTATTTTATTAGCTGTCTAGCACTAGTCTTTTTGTCTTTTCTATTTCTCATGTCTATATAATTTATTAGTTGAGTAATTTTGTCTAGTTGATTTTTTATATCAGTTTCAATATTTATTGTGGGAGTTCTTTCTTCTTCCTAGTCACTAATTATATTCACAATGGTTTTGCCTTGTGAGGGAGGCTCTGATACTACTTTTGTAATTGTCTCTTTATTTTGTTTTGTTTCTATTATTTGTTTAATATTGTATAGTGATCTTATAATTTTGTCAAAATTTTAATTTAGGAACCATAAATCTCTTGATAATGATAGTTCTTTATATTTAAGATTTGAAGTTCATTTATTAAGGTTGTGTCGTACTATTTATTTTTTTGAGTTGGTATCAATATTTGTTTGTTTTTCAACTAATTCAGCTAATTGCTTAGTAATACTCATAAAGTAGTTTTCAAATGTTTTTTTAATTCATTAAGTTGATTTTCAATTGTTATTGATTCTTGACTAATTTTTCTTTTTTATTCATTATCTTGTTTAGTATTAGTTTGAGGATCAGTAATTCTAATTCTTGGTTCAATAAATCTAATAGGCCTTTCTAATCTTACAAATTGTGATCCTAGGGGTAATTTTTCTTTTATTGTTTTTTTTTCGATAGTGATAATCTAGGTGCAGAGGATTCTACACTTTTTGGATATTTAATAGCTGGTAATTGTCTTAAATTTGTTCTTAGTTTAGCTACATCTGTAAATAATTGATCTATGTAGATTCGATCAGTATTTTTAAATTCTATTCTATCATGAGAATTAGTCAATGCATAGCTAAATTGATATGTAATAGAAAATGGGTATTGTCTTTCAGTCATTAGATTTTTTCTATAAAATTTATATGCAACTGTAATTGCTTCATCTAAAATTTGAGATTATAATGGGATTCCTATTTTTAGACGATTGTTAAATTTTATTTTTTCTATATACTAAATTTCTATTCATTGTTCCTATTATTTGATTATTTAAATTATTCATTCATTCACTGACTATAGCCATTCGTATTGGAGAATCTATTCCTTCTTGAAAATTAGATTTTAATAATATTTGTTTAGTAGAGAGATGAATATATCCTATTTTATTTCGTTTATCTTTAGAAATTTTTTGTAATTGTTTATAAATATGTTCCTAATTAATGAGGTTAATACGAATATATTTGTTACATTGATCAATTCTTATTGGAGTTTCATTTACAATTTTTCCAAAATAAATAATATTTTTGCGATTCATAATATTTTTAAAATGATGATGTATTATATCTTGACCTTCTTTTAGGTGTAAACTAGTTTTAGCTTCTTTTTTTTTTTTGCTTCTCTTTAGATAATAATGTATTAATATCAAATGTACCAGTAGATTCAGTTAAATCTAAACAATCTATATCTAATATATTATCTGAAGTATTGTCAGTCATATTTAATGATAATTAAATTATTGATGTTCTAAAAGTTGGTTTTATGTATTTTGTACTTCGTGCTTATAAAGATTATATAGATCGATAGTGTTATCTAAGTGTTCTTTTATAGGTAATAATCCTCTATTGTTAATAAAAAAATTGTAAATAATTACATCGGTCTTTATAATGTTCTTTTTCCATTTTATAAGCATTAAGTATACTTTGAAAATAAAGAATTTCTGCAGATAAATGACTACATGTCAACATTGATTATTCATCTTGATTGAATTTGGAAATAAATTTGATAATGGTTTATAAATTGATTAAAAGTTTGTTTCTTTTCTTCTTTTTCTTGTCCTAAGAGTTGGGTATGTCTATTAATTATATCTCTAATTGTTTATATAGTGTCTTCAGAAGCTTGAATAGAAACGAAGAATTCATATATGTTAGTAAATTCTTTAATACATTTACTAAGTGATATTTTTGTATCCATATGTAATATTATTGCATGTAAATTATGACAAGTTTGACATATATGCATAATTATTGAAATAGTTTATCAAATAAATATTTTTGAAGTATAGATCTAAAACCATGGGTCCAACATGTATTGAGAAAAGCAATAAAATCTTGTTTT
Organism: Erythroxylum rotundifolium; assembly: GCA_027563915.1. NCBI lineage: Eukaryota > Viridiplantae > Streptophyta > Magnoliopsida > Malpighiales > Erythroxylaceae > Erythroxylum > Erythroxylum rotundifolium. The sequence goes on from JAOSBO010000002.1 coordinate 13,378,126, forward strand.
CTAAGCATATAAAACGGTTATAAAGCATAAATGAAAAAGGTTGAATATAATAAATGTTGAGTATTAACTTTATATAAATTGATGAAATAATAATACTAAAAATCATACTTTGTTGCCTCGTTTTCTTTTAGTCTTCAAAACACAGGCTGAGAGAGAGAGGACTTAGGAAGAAGTTTAAGAAGTTTATTTCATATCGAGGGCCTAAGCTAAACGGCAAGAGGAACAGAAAAGACAAAAAGACTAGTGCTAGACGGCTAATAAAATAAAGGTCGGATAAAAGTAAAAGTAAAAGTAAAAGAAAAAAAGTAAAAAGAGTAGGTTGGCCATTGTTGGCCAACGTCTTTAATAATTACATAATGACTAAAACAGAAAAGATATTTGCTTCACTCTTCTTACTTAACTCTTTAATATTTACTTCGTCTATTAAGTTATCGTCTTTTGCTGTTTGTGCTGAGTAGTTAGACAATGAGCACATGTGTGTGTTGGATAATTGCGTAATTGTCAACAAATTGAATATTTCTAATCGGAGGATAAGTCTTTAAATACTCCTAAGATGTGAGAAAATTGTGCTTCCATTTATTTGATGAGTTGTAATGATCTTGTGGTTATTGGACTTCGATAAGTGGAAGTTATAAGTATATTGGGTTCTCTATAATTGAGCTTGATTAATGATTCGGCAGTTAGTTTTAAACATTGATTATAAACTCCTTCAATACAGTGGAGGTTGAAACGATTACTTAAATCCCAGGCGACTTCATGCTTCGGAGGTTCATCAATAGGTGGATATATTCCATTGCTTATTTCGATTTGAATATAAGCCATCCTTGGAATCTGAATTGTAGAATCTTTGAAATTATTAGCTTTTGTAAGAATAGGGTAAGTGTTGAATACTTTGAGAAATATTTCTCGGTCTTCAACAAATCAGTCTTTGTTAGTTTTGGACTGCTTGGATAAATCCAACAGGAAATTCGGCTAGGCTGTGTAAATTAGTTAGGTAAATAGTGTCTATTAAACCGCTTGAAAAAATAGGAAGGTGGCTAATGGTTTTGGTTTAGGCAAAATGATTGCTTTTGGTCCATAGCATCCTCTGTCTTATGGATATTACTAAAATTGCTTCTAGGCTTTAGTCCATTCATTTAATGCTTAGAAATAGTCATAAAAAATTTCAGGAGTAATCCTTTTCATTTCTTCCTTGAGAGCTTTAGTTGGTATAGCATTGATTCGATCCATGTTGATAGGTTTTCTAAGTTGTTTCATTTTGGGCTCAATTCCTGGTTTTTCTAGGACTTGCTTATATTGAGGTTTTAGGACTGGATTTCTAAAGTTCGGCTTTTGTATTGTAGGCTTTGTGGATAATAGATGATTTTCCTGTGATATGTAATGCCACTTTGTGCCGTTCGTCATAAAGGCCTGCCATAGGTCAATTAAATATAACATAGGTTTTGCTCTCTTTGTGGTCCTTTTGCTTTTGGGCTGTAAGTGTTGGGTAATAAGAGGAATAACTGTTAGGGTTATATGTTGTGAAGTGTAATACGTTGAATGGTTACGGTTAGTTGAGCTTGGGTTATTTGTTTTTCTAATAATTGGATAGTAGTTCTTAATTAATTAATTTCTTTTGTGACTATTCCAACTCGTTATTGTAGCTCTAATAATTCTGCTTCTTTTTTATTAAGTGAATCCTTCAAACTAGTGATAGCTACTTCTATTCTCAAGTAAGTGTATTAGCAAGACTATTAGCAATAGATGTAATATATTGAATTTGAAATTGATATTGAGCTAATTCCAATTGCCACCGAATTAATTGGCCTTAATTATAATTGGTTTTTATATTGTGTTTTATAAATCCACATAAATACTTGAAATCTATCTAAATAAAAAAGTTGACAAATAATAAGTCAACTTTCCCTTTTTGTAATGTTTTTAAATAAATAAGGTATTTTCTTTCAGTGAGATTGAAGGTCCTATTGATACTTAAATAAAAGATATTTAATTGAATTGGGTGATTTTGCCAAAAGACAATCAGCCAATGTATCCATACTTGCATTAATTTGTACAAGCATCATATCCTTTAGAAAATAATTATATAATTCAGGTAACTTTGTACAAGGAGCTTTTAATGTTTTAACAGTATTAGTATCTTCAGTAGTCTATAACCATTGTTTTTTGGTATTACATGTTAATTGTAAAGATTTTCTTTCTTTAGCTAGATTCTTTAAAAATCCTAGGTCAGAAATATAATTTAACAATCCTAAAAAATTTTGTACTTCGATTATATTTTTTAATTTATCAGGAAAATTTGTAATTTTTCAAGAATGTTTAGTTTTAATTTTAAATAGCCATTGTAAAATTCTATACCTAAATATTCTGTATTGTGTTTTGCTAATTTGATTTTCTTCTTACTGAGAATTAATCCTTTTTGTGACATCTATTTAAAACAATCTTTACTTTCTTTACATGATCATTTTTATCTTTGTTTGAAAAGATAATAATATCATCAATATAAGCTAAGGTAAAGTTATCTAATCCTTCTAAATTATTATTCATAACTCTTTGATAGATTCCAGGTGCTTGTTTTAATCCAAAAGGTAATACATTCTATTGATAACGTTGAGGTGGATATGGAAAAGCAGTTAAAGGTTCTGTGTTTTCATGTAATCGTAATTGACAATATCTTGATTTTGCGTCTAAAGTTGTAAACCAATGATGTCCTTTTAATCTAGCAATGATATAATCTTTTCAACGTAATTTATAAGTATCACCTATGGTAGCTTTATTTAATTCTTTATAATTAGTTACCATTCTTCGTTTTCCACGTTTTTGTTCAGAATAATTATTAACATAAAATGCTAAAGCTGAATGTTTACTTGTAATTGGTGAAATTAATTGTTTTTGTAATAATTCAAAACATTCATTTAAAAATTCTTGTACATCCTGTTGTGTATAAGGAATATTATTTTTAATATTAATTTCTTTTGTAGGATCTTTTAATTTTATCTCAATTAATTGGTTGTTATTATTTTTGATTGGATCTAATGAGTTTTCACTACATACTTTGTCTATTAAGGTTTTGATTTCAGTGTGTAAGGATATGTTGTTAAGTAAGTCAAATTGTAATTGATTAAGTTTTTTGGTTACTAATTGTAGAGTTTTATAATAGGTGGTATGATAAATAGGAATTTTAAGAATAATAAATTTATGATTTATTGATTTAATTATTGGTGTTTTTAAGGTTACATAGTGTAAATATTAACTAAACGGAATATATAATTTAAGAAAATTATGGCCTAAAATTAGTGATAATTTTGATTCTTGTTGATAAATAGAAGGGATAATAAATGTATAATTTTCGATAATAATATTATTATAGTAACTTACATACTAAATGGATTTTATACTTCCGTCAGCTATTCGTATTTGTAATGATTTGTCAAGTTTTTTTTCCAATTTTTTAATAATGTTGTAGATGCTGTACAAATAGTTGCTCTTGTATATATATATGCATTAAGTTTTTTATTCTGAATCTGTACTTGAATAAAAATTGTATTCGGATTTAGTTGTTGATGTTGACTCTGAACTTTCATATTGATAAATGGATGAAATTGTTGAATCGGTTTCATAATCTGATTCGATGGGTTCTAAGTTATATTTTACTGCTGAGTTTAAAATGTTAATTTTTTCTTTAAATTTATTTTGATTTCTTTTTGGACAATTATTTCCATAATGACCTTCTTCTTTACATAACTAACTCCTACATTTTTTTTAATGTTCAGGGTAATATTTCTTTTTGCGTTTATATTTGCGATAAGCTTTTCTTCTAAAATATTTTTTATAAGGTTTAAAATTTTGATATGTTTTCATTCTTTGAGATGGATATTTATGTCATTTATATTTCTTATATTTTCATTGTTTTCAAAAGGTTTGAGATTGATTGTCACATTCGTACTGTTGTACGAATATTTTGAACAACATAATTGAATATCTTCGGGTCTTAATGTTTTATGTTATTTTGCTTTTAGACATTTTTGTGCTATTACTTCTTTAGTAATTGTAATTGCTCCATCTAAATTATAGGCTACTATATTTTTATTTTGTTTTTCTAGAAAATGTTCTATAGTTTTATTTATAGGATAAGGTAATTTTTGTATATACATTTCTTGTTCACCTCTAGTTAATTTATAATAGTATTTTTTTAAATTCACAAATATATTCATCTAAATAACAAATTTCACATATTCACATATTGTTTAAATGCCATAAAGCGTTTTTTCTTTCTTCATTTTCAATTTTCTTGTTTGTATGAAATAATGTCTCTTCCGATAAATTCTTTGTAAATTTGATTTACTACCACTTAAAAAGCTTTTATTGGTTCAATTGCGTGTAGAAACTTAGTAGTATTTTTGATTTGGATTTCGTTATCTAACAAAAAACCTAATACTATGCCAGTTGTTTTATAAGCGATAAAATTCAATAAATACTTATATTACTTATTCCTTCAAATGGTTTTTCTAATTGTATAATTAATGCTAATTTGTTTGACCATTCTAGTAATAATTTTGTTGGTGCTATAATGATATATGAATATGAAATGTACCAGTAGATTCAGTTAAATCTAAAATAACTTGGAAAGAAAGGAATGTAAGAAGGCTTGAATCCAAATGCAAAACCATAGAAGCACTCATCGATGAGGTTATAAGTGGGATTCGAGAAATTATTTTATAGAGGAATCTTGCAATTAATTGTAGTTCCTCTTTAATCCCTTCTTTGAATCTTTAATTCGTGTACTACTTACAAAATAGAATTTTATAGGTATATCAAATATGCTATCTTTTTGTTGAGGGACAATCCCATGAACCTCCTTTTGGGGATGTAATTTCCATTATTTATTGACTCATTCCCTTTTTCCTTTTAAAAAAACATGTGAGGACCACTTCTAGCTTTCATTTATTCACCAAATCTTGGAACAACTCTCAATGCATATTATTACCATCTCTTGGATGGATGTTAAGATTATTTTCAAATTTCAATCACATATGAGGATCAGGAGAGGACCAAATTTACTTATCTATATGGAACATTTATTTAGCATTCAATGTCATTTGGATTATGTAATGCACTGACCATATTTTAAAGGTAATAAAGGTATTTATGTATAATTTTTTAGTCTTCAGTGACATAATCAATGCCTTTATAATTTTAAAAAGGTGTTAAAAACATGTCAAGAGACTTATCTAGTACTAAACTAGGAAAACTGTCACTTCATGTTGTAAAAGGGTATAACAATGAGGCATAAAATTGCACATCGAGGAATTAAGGTGGATAAGGAAAAGTTTAAAGCAATCAAGGAACAACCACCTTCACTTACATCGATTAAGGTGGTCAAAACTTATAGTTCACATAGTTATTTGGTCTCATTGCTTTGTTGGTAGATTATGTTAACTATTTAATAGCTAGGATTCTTTCTAAAGATTTTTTGAAATATGAAAAGAAATTGTATTAATAATAACAAAAGCTACAAAACAACAATACAATGAGTCACATTTTCATTCCACCCTTTAGCATAATTTAAGGTTATAAAAGTACATTAAAAATGAGAAAAGAAAAAAGATAGATTTACAACATGCCCGTATTGTTTAGATCATGAGTAATTGGGCTTTATTTGTTGTTAGCTATGAAAGCTGGTCAGACCCAATTGGCAATGTTATCTGCTGTTTGGTACTTTCCTTCTTCAGGTCCCATATGCAATCTCCTATTTCTCTTCCTTTATATGAAGTAGATGTTGGTAATAAATTTATTTTATAGCAATCCATTTGATTTTCCTAGCTTATTCATGGCAATGATCATGTTAAGGGTCTCCCTCCATTTAAATGTGTACCAAGGAACTAATAGCATGTACAATATTCTGCTTCAAATTGCTTTTGTGTAACTACAATTGAAGAATAAATGATTCCTGCCCTCATCTGTATATTTACATA
>JAOSBO010000002.1:13426890-13444807 GCA_027563915.1 Erythroxylum rotundifolium
TGATTCATTCTTTGGTCTCATCCAACAACTTAAGCTGTTGGGTTGAATGGTCTCTTGACATACCAAATCACTATAAAGTTGGTATAATTCCATGCACTAAAACTGGAATTCCTGTTCCAATTGTAATTCTAATTCCAAGAACCAAATGGAGTATTGAAATAATTTCTGTAGTTAGTTCATATTGTTGAACATTATGAAAGTGCTGATCTGGTCTCTTTTCAGGTTTAAAAAATCCACTTACATTGATGAGCTATGTGACACCGGTTATGGCACTGTTGACTGCTCTGCTGTCTCTAATATTTGACCCATGGCTTGAATTTAAAAGGAGCAGTTATTTTGATAGTTCGTGGCATATTGCCAGGAGTTGCCTGTTGATGTTCTTTGGTGGATCACTTGCATTTTTCATGGTAGGAATCTGGGCTGAATCTTCTTTTTGTTTTTGTTTTTTTGAAAAATTGAGCTTATGGGTTTCATTTTGAGGTCTGTGAAAATAGGAGGGGAGAGTGGCTTTGCTTTTTGAGGTCTGAAGACCAAATCAGTTGACAAGCTTCTCGCACTGGAATTACATAGCATAATTTCACCATATTCATTTACTATTAAAGGAATAACATGGCCTGTTTATTGCAGGTTTTGACGGAATATGTTCTTGTTTCAGTAACTAGTGCTGTCACAGTGACAATAGCTGGTGTTGTTAAGGAGGCGGTGACCATAGTGGTATGATCTTTCTCTAGAACATCTTACCTACAGGTTGTTGGCCTTCTGGTACATTTCATAGTTCCTCCCTACCTGGTTGCTTATGTGTTTCTCTTTATGGTGAAATCTTTTTAGAAGCAGTCATCTTTGAGTCTGTTGACATAACCACCGTCTCAGTTGATAACCCTGCTGTCTTTAATCTTCAAATCTGATGATTGGAATGACCGTTCTAAAGTGTGATAGAAATCGTTTATGATTTCCCTGCTTCCTTTTAACGTGAATTGTCAGTTCTCTTTTTAAATTTTCAGACTTGTTTATATAATTTCATTTCTTAATGACAATCCATCAATATTCAGGTTGCAGTCTTTTATTTTCACGATGAATTTACCTGGCTGAAAGGAGTTGGTCTTATCACTATTATGGCTGGAGTCAGTTTATTCAATTGGTACAAGTAAGTTCTTGGTCATTATCTCGTAGACCTCCTACACCTCGCCAATTAACCCAGTTTTCCCTGTGAAAAATCTCTTGCTATAACTGCTTATTTTGTAGATTTCTTTGTTGTAACGGCCTATAATGAGCTCCTCTACCTCTTAAACTAAAAATTGTGAACTGCTCGAATTTTGGTTTACTTTTTATTGTCCGTGTTCAGATACCAAAAGTTACAAAAGGGTCAAATAAGTGAAGATGAGTCTCTTGGATCATCCAAGTCATATGCTGATGCGAAATATGTTATCCTTGAGGAGATGGAGGATCAAGATGAATGCACTTTATAGCTCTTAAAACGTCAAGTAAGTTATCGTGGTGGTCTTTAATGAATCTTGCATGAGGCAGCTGATCACAAAGCTCCATTGTAGTTCTGGTTCACATTTAGGTTTGCCTTTGGGGGGCTTTTGACTAGTGCCATAGAGAAATATTACCATTGCAGCATCAGCATTTCTTTGGTCGTCGCGCCACGTCCTTGTCTATCTTGTACATCTATCTTGGAAAGGACGGCAGGAATTGCCAAAGTTTCTTGACAATGTCTCCTCACGGAGGATCAAGACGTGCCAATTTTCTGAGTTTTGATTTAGAGATAATTTGACTGTGTAGTAAAAAGTTCCTGTATGCTGAGGCCTATTTAAACATTAATTGGATTTCAAAATCCATTTTCTTTCCCCTTATTGTTACCCCTGTAATCATTGTTCAGACTTAGGGGGCATAGCCGTGAAAGCTAAAGTTGTAGATTGAAATTGCATTCTCCAATGTCATACTTATATAAGTATGGGATTATTTCAATGTATATATTGCTGTTTTCAAATTGAATGTTACCCTTGCTCTTGATATGAATAAGTAATGGATGTACCTACCTCCCCATCAACATTCAGCTCAGACCCCTTTTAGTTTTTGCTTACTTTCAATTGAATAACATTTCCAACTCGTCATATATCGGTATCGGTAGTTTCTAATAGCACTAAAAAGAGGGGTAAATTAGATATTGATAACTTTTAATGAAATATTTGCTAGTTTAGTGTGTTAATAAGCATAAAATATTATATAAAATAATTAGATTTCAATAACACACTTAGCAAGAATATAAAAATAAGAAAGAGAAATATAAACTAATTTTATAGTAATTTGAAACTAATTATTGTACATTTTTTTGACAAAGATGAATCTTTTTACAATCTATTTTCAACATTAATTCTATCTACATCACTCTCAAATATAATATAAAAAACACCAACTAAATGTTTGTAATTCGAAATATCTCACTTTATTACTTTGATTGAACTAAAGAAATTCAGACACATAAATATGAGATAATGATGTTCAAATGCTTAACACTTAAAAATGTGTGAATAAGACACCCAAATATTTTGTATACAAAATTCAATGAAAAAATATGTATTTTTGGACCCATATTAGTTTATAATGATTAGTTGTATAACACTAGTCAATTAGTGTAGCACATTAGTTGACTAGTATGCAATGAATATATAAGTCCAGTAGCTGTTAAGACATTAGTTGACCACTATAACTTATTGATCAACCAATGTGTCCTTTAGAAGGACATTGATCGACTATATCACTATAGTAGTCGACTAATGTGCCAACAAACTCATATGTTACATATTTAACTTATATTGTTTAATTAGTCCATCCAAAAATATGATTTTTAACAACTTTTAAAACTCAATGTTAATTTGTTTAATACGATTATAATTAAAAACAACTTTCAAAATGCATCCAAAAGAATGTTTGAAAGATTTAAAAAAAAACTTTTCTTTTAAGAAGAAAGCTTCAATACCTCTTAAAAATCCAAATACTTATATAATGAACTAAGATAAAATACTTATGCATAGTGAGCCTTTAAGATTGTCAAAGTAACAAAATGAGATTACAATTAATATCATAAACTAAAGAATGATTTTGATTCTTTGTTTTGTTTTTGATCTTAACTTGATCCTCTCTTTGACGATTGCAAATTTTAATTTTTTTATCATCTCTATGAATTATTTTCTCGAGCTTATGACTTCATGTTATTTTCTATATTGCCTCTCATTAAAATAATAAACTCATCAATATTGTTTATATTTTTTTATTATCAAGATATCCATTAGAACCTCCTTTGGTTTAATAATCTCCCAAATTTTTAATAATTATAAAATATTTTTGATATTAGAAAAATAATAAAACTAAGTACATTAACAACTACCTATATCAAACTAATGATTAGCTCCCCTTTAAATCATGTATAAAATTCAATATCAAGAATAAAAGAGATATTCAAAGAATTAACCTCACATACAGATAAAAGAAATTTCCTAAAAACTATTACATGTACAAAAGTCACTCCCCTGAATATCATTATTCTCCTTTGGAATTATAAAAAATTAATTATCCAAATATGTAAAGTGTCATAAAATTAGTAACTTAAAAAATTTCCTGAATTTCAATAGTCGATAATACTTGAAACTCAAAATCAATCAAAATTCTAACAATTAAGTACAATTGAATAAAAATACATTGATTAAGCCCTCAATAAACAATCAATTTGAGAAAAAAAAGGGAAATTGAGAAATCCTAAACTAAAAAAAACTTTAAATGGAGCAAAAATTGCAAGTTCTAACACAATTAGATGTTGGAATTGAAAAGAAAAATATACTTAATTGAAATATTCTACCAGTAATTTCAAAAAAAACAGTGTATAGTTTAAAAAAGACAAAATTTTAAAATTAATGATAGGATAAAATGCCAAAATTGAAAGGATAACTCCAAATTACGAAGGATTTTGAAAATTCCCAAATTTAAAACCTGAGAATGACAAATTTTCAATTCAATACAATATAAGAAGATTCTTATAGAATCGGGGATGATGTTTTTTTCAAAGAAAAGAGTGAGTGAATTAGGATTTTGGAAGATATAAACAAAGAAAAATAGAAGAAAAGAGGAGAAAGAGAGCTTGAAACATGAAGATCATTCGATCACAAAACTTAACTGGTCAATCAATTTTTTTGTGTGGTCGAACACACTTATCAATCAAATAAGCTACAAATTCACTAGAATATTTCTTAGTTATTGGGATATTGGTCGACCACTCAAAGATATTAATTAATTAATGTAAGTAAGTTTTCGACTAGAAGAGTGGCCAAAGTTCAAGCAAACTCATTGAAAAGAAAAAATTGGTAATTTTGAGGATATTGGTTGATAAAGCAACATTAAAAATCAAATTAAAATATTAAAACATTTAATAATTCATGGAAATGTCAATTAAGAATTATCATAAACATTGAAAGAGAATTTAAGCACATAGAATCATACCTAATTCTTAGAATCATACCTAATTCTCTTCCAATTTCCGTATTCATTAGTTTAGTGAATCTATTACCCATGTGGTCTAGTGTATAAGTTTTAATTTAACATCCCTACTACATATAATCCCTATAGATACTAATGTCCATACTATACTCCAAAAGAATTGCTTAATGTTTTATTCATAATGAAAATCCAAAAACTCATACTAAAGATTTATACTTAAATGGATAAATAAAAACAAGATGTGACAAATTTCAAAAAAAAAAACTAATAATTTCCCCTTGTTGAATAATTTACCAATAATATGATTCAGATGATGATTCTCCTTAAATTTTCAATCCATTGGAAGCTTCTCATCTTTTATATCTTCCTCATTTGATTCAATAACTTGCTCTTAAGGGGTATCTTGATGATCATTCTTATTTCTTTTTATAATAATTATATCACCATATTCAAGACTTTTCTTGGATATAAGAGTGTTAGATTCATCAAGATTTGAAAAAAAAAAACTCTTTAAGAAGTAATACTAAATTTAATAGTGACAATCTTTACCATATACCATATGTTCTTTTTTCTTAGAGTCCTACAAAATAAAGCAATCAATTTTTTTTAGGTGTATTGGGTGGTTTAGGTCCTTGATTTTTAGTCTCCTTCTTTTCAGCCCACATTTTTAAGAGTTTACTTACCATTTTTTTTTGAGAAAATAAAATATATTGATATGTCCATATTTACCACTTAAATGACATGTCATATTATATAAGTGATGATGATGCATAAATACATTGCTTGGACCTCTTTGTGTGTATGTTTAATGAGAAATGTTCCTTTGGATATCAAATGTTCTTATAGGATATTGAAATGAGCTACCTGAATATATGTATGATGCCTACTATGACTAAAGGCTTGATACATACTTCTTTGAGGTCTAAAAAGGATATTAAATGTTCTCATAGAGTAGTAAAATGAGCTACCATATTATATATATGATGTCTAATATGAATAAAGGCTTAATATAAGCTTCTTTGAGGCCTAAAGGGGAATGAGTAGGTTTACATGTTACCATAGAAGCTATGTTTATTATTCGTTTGAAAGTATTAAACTTTATGCCTAGACTGTGAGTCATATATGAAAGCATTACGCTTATTTTTAGAATGAGCCTCAATGGATGTGGCATATGCATACATATGCATGGATGTGAATGCTCCATACTTATTTTTCATATTAGAGAATGATTATTCACTATGCAAATATTTCCCTTTGACAAACGTGAATTAGACTTCACTTATATAATTGTATCTTGTTTCACACCTAATATTTACACCTTTTTAGACTCTTAGGATAGTTTCTAATTTTTCACTCCCTTTGGTGAACTTAAATAATGATTCTTTGAGAACATTTATTTCCTCTTTTAATGTCTCATTTTCATGTTTTAATGTGTTTAATGTATCCTTATCAATCACTTTCTTATATGCCTCAATATTATGCAATTCATTTACCATCTTCTCATTCTCATTCCTGCTTGCATCTAACTATTTTTGGATTCTCTTAAGTTTAGAAAATAACTTCTTGCTTTTCATACTTATGATCTTTGAGCCTTCAACTAGTTCATCGTTTGTTAAATTGCTACTACTATCATAAGAACTAGAGTTTGATGTTATCTAATCATCATTCTCAACTATGAGGTATGTTTAGGCTATCTCTCCTTCTGAGTACTCACTTTCATATTTGTTTGAATCATCCCAAACTGATGCTTTGAGATCTTTCATTTGCTTATTATCCTTGTTTTTCTTTTTGTCATTTCTTATATAATTTTGTTGGCTTTAAGGAGAGGACATTGAAACTTTATATCTTTAGGTTTCTTATATTCAAATTAGACAATATTAGAAATTTTACATTTTAAATTTACATTTTGAATCAATCTTATTTTCTTCGAAGCCTTTTTTTTTGTAAAGTTCTTCTTTAAAAACATCTTGAGTTTCTCGGTGAGATATTCATGATCACTTCCATTTATAGGTGTTTATTATTCTTCACTTAATTCTTCCTTTGATATTTTGAAAGGTAAGTCCATTTTCTTTACAAGTCTCTTCTTACACCTTTTGAAGTTTCAATAAGCATCACTAATGGTAGTATTGTCAAATCTTTGGTTTCTTGAATAAACATTATTTTGGCTTCTCATGTTCTCAAAAGTGATTTAGGCAACTTTCTTATCATTTCAACATTAGTATAGGTCTTCTTTTCCCAAAAAAAAAAAACATTAGTATAGGTCTTTTCAAGATCTTTAAGAGCAATAATAATATCAATGAACCTTGTATACATGCTAGAAATACTTTCATTAAACTTCATTTGAAAAGTTCATATTAACATGTCCACTTTTCTCTCCTTAACTTGATTTGTTCCCTTATACGTAATTTCTAATATATGTTAAATATCATAATTCATTTTACACATAAAGACTCTATTGAATTTATTTCTTTTAAATGTACAAATAAGACGTATATGGACCTACTATTCAAAGAAATTAATCTTTAATCTTAAAGTTCTCGTTCTTCCTTTAATTTAGGAACCTTTTTGATATCAACAATTTTCATGAGTATAAATAGCTTGTTTTGTTTTCAAAAAAAAAAAAGCTTGTTCGAAATTCTATCCCTAAGGGTTATACTTTCAGTCTTAAGAAAATTTTCATCCTAGTTTTCTAATAGAGGTGATCATTTCGATTAAATAAAGGTGTTCTACCAATATTTTGTCCCTCTTGGTTTGATGATAATATGATCTTTGCTGTATGATTTTATTTGAAATGTAGCTTAACAAATCTGCTCTGATACTATCTGGTAATCCCTAATGGCACCCAAAATAGGGGTGAATTAGGCATTGATAAATTTTTATAAAATATTTACTAACTTATTATGTTAATGAGACCAAATTATAAAAGAAAAAAAATATGATTTAAAGTAATAGAAGTTTCTATAACACATTTAAGCAATAATATAAAAAAGTGTAAGAGAAGAGAAATGCAAACTGATTTATGGTAGTTCAACAAATACCCCTTGCTTCCATCCACTCATAAGACTCTTCTTAAAATTTTACTATAACTCTGCTTTCAAGAGAAGAATAACCTTTTGTACAATCTTTTCTCAATAAAGAAGAACCTTTTTACAGTCTTCCTCTAAGGTGGAAGGAACCTCAATACCTTTTGGAACACACTAAGCACAATATACAAAACCTCAAACAAAAGCTCATAATATCTCAGTTTATCAGTTTGATAAAACCAATTCAATCACACAAATATGAGACAACTATGCTCAAATACTTGATAGGTGTGTAAGACATTCAAATACTTTAACATAAAATAATTAATGAGAAAACATACATTGATAGGCTTTTAGGACCCTCTAATACTTGCTGAAGCAAAAAATTAACCGTTACAATGGCTAGTTACAAAGTAGTGGTCGATCAGCATAGCACATCAATCAATTAGTCTAGCACATTAGTCGAACAGTGTGCATTAAATATATAAATTCACTAGCCATTGAGATATTGATCGAATAGTAGAACATATTCGATGACCAATGTGTCCTTAAAGAGACATTAGTTGACCATATCACCATATTTAACTTCTAAGGGACAAATTGGTCGATCATAACACTACATAGGTCGATCAATGTGTTAACAAACTCACCTATTACATATTTAAGTTACATTAATAGACCACTAACATACATCAGTCAACCAATTCTTCCAAAAACATGATTTAACAACATGAAATGCTCAAACTTAATTTGTTTAATGCTATTATAATTAAAAACAACTTCTAAAATGCTTTTAAAAGAATATTTGAAAGCACAAAAGGCTTTTCTCTAAACGGCAAAAGTTTCAATACCTCTTGACAAATAAAAAGACTCATGTAATACAATAAGATAAAATATTTAAGTATGACAAGCCTTTAAGATTACTAAAGTAACAAACTAAGATTACAATTAACATTAAATGACCTTAATATTTCTCATTTTTCTTTTATTTTTTAGTTGATCCTCTTCAACAATTGCAAACTTCAACTTTTTCTTTATTATCTTTATGAGGTTATGTATATATCTTGTTCTTTTATTGTTTTTCATCAAAATATAAATTTATTAGTAACACCTATATTTTATCATTATCAAAACATCGATTGGAACCGCCCTTAATCAAATAAGTATCTTTGTAAATGTTTAGTCACCTTATACAAACTTGGAAGGCAACTTAGTTAAATCAGCGACATTTATTGGTATATAGAATTACTAAACTTCTTAAACGTAGGGGGCAGACACGAGTTCGTGGAAAAATCAACTGAGTGAAGACGTAGGCTGCTGATGAAAAAAAGTGTTTAATTTATAATTAGTAGTCAATCTGATTATCCACACATCGAGTACCATCATTATGTGCTTTATATATGTATTGCCCTTTTCCCTGTGCTAAACACTAGGGATTTAGGCCCAAACTCGATAGTTTTACTAAAGAACTGTTTTAAAATAGTATTACTAAAAAAGAGACGTATGTTGATATGTTAATGTGTAAAGAAGCATAAATCCTAAAGGACTTGATACAACAAAATAATGGGTTTCATCTAGTCCCTATCAATTCAGTTGTCTCTTAATATTATTTGGCTGGCAATTTTTATTTTATACATAAATGCTGACTTCAAAACATAAACTGGATTTTAACACTACACCTGATTAATGCATTGAACGTTTTCTTCGATTTGGACGGAGATGGGCACTTTTAATGGAAACTGTTAACAGTTATAATCAAGATGCGGCTTTTCGTAGATTAATAGGTGCAATTTGTTGGAAGTGGGATACATAGATTTTGAAAAGCTCACGCCTAGCTGACCAACTTTAATCAATTTATTAATTGTGTATTATATACAATATAATATATTAGGCTTCAGGCAAAGTAATAAAATAACCCTATTTTGCCTCTTTTTATTTTTTAAAGTGTCAAAAGTGAATTTTCATAAAGAACAAAATGAGACAAAATAAGAGCTAATCAAGAGATGCCGCACCTAAATCCATCGCTTCAAGCATATATAATTTATCTTTTTCCTTCAAATTAAGCACTTGCCTACCGATATTTGTATCATTCCAATTGACAGTTTGTGAGAAATAATCAGAGACAGAATTATGCGGTTTTAAATGGTAGGCAGTATTATATTGGTGATTAACATGCATTAATCTTACTAGTTAATACAAATTAAGAGATATTATGAGTAGGAGACATCCCTCAAATTTCATGTGAATGTTCCACTTACGACACGGCACATATGTATACTAGAATTAGTGAACCTATACCTAAACTTGGTTAGAACCAGCTATGTTTCCATTTATATATGTTTCAGCTAAGATCATAAGATACTTGGACATATATTAATTCATTCATATCTCATTTCTGGTGAATACGTTACAGGAGAAAATGAAAAAGAAAGTGAGTCGATCTTCGCATAAGATATTTAAGCATGAGAAGATTCGAGTCAGCAGCTGTTTGATAAATGTCTTACGTCCCCAGGTGTACATCACCGACAGTTCAAGGTTCAAGAAGCTTGTTCAAGAGCTCACGGGCAACGGAAGCACAGAAGTCGACCACATCATCTCTCCCCCACTTTCTGGTAGTCGTAGTACTGCATATGATCATGATCCTCAGCAACCTGCAGAACCTGAAAGTTTTTGCTTTGATAATCACATGATTGCGGCTGCAGGTTCAGCCTCTGTCGACATTAGCCATCATCAAGGAGACAAAAATAAGCTGTTGATAGCATACAAGAACTTGGAGTCGTGGCTTTTGGATTGTGAAGACACATGCTCCTTCTATTAACATTGTTGGTTCATCAAAAACAAGCCTCTGATTGTCCGGAACTTAACCAGTAAGCGAATTCCTTCCGTATTAACGGACATGTAGACATATTCATTATTTCCATTCAGATTGTTTATACGATTATCATGCCAGTTCTTGTGTACTAATATTTTATGGAATTCAGGATTCATACTGTTGAAATTATTTCAAGTGAGAAGTCTTGAGGATTCAATTATGTATTATTCATATTCTATACATATTTTTTATCAATTGAAATAATGAATAATAATTACTATCTTACGTCTGAATCAATATTTCATTGGTTTTGCATGGAACAATGTAAGCAAGCAAGCATACATTAATCTTGATGTAGTGTTTATCAGTTGAGATGAACGGCAGAAAATACATTATTGGTACGGTGTTCTCTGTAGAACAAACTGCAGCGAACAAGTCACTAATCTTCATTTCAATTAATTCACAGCCACACAGACAACCAACCTTGATTACAAATACAATCCGACCTTCTCTCTTCCGTCTTCTTTTACTCAAGCCTCTTGCAGAGTGGAGAAGCACCAAACCCCATGATTCTTTAAAGTTTTGGGAGTCAAAAGTTGATCAAGCCAGCCTATACATAGCCAGTAGAAATAGACTGGCCACTGAACCTAGTGGACGGCCAAAATGAAGTTTCTTTCCAATCTCTCGACCAATAGAACATGATTTTACGATAGCCTTGCCTTACCACAATTTGTTGCCTCATACAAAATTATCATTAAAGTGATGTCAAATGTTGGAACAAACAACTAGTACTCGCTCATGGGCATTCACAACATGCATTTCAATGTCAAATCATTTGCTCATAGACGTTATCATATACGGCCAAAGGTAAATATTTTATACGAGTAGCTGCCTATAGATATTGGGATAGATCTTCCTGGTTCTCCAAATTCCAAATCACCACCCTTCCATCTAATCCTGTAGCGTCAAGAATGTTCATATACAGTATCAAGACAAGCCTCATACGTAAATGAACCAGAAACCAAAGTATGTTCATGCTTAAACGTCCAAGTTGGTTAAACTTACCTGATGTGCTGAAGCGCCTTATTCTAGAACTCCCGCCCTCCTTAAGAGGAACAATGCAACTACAATTCCAAACAGAACATTGAATTACACATTCACCTCATCATGCTTAAAACACTCAAACCTTATTGTAACCTAATGCCCACCCACTTTACATTCCATGCACTAAATGATTAGAAATGAAAATGAAGATTAGAGTAGACAAGAAAAATTTGAAGATTGAGCTACCAGAATGTGGATTATAAGAATAATTAATAATGGCATGAAATAGATGACAACAGCTTACTTTATACAATTTTCATGAACACCTCCACGAGATCTTGAAGGTTCAAGAGCATCATTGCTTGCTCCAAGCTTTGATTGACCATAAAACTTTCCAAATGCTCCAGAAATCTGTTAAAACACAGAGAAAAAGTCACTTCAGGGGCAAAAATAAGCCACAAAATTAATAAAGAATACTTTCTAAGCTTTGAGGTCAAGATTCTTTTCACCATGTCATACTGACTCCTCGTACCAAATTTGACAGGATGAGCAAAACTGATTTTTCTTATTTTCCTAAAAGATAGTGTAAACACAACGGCAGCAGTTTATGCTAGTTTCAGCTGTGGCACCGTTATAATATTCTACAATTTTGCTTGGAGCGTAAAACAATCCCCATTACAATGCACTGAACCCATAAAAGGGAGAATTCCATGTAGAATTGAAGTATTTCAAGAATGAGGCTAGATTCACCTATTTTAGTCAAATACCTGTGAGCCATGCTTTGAACCTGAAAGGGAAGACCTTCTTTCTCCAAGATACTTGATAAAGCTCCTACATGAATTTTAAAAAGAAACCAAAATGAAAATGACAGATCACTTTTACGACATTGCCGATGAACTGCAGAACACTCAAACAAACCAGTCAATTTGTGCATTTAGAGTATCAAATATGTTGCAATTTAAGATTATGGAAATTATTTCCACACATGGAGCAATATTCAACTTCTGAAAAGCCCTCAAAATTTTCTCCAAGATCTTATATACCATATTCCTCTTTCATCTGCAGCAAAAACCATGGGGCTGCAGTCAAATCCAACGCCAATGACCATCTTCTCAGAAACAAATAACACCTAAGAGTCAATATGATAAATACGCACTCTAGTTAGTGACGGAGTTACATAAGCATTAAAGAAATAGTAAGAACTTCAAAGACAAAACAAGAGTGGATGCTGACCCACATCACGAAGAGGTAAATCACGAAATGCGACATTTTGGGCCAATGGAGTTGGGCCAACATCATCAACAAAGTATATCATTGAATTGTGACCTGTAAAATTACAAAATAAATCACAACAAATCAACTACCATATATATGACTTTGATGTTAATACCATAAGAGATACAAACTGGCAATCATGAGCTATGAATTTTTCCAAACGATGGCTGCATAAACGGTTGAGTTTAATGCTGAATTATGATGAAAGGTAAAAGAGCGAATGAATAAACTGAAATTAAAGTACTATTTAGCACGCCATTACTAGCATTTAGTGACAAAAGCTTACGATCAATTAAATGATAGAAACACTTCTCACCTGCATAAGCTAAGGTATTGCCACTTGGTGACCACTTCACACCAAATGCCCAGGAAATTGAAAGATCAAGCTGAACAATTTGCTGTTCACAAGATTATGTGGCCATATCATTAAGGCTGATAGAGGTCGAATATATACTATGGCCAGTAGAGAAAAGGTGTTAACGAGAAGAAAGAACTCCATGGTCAAAACCGTGATCTTAACAAATTTAAGATTGAAAAGAACCATCATTTAAAGTTAAATTTATGCAGCATTAACCTACATCTGAACAACACAAAATTCAGTTACTCAAATGTGGTTTATTCCTAATTTTACAAGGTGAACAACACAAAATCAGGACTTCTGCGGTTGAATCAAACCTCTCCAAATCTTGAGTCTGAAGAAGAGCCTGCTTTCGAATCCCTGAATCGTTAGCAAGAGAGAGCACTGTTTAGATCCACGAGACAAAAATAGAAGAAAAAAAGTAATAAAGAATACCTTGTATCAACCCCTTTAATAAATGTGGAAAACACTCTACATTTTCCATCAGTTGACGTTGTTGCAAGAAGAATCTGTAAATTATAGACAGGCAATAAGTCGGAAACTGAGCTGCTTCTTGCATCTCAAAATATCAACAGTTAAACTTCAAGTGAAACATAATTTCCTCTCTTCTATCAAACTTTCCTTCTTGATTCTGTTCCTAACTTTCTCCACTTAGTTCTTCTAACATTCCTCTGTTTCTCTCTTAATCTTACTTGTTTCTCACTCAGCCTCTCTCAATTCCTCAGTTTCTTCCTATAATCTGCTACTATAATGTATATGTCCTACATCACCAAAATAGGGAAGGCTAAACAATAAGATTTAGGATAATATTTCAGTCTTGTGTTATCCTCTGAAACATACTAAAGTTTCTCAATAATACAGTTTATGATACTCCTGATAAGTTTCACCAAACTTTGGGAATTATCTCATTTGACCAGTAATAGGCACTCAATCTCTGCCAGTCCCTTTGCTGGCTGCAAGGAGATTAACCAACTATGTTTTAGACTAAATATTACTTCCCACATTTCCTTTCATCAATCCTCACAGACCCAGTAAACACATTGGCTGCAACCTGATAAGATGCCATTATCACCCAAAACTAGTCCATTGCTAATCACTGCTTATAATATCTGTTTATTACAGTTATTACTTCGCCATAATGCAATCACTACCCTGAATCTTTCAACGAATGAGATAAAAAAAAATATTTCAAGGCGCTGCAGAAAACAAAATTTAATCGATGGGGAATATAATTACGGACATTATTAGGATGCCATGCGACACTTGTCACTGACGATTCATGTTTTTTCCTGATAAGTTTACTGACCCACCTGTAGAAGGAAATAGAACACAAATTAGCTGAAACAATCAAAAAATTCCCATGGTATAAATAGACCTTAACATTCTAAACATGGAGACACTTGATTTGCATGAAAACTTGAAGAAACTACAGAAAGAGTATTATGATGAAAATGACCAACCTAATAACAGATTGTTTCCACATAAATGGTAAGTTCCTTGATAAATTGTGAATCATCTTCTTTAACAGTATCAAATGAATTGTTAATTTAAAAATTCAAAGTTAACAGTTCTCTCAGAAATTAATAGGCAAAAATGAACACTATCAATTTGGCATTTGAAAAACTAATGCAGTTTCTCGGGCATCAAAATTTCCTAAAATCTAGATAGCATCAACAATTTAGAGGATCCATAATCATGGGATGATTACCAGTTGTTGTCTTGCTCGTAGTAGCATATACAGACAGTTTTAGCTCCACTTCCAACAGCAAACTTGTTCTCTGTGAATAGAATCATATACAAAATGGAATTATTTTGCATTTTTGCAGTCAAATCTCCAATAAATTTGTTATAACAACAGAAGCAGAAAAAATCCCACAAACAGATGGCACAAGTGAGCATCATGTTCTAACTACCTATACATCCTAGACAGCTCTTGGAGTAGGAAGAAAGAAACCCTCAAAACAAGATTCAGCTTTTGATAGTTTTTGTACAAATTCATAAGTAGCCACCAAATAAAGTCAGAACCATGAGCATTATAGCATAAATCAAGTTCTAAAGTCGTATAAAAGAAACCAGTGAGAGAAGTTGAAACTTGCAGTATGTATCCGCAGTGGATACCCATGGTTATTGTTTTCAATACTGAAATCAGTAAATGGTTAAAGTCTCTGGACAAAATGAGGGGAGCAAAAGCTTTAAAAATATAAAAAAGAAACCGTAGTGTATTAAAACAAGTTGCGGTTCATCACCTTTTGGACTCCACTGCACGCAAAGAGCAGCGCGGTTGAGCCTGAGAATAACAAGGGTTGGTACCCACTCTGACCCTTCTTGGTTCCAAACGTATCTTGGAAGAAAACAACAAAATTATTAAGGTATTCAATCAACTTCGGACAAAAGCTTTCATTTTTGTACAGCAAAATTGTGAAGAATAAAAAAGCTTGGAAAATGATTAGGGTACTCACGAATTCCTATCATGAGACGCGGTAACAATTCTGTTGGTTCTTAAACTCCAATCTATCCCAGATACAAGTTGATCATGCTACATGATATGAAAGGTTTAGAGAAATTAGACGTTCTGAAGGCAAATGATAAAGAAAGAGAAACTTTTTTTTAAATTAAATTCAGACCTTCTGCAAAACATGAAGCTTTTCCCAGTTGTTGCGATCAGAAGATAATTTATAGATGTGAACCTCATTGTTATTGGGACAAAGCGCAATCACTGCACTCAAAGAAACAATAGAACAATTAGATTTCGTTGAGAAAAGGAATAAGAAATCAAGAGAAAAGAAGGATTAATTCTACTAACTGGTGTGATCAGGACTCCAAGCGTGGGAAGTGATGCACTGTGCCAACTGATGAACTGAGATTTCTTGGGCGGCCATTCTTTGGGATTCGTTTCGATTTGATTTTGATCTCAAACTAATACTCTTAACGTATACATCTTTCGAATGAAGGAAGAGGAAAGTGACGAGCAAAAGCTAGGAAGTGGACAGCACTACTAAAATTCTTATATATATATAGAATTTTAAAATGATACAGTTTTCTTTGTTTGATTTTTAATTTTGGATTCGATTTATTTTAATAATTTTTATTATTAAAAATTAATTAGTTCATTCAATAATCAGTCAATTTTTTAAATTAATAAATTAAAATTAATTAATTAATTTTTATTTAACAATTTTTTTAATTACACTTCTAATTTTTCTATTAATAAGAACAATATCTTTGTATCATATTTCAAATTTTTAATTTTTATTTAACCTTTAGACGATTTTATAATATTATAATACTAGTTAAATCTTTTAAACTTTAAATATCTTATTTTACAAGCCTGATTTTTAAAACATTGATTATAATATTATTGTATTTATTGCAATGAAATTAGTTAAGCCAACTAGATAGCTATATCATTGATGCATACACCCTAAAACTAAAGCATAATGATGATACCGAAGGAAAAGCTCTCACTATGAAAATAAGAATATTTATCCTGTTTTAGTAATTGACATTTTAGTATAATTTATATAATTCTTGAATTTTTGTACAATTGTCAAGAGGATTTCAAGTTTATTAAAGAGTTGTTAAAGAACAAGTCAAGCGGTTAAAAAGTTGTTAAGTTGTATATAAATAGAAGGCCAATAATCACCTACGAGGGCTGTGGTGGAATGGTACGAGCTCCTCCATCCTTAATTAAGGTCTTGAATTTAGGTTTTCAGAATGAAATCGTTTTAAAAACTCATGAGAGAGAACTTTGCGGCCTAAAAGGATCCTACCCGGGTCGAATCCAGATTAGTTAGTTGCCTATGTGATGCCAAATATTGGGTGGTTTAACCAAAAAAAAAAAAAACAGAAGGCATGTAATCATTTAGGATTACAAGAAATGATAATAACACTAACCCTCTTCCCTCCACCTCTCCCTTTCTCTCTCACTCTACATGTTTCTCTCTAAAATGCAAATTAAGTCGTGAGATATCAAAATCTTGAGCTCCTTTTTCTTATTTTCATAGTGAGCTCTTCCTTTGGTATCTGGATTCCTTTCTCTATCTTATTTAAATTCTTTTTCAATCAAACTAGCAAAAACCTAAAAAAAGACAATGAACTCAGACATTATGAAAGTGCAATTAAGAGTGCTCAGACAAGAAATTAGGCAAGAATTTCAACAACAATTAAAGGTTAAAATAGAAGCCTAGAATCGTTCATTAATAGAGCAATTCTCTCAATTTATGCAAAAGATGGATGTAATTACAAATGTAATAAGATCCAAAAAGGAAAAAACACGTATATAATGGAAAATTACTTTAATTACTCAGTCCGTAGGGAGGAGGCCAGTCGGGGCTAATGTTTCATAATATACTTGTTGACAAATTAAATGATTTTGCATATACTTTTTGACATTCGTGGCCAAAAGAAAGAAGTTGTAACTCGTTTGAGAGTTTTTAGGCACCCCCCGTGTCCAATCATGGGTGTGTCATGGCATTCGGCTATGAGCTTCGTTCGGATGTTATTTGAATCAGGAATCACAAGTAGATCTTTATAAAATAACTTGTTACTGCTAGATGAAAATTGGGATGGGAAAAAGGTGCTTGCCATAGGTGAGCTATCAACTCCTTTGTATAGCGATCTCATTAAGCACCTTGGCCCAATTAGAAAAATCCATGGAAATAGGTAATGTAAGAGCCAAGAATTTCGCATGTTATGGCATTCTGGAAAGGGCATCAGCTCTCACGTTTTCTCAACCTACCTTGCACACAATTGTGAAATCAAACAAAAGGAGTTTCTCACTTGTTATAAGCCGTTGTTCCAACAAGTATTTCAGGCTACAATGATCAGTTCGTTCCTAAAATTTCCATCCCAACAAATAATGTTTCCATTTCTGTAATTAATGCGAGTACCAAACTAAGAGTTCACGCTCATATG
>JAOSBO010000002.1:13461339-13473220 GCA_027563915.1 Erythroxylum rotundifolium
TGCTCCCTCGAGGCGCACGCGCGACAAGCATCCATCGCTCTGTGGAGCAACATGTTAGCACGTGCATGTACCAATCATATGTCACTTACTCCCGCTACTGTAGTGTTGTTGGGCGCGTGTGGTGCACACGCCCGACGCTTCGTCGCTCTCCTTTGAGAGGGCGATTTTTGACATCCCAAGATGCCATTTTTCGCTCCGTTTAGCCCTTTTTAACCTATTTTTTCATAGTTAACCTTATATATTCCACTTTTATGTATTCAAATACTAAAAAAATCGAAAAACAAATCAAAAAATTAAAGAAAACCATATGAGATGAAAACTAAAAAACCTTCATTTCCGGCAACCCGATCATGTAATCGCTCTGATACCACATGTAACACGTAGCATAGACCTTATTACATGTTCCGAATCGTACATGAAAGGGTTACAAATCAAAGGAACGCGTAATGCCTGATTTCGATTCCATCTCTGATTTCGAAGCAATTTTCAAGCACCAAACGATCTCCAATCTCTCAGGATCTTTATGAATTATGATTCCTGACACGTGATTAATGCCTTTTTACAATTTTCTCAACACGTAAGCTCTCTTAACTGTCAGAGAATCCTATACTTACGATTGATATGAGCAACTACAGGAGACCTTAACCTTTATATATAGAGACCTTAACTTTTATATATAACTTCCATATTAAGCTTTCTCATCATAACCGATATGGGTCTGGTCCGTACTAAAAGGGATCTATTTTCTCACCAAAATTTGACTCATTGATTTAAATCATTTATTGGACTACTTTATTATCTTTATGCGGATCAAATCACGTAACTTAACCAATAATTTAATTGAAAACCAAATAATGCAATTAAATATTGTTCATCTTTATGGGAAAGGACAAAAATGTCCGGTAACTAATTCATCAAATAATATTGTAATGTATTTGAATTAGGATATAGTTGAAATAGAGAGTATGTG
The DNA here is from genome assembly GCA_027563915.1 of Erythroxylum rotundifolium. Taxonomy (NCBI): domain Eukaryota; kingdom Viridiplantae; phylum Streptophyta; class Magnoliopsida; order Malpighiales; family Erythroxylaceae; genus Erythroxylum; species Erythroxylum rotundifolium. The sequence continues at coordinate 13,462,310 of JAOSBO010000002.1, forward strand.
TTATTTATTAATTAATTTTTTATCATAGATTTCAAATTTTATTATTTTATTAGATGTCCCTATTCTTTTCATTTATTATTAGCAACAATTAATCATTAATTTAAATAAAAATTTTAATTTTACTATTAGCTATTTGTAATTACAAAATTAATTACCCTATAACTAATCATTAGTTACTTATATTATTTACTTAACACTTCAAAACTATAAAAACTGACACCAAACCGTGAAGACGACTTTTGTTTGAAGTCATTAACTAAAGTATAAATGCGTCTTAAGTGTGGCGTTAATTACGAGTATATAAATTTCATTTCAAAATTATATAAAAGTTTTTAACGTAAAATAAAAGCATAATTAAGTAATTAAGTTGAAAGCAATGTTTAAAAAAGTGCTAATTTTGGTAATTACTACATTTTATTAGACTTCTGCTCTGCTCCTTCTTGTTGTTGAATAGATGATACGGTTCACAATTGACAAAACAAAACCATAAAGCTACTTTGCTTTTCCAAACCGGACAGCTCTGTTCCTCCGTCACAGATCATTCCAAAGCCTCCCTTCTCGGTCAGTAATTTTATTCTTTTAAATTGCTCTCCGATCTCTTCTTTTATTTATCTTCTCATCGCTTTTTTCTGATTTTTCCAAATTAGGAGATAATATCAGCTTTTTTCCAAAGCTGCTTGACTTAAAGACTTGGTTTTTCCTTTCCGAATTTGGTTGTTTGATTGCTAAGATTGCCTATGAATAATTTCGGCATACCCAGAAAGGTTTCCAATGAAGATGTCATTGTTTCATTGCTGTTCAATCTGGAAGTTTGTCATCTTTGTTTGGGTTTATTAAATCCTATCTATTAATTTGTTCCTGAGCCTTACAAATTATTTTTTGCCAAGGCTTTGGTGTTAAATGACAGAATTGGCCTGAATTTGAAGAAGACCGAGGAGGATCTCAACATAATCCACAATATTACTGTTACTATGCATCAAGAGAGAACATGGAAAGCTCCTTCTCTGGTTGATCTTTGTGTAAACGTAGCAATTAGTAATGTAATGTACCTGGGAGACGTTGGAGAAACTGATTTGCATCTTCTTGACCGAATTTTACCCCATTGTACCTTGGATCAGTTGATACACGTAGAGAAGAGCACAGTTGTAAGCTCATAATTCCACATTACTTTGCATTTGGTTTTGTTGGTCAGTTTACATATCCTATCCTTTGGCTTACTCTATTAGGGACGGGATCTTAGTCAAATTACTGATAAACTATGGAAGAGATTCTATGAGAAGCAATTCGGGGAGAAAAGTACTAAACTTGTTATTGAGAGGATGAAGCAAAATAAAGTTTCATTTAAATGGTTTCAACTTTATGAGGTACTTTTTCCCCAATTAACGCCTCAATTGCATTTGTTTGGTTAAATATATTAAGATGCTTTTGCCCCTTGTTCTCCTCTGTAAGAATATTTTATCTGTGGTGCATTGTGCTTACCTTGACTACATGAGTGAATTTCTCTAAGGCAAAGCTGAAGGATGTTGCAGAGAAAGAGAGCGAAGCTGTCGCTCGACTTAAGCAACTATACAAAAAGGAAGATGATCGTAAGTTTATTGTTTTGAACTTTATCAATTACAATTTCCTTATTACCACATACATATCTTTCTTTGCTGCAATTTGTCTCTTATATTTCTGAAACTATGCCTTTTTTTTTCCTGTATTATATTTGGTTACAACGATCATACGGCTGGGACATGCCTTTAGGGGCCAGCAAAAGCTGCCCAGTGCCATGGCACTTGTGCTGTGTTCCGAAGGCAGAAAATTCATATGAAATTTGCTGAAGGTTATATGTGTCCTGGAATTGCTACTTGCTTCTGGTACGATCTGTAGTACCTGAGAGTAAACGTCCATTCTGTTTGTTTTCTATGGGACAAATGAAGCCTTTGTCGTTTCTGATATCTTCTCCTTATGACCCATGGATTCATGGGTTTCTGTGCTCCTACTTGAAGTTCAGTAGTCTGATCTTGTAAATTTGTCTACTGTAAGTCAGAGGTTCTTGAATTGGGTTCACCAATAGAACTAAACATAGTTAGAAACTCACTTGAACTCTCTCTTTGTGCAAATAATGAGCCTGCTAAAGTAAATAGAACTGATTTTCTGTTGCATGGAATTATTAACATTTTCTTGCTCTTAGTATTAGCAATATTCTTCTTCTCTGTCTTTCTGGAATCAGTTAGCCATCGTTGTTGTTTACTAACCTAAACAAAAGTCTGCATGTGGGATGTTAATTGATGAAGGAATGAACGCAAACATGCTCCTACCCAGCTAATTGTTGAGCAAAACCATGAATATCTGTGGGTAAAAGATTCTCTGCTGCATCCTTTAATGGGTTATAGCCATTGACGGCCTAGCAGATTCTGTTGTAGGGAACATGAAACTGATATTTCTATAAAGTGGTGTGCCCACTTGATGACATTGAAAGAACTAGTTGTTAGTTTTTTTTTAAATCTTCTAACAGTTCCTGGCAGGGAAAGTTTGTTTCAATTGTCTTTTTCTTGAGTGAGACCTTTTTGTTTTCAAACTAAAAAGTTGCATTAGGGTTACCAAAAATTACTTTTTGTTCTATTATATACTTTTAACCTGCTTTCTACCTTTCTAGTTGTGTCCGAAGTGTGTAAATTTGGCTATTGATATACGCACTGCTTTCAATTGAGTTATAATTAATGTGTTTGCTGAAGATGATGCCTTTTGCTCTTGTTTCTCAGTTAGCTGCTTTCTTCTTTCACATGTAAAATCCTTATTGAATAGTCAACCTTTTTAGGGAGACAAAGTCGGCAAGTTCGTCTTTGCACGAAGGTACCACCTGCAGGCAAAAGAAGTTTTTATGGAGGTATTCTTCATTGTTCTCTGTGGTGCAATGTTGTCTAAAATTGAGTTGAACTTGTACCCGCTATCATTCACTGTATCTTTGTCTCCAGGAAGTGGACCAGGATGCAGTCTTTATAATGGGAAGGGCAACTTGATGAAGAAGGCAAAACTAGATTTACTTAGGAGGTAAAAAATTTCATTCAACTACAATTTGTTTAAAGGATTTGTTTTGTTATATTTCTGTCTCAACTCAGCTTGAAAATGAGATGATATCTTGTAAGGAGTTTAAAGGAAAGTTACAATATTGCACCGGATCATACTAGTACAAGTTAATACTGTTTCGAATAATTTTTTAACATTATAAAATAGTTTCTCAATTTTTATATAATTAAGATTTAGTGGCATATTATGGTTTAAATTAAAAAATATATTTCAAGTTTTGACTCAATAGCTCAATTTATTAAAATTAGCATGAAAAAATTTTATTTTCTGAACATAATAACTATCAACTAACAATACTTTTATGCTTAAAAATATTTAAACATATATAATTTTTAATTTGCTTTACAATTTACCTAGTATTTTTCTGTATTTTGAACTCTATCTTTGGCATGCAAACCGAAATTTTGCAATATATCCCGGTATAAATGTTTGGTAAAATACAGCCTATTTTGATACTATTTTTTGCCCAGTATGATGCAGTACGCACAACACTGATTTAAGTTCCTTCACCCTGACAATGTTTGGAGACTTTAATGGCAGTTTGGAGGACTTTAAATTCTTTACAGGATATTCAACATCACATAACATTTTCTTTTAAGATATTTGCTCTGTAACCTTTTCTCTTATTTTGTATTTATATCATCTTTCAAACTTCACTATTTGATGCAAGAGCATGCCCTCTTTTGCTGTGTGAACGCTGGCAAATTGCATAATAAATGAACAGTACATCATTGTTGACAGTCAAGACAAAAAGTTCAGGAAATTTCACCTATAGAGAGGTATCCATGGACAAATTTTTTTGCAGAACTGCATAAATTTTTCTTTACTTGCTCGAGTGCCCAAACTAGGAAGATCATCTTCGAAATCTTCCTTGATAATTTGCTGTGAATTAGCTCTGGAAATTGTCTTCATTGTTTTATATTTATGCAAGCAATTGCTACCGTGTGACCGTGATTGTGTGATCTAATCACTTCTTTTGAGGCATTTGTTGGGGAAATAACTTTCCCTTTATTCTTTCCCCTTCTCTGGTTGAGCAGTCGGGAGATGAAAAATATTGCAGCCATGAAGAAAAATGCTGTGCAAAGGATTAACAGGTATTGTTCTCTAATAATGGTGACTGAGAATGTGCTCACAAAGGTATTTCCAACTGAATATCTTCTTCTTGCCTACACAGCACCTCTTCCATGAAAGACCCACGTGGCTTTTCTGGGAAGAATTCTGCATCGTCTTTCAGAAACAAGTGACAGGAGATTTTGGCAAGATGATACCAAGTCCTGACCATTGTTATGAACTTGAAGGTGGTTATTTACCTGAAGCTATTGGTTCTGGGAATTCTGTTAAGGATGCTTGCAATGTGATTCATGTCTATACTCAAGACGCCCACTGTAAATTCTAGTTTTCCGATGTATCCACCACCGGAAGAAAGTACTAACTCATAAAATGAATTGTTACTGTGTTGAACCTTATGTAGTCCAGCTATTTATTATCTTTGATGGCTAAAGCCGTTCCTGGGAGGGTTAATATTAATGCTCGTATATGCATATGAAGTTACAGAGTGCAGTTTGTTTTGAATCGAATATGGAAGAAAACATTTCTTTCTTGTACTCATGTTGGCTAACTCTAACCCTGCTTCATTTCACTTTTGTAATGGTCCAAGATTGATCTCATTCATTCAACCATAGAAATCAGAACTGTACTGTTAACAAATTAATACAGCTCCCTACAGGAGGAACTTGAATGCAAGAAGAATGCTGGAACCTATGAAGGAGGAACAAGGTGAAAACCAATACAAAATGAAAACTGGTAAACTGACGTGCTGAATGATCACTGATTTCTATGCAACATGATATCAGGCAATTAAATCATCTACACTCCTGAGAAGTGCTGAACTTCTGAATCTCTTATTAAAACGATTTAATAAGCTTCTCATTTTATATATATATATAGTTCCTTTTGCTCTATTTTGACGTAAATAGGAATCTAATCGCTTAAGAAGATCCATTCTTTACAATGAAGTTTGTAAAGGTTCTGATTCAATTCTTCACTTAGCAAATCAAAACACCATCATTTCTCTTGTAAGTAAAACACTATGACGTCCTTTTATAATTCCTTTACCGGAAAGAATTCCAAGTCAGCATGCCTCTTCAGAAAACCAAAACCAAAAGCTCCAGGCTCCAGCTCCCCTATCAGCAGTGCAAGACAAGCTTCTTCTTCCCCCACCACGCATTATGACATGACTCATACAGTAGACACATATGACACCCGCCACCTGTCCTCTCATCTCATTTATTTCCTTTTGCTATATACAGTTGAGTCCAGGACCACAAAGTAATTGACCTGTACCGTACATCAGTACCCATGTACACGACACTTACTGAATTTTATTAACACCACTGAGGCTGGCGAGCAAGGAAAAAAGCCTCATTATTACATATTATTGTAGACAATCTGAACAGTTTTATGAATTTGAATCCTTGCAGACCAACATTACAGACATCAATATTACATGTGTTACAAGAAAGCTCATGGGAAAGTGAAAGCAGGAATTCATAACTGTTTCTAAGCTGCAGAAAAATGTTCAAGCTGATAATCTAAAGATTCATATTATTCATGCCTAAGATTTTGATGAGTTATTCTTCTCTTCACTTTTCTGCATTCCCAATAAATCCATATCCTAAACTCCAGATCCAGCAAGTCGGCGTCTAGAGGCATTTGAAATGGAGACCTGGCCAAGCCTGTCCACATCACCAGACACTATCCGCTCTTTCAAAGGAATATAATGCCGTAGCCATTCTCCTGTGTAAACCTGATTAAGAAAAATATCTACAGCTATCAGAAAGATCTAAAGTTTCCTTTTCATTATCTTCCAACCAGTATGATAAGCTGTTGCCTAATGGAAAGAACGGAATATAATGAGTAGCTATTAATTGAACCTTGATTCTTTTATCAGAACAATAAATGTGATTCCGTATTGATAAGAAGGCATCATGGTATATGCTAAAACTTATGAAATCCCATGTCCACACTTGCAACAACAAGTGAAACTAAACCAATGAAACAAGTTATGTACAAAAACAAAAAATAAAATATTCATCCAGAAATTAACAACTAAATGTATGGAGAGTAATTATATCATGAGCCATAAGGCATGGTTCCCACGTGGAGCGAATGTAAATCGGAAGGTTTCTTGATCAATAAGTCTATCATGGCGTTCCTTTATTGAGCAAAGCCACTTTCTGATGGGCTAAACCCAAATTGGTAAGTTAAGAATTTTATTTAGTTTGTTCTTCTTGGTTCAAGATTCAAGTCTATTAGGAATAAAATGAATATTTACTACAGTTAAAGAAGAGAATTTTCAGGTGATGAATTTCAGAATTAAAAATGTGATACGATTCTTAAGTTCAAGAAATAATCTTAGATTCCAGGCGTGTTTTCTAAATATTAGGTATGATTCATATTTTATAAACCCCAGATGCAATTTCCAAGACTTACCAAGTGTGAGCTCTTTATATAACCAAATTTCAAGTATTAGTATAATTCAATTCCAATTAGCATGGAAACTGTTCTTTAACCACCCTACATATTTTTAATCTGAAGTTATGGCTATTCCAATTTCCAATTAGCATAAAAACTATCCTGCAGCCATCCTACATCAGTTTGTGCTCCATAGATGCAAAATAACAGATTCTGCCTGTTTTGGAAGTGCCTAAAGGTTATCATATATCCTTGCTCCCATCACTGCAGTGTCTATGCTTATATCCAGAGAGACGAGGTCAAGACCATTCCAAGAAACCACAAAATATATCAAGTAGCTACAGAAGTGCATAGAACTGAATGAGTCCGTAAGTAACCTGTTGAGGTCTCATAATCTTTGTATCTGGATCGTCCAGCGACTCTTTCCAATGAGCTAAGTAACCAGCCATTCGAGGGATTGCAAATAAAACAGGGAAGAACTCTGTTGGAAATCCCATGGCCCTGAAAAGGTATAGTTGTTATCATAACCTTTTCCACACTTGATTTAAAATTTTCGTGAGTTGCAGAAACCGCCAACTAGTACACGAGCTAATTTCTTTTTTTTCACCTGTATATCAACCCAGAATAGAAATCAACATTTGGGTACAGCTTCCTCTTGATGAAATATTCATCTGAGAGAGCAGCCTTCTCCAAAGCAACAGCTACCTGCAAACATACGACAAATCGGATCAGAAGAGTGGATTTGCATCTAAATCATGGAACATATCGAGTAAGTAAAAGAAAAAACAAGGCAAATTAAATGATAAATGCCTCTCCAAAATGAATCCTTGGCAAATTTTCTCTCTACAAGTCAGAAAGAAAATCTTATTTTTCATACAATCATAAAGATGTGCCCATCACAAACTATTTTGTATCATATTGATGATCCCAACAATCGGAGAAATATCCATATGAAATAAAAGTAATAACAATGGTTCGGTATGTATGCTTATAGCTTGTCTTACCAAGTCCATGAATAAGCAGTGCAGTGTGACCATTAAGAAACATGAACGTTCTTACCATATCCAAAGACAATGTTCCAAGAAGCTGCTTCAAATTGATTCTTTCCTTTATGTATACTGTTAGAAGTTTTATCCAGATAACTTATTCCTCAGTTCTAGCATCACAATAGTTCCTCATATGGTGCACAAGAACCAACAACTATCTGCTAGTCTTGAAAAGTACTGATTTGGAGTCATGTTAAGTGCAATACCAAACACTAATGTCACCACAGAAGAGGAAGAATAGAAGCTAACTTTTTTCTTTGCAAATACAACTGAGAATACGGAAAAACCTCAATAAGGGGATCCCGCCCAACAATTGAAAATACTTCCTCTGCAAGCTTCTTGATGACCTTTGCTCTGGGATCATAGTTTTTGTATACGCGATGACCAAAGCCTGACATCTTTCGCTTCCTGGAGAAACAGAGAGTGGCAAGTATATCAATCAAAATTCAAAAACAAAAATATTACAACCCTTGTGAAAGGTTAAAAACATCCAATCAAATAAAAGGTAGGAATACCTGTTTTTAACACCTTCAATAAAATCTGGAATATTTTCAACAGTTCCAATCTCACTAAGCATCTTCAGCACTGCCTATAAAAGTGGCATAAAAATTATCCAAAAGTAGAGAATGCAGGTAAATAGAAGAAGAAACTAACTCAAAATGGAGCTGGCAACAAATATCAAGCATGTAGTAAGTTGATGAACATTTGAAATTAACTTACCTCATTTGCCCCACCATGAAGTGGACCATATAGTGCTCCAACAGCCCCAGCAAGAGCAGTGAACACATCAACACCACTGCAAGTACAGCAAACCCAATGAGAAAAAGACTAAATGCTGTTCTATACTGCTAGGCATTACAAAATGTACCTCGATGCAAGATGTCGGGCAGCTGAAGTGGAGCAATTCATTTCGTGTTCTGCATGCAGTATGAAGAGTATATCAAGTACTCGAGCCAAGCGTGGGTTAGGTTTGTAAGACCTATTGCCTCTGCAACTCAGAAGAAATTTGAAATCAGATGAAATAAATCCAATAGGTAGATCATGGAATTTCTCAAAAGGATTCTGAAAAGTAATGCAGGTTATGTCTAAACTTGAATATCCTGAGAAGGCAATGTACAATATTATCTGTGAGCTATTGAAAGAAAAACAAGGGAATGCAATATTTAAAGCAAGAATTATCATAGCCCATGTTGCCACATCCAGTAGATTAAAAAAGATATAGGCAGTTCACTAAACCTTTGATTTTAAGGTGATTTATATTCGAAGGGAAACCAAAGGAAAAACTGAACGTACAGTGAATCTAGCATGTATAGGAAGTTCTCCGAGTAGGAAAGGTTGCTTGAAGGGAGAACAGGAGGCCTTCCTGCCAGCCTCAAGTAAGCAGCTGCTGCAATTGTAGGCGCCTGCAAAATGTACCTGAATTAGCTGACATTCAAACATGAACATTGAAGTGCATAACATTTTAAAACCAATCTCAAGGAAAGAAGAAAGAACTTTGATCAAGTGAACCTTCCCAAGAATGCGTGCAATTTGTTTGTCTCTCACTTGCTTTGACTTGTACAGATCTTGCCCCTATACCAATAAAACATAGTATTTTATGGAACGAAAGAAAATTTCAAATCTCCAGAAACTTACAAATCGGTTGACGAAGTCCTTTATCATCCATTATGGTCATTCGGGTGAGATAAACACGTTAAAAGAATGAAAGAACAGGCAGCAGAACAAAGAAGGGAAGTTGAGTATTGTGTAAGAAAAGACAAAAGATAGAGAGCTTACTCTAAGAGCAGGGTTAGCATCAGGATGAAAAATGGAAAGAGCACTCATTGCACTGACAAGTACCCCCATGGGGTGTGCATCATGAGGCATCGCCTGTATAATATCCTGCAACAATAAAAAATACAAATAGAGTAAACTTAAGAAGAGATAAATTTTCCCATAATTGGTTAGCTAGTCATCACCGGTGTCAGCAGTTATGAGTGGTAGCATTAGAACTAATGTGTTAGTCTTATGTGCAGAAACAAACATAGAGACGAAAAGTGAGAAAGATACTCACCAAAATGCCCTGAGGTACAGCAGAATGTTGAGAAATAGCAAATTCCCAGTCTGCTAACTGACTTTGGGATGGCAAATTCCCGTATACTTGAACCCATAAAAATTTAAAGATTCAGCTAAAATTAAAAAGAGAAGTTTGTGTTTTTTGCACCCGAAAAGATTAAAAAATAGAAAGGGGAACACTCACAAATGAGGTAGGCGACTTCCACAAAGGAACTAGAATCAGCCAACTCCTCAATGGGGTAGCCTCTGTACCTGAGAATACCTTCATCGCCATCTATATATGAAATGGAGGATCTCACTGGAGCTGTGTTCAAGTACCCTGGGTCATATAATTTTATTCCTTTGTCATCTTTGCCCGTTGTAATCTGTTCGATTTCATTTCACAATTAAAATAAATCATCAAGTCTCTAAAAGCAGTAACTACGAGGACAATCTGAGAATCAAACAAAAGAAAACCTTTTTGAAATCAGAAGCCTTGACAGTGCCGTGATCGGAGACGGGAATTTGATAGGTTTTGCCAGTGCGCTCGTCAAGAACTGTCAATTTGCCTCGGACATTAGGAGGAGGAGAGACTTGGGCCGAGCAAATTTCCCTTGTCAATAACCCGATATTATCAGACTCCACAGCAGTTGTCAGATGACCGACCAGTACGGCCAACCGCCCACGAGCGGCAGCTCCTGACGACGAGGAGCTCTCTAAAATCGCCATTAAAATCTCTGGAGATTAAGAAACCGATCAAATCAGATGGAACCAACCAGATTGCTTTTCCTTTGACCTTTTGCTTCTGGTTTTGGAATTTGATTTGTTTTGTATTTTATATAATATTTTAGTATTGGTATTGCTATGGGCCTAAGAAATAATAAATAAATCATAAAGTGACCGCCTTAACCTTATCTGCTATAATACATAGAAAGATTCATAAGGTAATTATGGTACGAGTGACTGAATCAGAAATATTTGTTGCGTTTGCGTGCTGTATTGTATAAATTAAGAGTGAGATGGATCTCGGGATTGTAACACCTGACACCATCAGGATAAGGTAAAGGAATCTATAACAAACACAACAAGTCAACAACACCAATGCTAGTATGTAGAGTGAATAATTAAATCCTATCCTATACGCGATTATTGCAAAAATAGCAAATTATATTCTTCCAAGATAATCATAAAATTAAACATCATAACTTATGTGCAAAATTCAACATGAGTAATTTTGTGATAAAAAACAAATGTGAGTTACGGCGATAATATATTATTTATGCAA
>JAOSBO010000002.1:13500812-13512040 GCA_027563915.1 Erythroxylum rotundifolium
TTTTGTACATTTTACAAAGGCACCAACTTTCGTGCCACTCTCTCTCTAATGGGACTAGAGCGGACAAAATGACGGGAGATGCTATCAAACGATAAAAAGCAGAGCATAAGTTAGAAAACAAAAGAGAAAAAACTTCACAACTTCAGGAGGCTGAATGATCTAAACATCAACCAACTCATCTCCGTTGCCTTGAAAAGCACTAGTATGTGAAGAATGATACAAGCTTAGCCTGGCCCTTCCACTTTGGTGTATGTATAAACTATGAGAACATACGAAGGAAGTTGTTTGCATATGCCATTGGCTTCACGTCGGGGTGAGGCTGCAAGTTCAAAGAAATCAATATTCAACATCCATCTCACTCCACAACATAAAAACCTACCTCTATGATAAAACTATACATATTAAAACAAAGCAACTGACCACTGCAGAAAACGTAACAACATTTGGCTTCAAATCAGGGGCTTCAAATCGAATAAAAGCACCCTTATTGCCCATCTGCATAATTCAATAAACAAGCAGTTCTCAACAAACCATGCATCATTACCAAAGGTGTATCCAAATCACTGAGAGAAATAGACAATGATGTAATTTACACTCTTCTAAATAAGATACTCAAGTAATAACAACAAATTATGTGTCGCTCAGTCACAACCAAAAAAACATAGTTAAGGACAAGTTATGAAAGAGACTGGACAATTTTGTATCTGAATAAAAGAACATGAACTCTCTTCCCCATATATTGTACAACTCCATGACACCAAAATTCTGCGACTGTTACAATGTGCTGGTATCACAAAGAAGTTATAGAGGTGGACAATGGCAGTGAGCATTAGACAGATGATATGAGTAAACTTAGTAACTAATAAATCATACAATCTGAACATATAGAGAGACATAGCAAGTTCTTTGCCAGGTCCTGCTTTTGAGGGTGCCTATCCCATTAATACACACACAGTCTTTTTGACCTAATTTACTGAGCAGTCACAGAGTCTTATTGACCTTATTTACCAAGCAATCTGCTAACAATCATTCATCTGCATCAAAGTTTCCAGAAATATTGAGGCAAATGTTGAGTTCAAGAGTTAGATGAGAGCGGGAGATGAACATTGTGTATGTAGGTGATCAATTAAAAGCGTTAGAAAATCAGTTATTACACAACGAAAAAAGTACTTACCCGTTAAAAATTTTCTGCATCTAACTTGCTCTTATAACTTAACCAAGTTCAAAGAAGAAAAGAACAAAGGAAATTGCAATGCAGATATCTACCTAACAAATTTAGCAGTACTTAATAAGTTACCTGATCACAATAATTTGGTGCAGAAAACACAGTTATAAGTTTTCCATCATGCTCAATTTCATAGCCTTCATCCTTTACCTCATGAGATCGCACAACTAACTCTGTCAATTGACAAATGTATCAGAACCAACTGGAGCACAAAAAGCTCGTCTTAAAAATATTTTCCTGCCTATCTTATCAGACAAACGTACCCAGATTATTTTCTTGTAAGAACTTCTTTGTCACATCTCCTCCAAATGAGAGCCCAACACCTCGCTTGCTAGGACCCCTTCCGGGTAAAGGTTGTGGATCACTCCAGAGCAATTCACACATTAACCCTGATAATAGGTGAATGAACACGAGAAATAATGTACATATATTCCAGATAACTAACTGTTGCACGTTACGATTGATAGCTAAATTCCATACTGCCACATTGTCTACATAAAACACATTTGTATACTTATGCTCAACCTGACATGGATAAATCAACTGCCATAACACGACTGAATACGACAGTTTATACAGGTTGAAATTCAAAAAACAAAAAAAGAGAGATGGAGAAAAAAGAAGATATAGAAGGAATAATAATTTTATCTTGAAGCTAACATTCCTAGATTAGTTGTTAAAATAACTGTATTATCTGAGGAAACATCATATGTTATTTTTAACTGTCAACTTAAGCTAAGTGAATTAAAGAAGAAGATCATAATATAAAACAGTTCTCTCATCAATCACAAAGAGTTACTGCAACCAAGAAACAGGAAAATAGATTGTGCAATTCTTTGAACATATACAGAATTAAATTGATTTAGATATTAAGTCACTGATATCTACAGAAGGTTTATGTTTATACTCCTATATTAATTTGTAGCTCATGTCAACCATGCTCCTCTCCAGACTTCAAGAACCAGCCTCAATCCAACCACCCTTCCACCTCACCATAACCAGGGCCCATGACATGTCTTAAATAATTAGAAAGCAGCAGTAACAGCTAAAGAATAAATGAGAACAAATGGTTTGTTGTCAAATTCAACCTTTGGATAAATAACATGAAGTTCTACCAAAGAGAGGAAAAGGAAGATGGCATGCAAATTACCTTCCTCCGGGGGTTCTCGGAAGCGATCAATGGCTTTGATGTCTTCTAGCTTCACACCATCAACACTAAAAAGACCTCCATGAACAACAAATATCTTCCTATTCAGGACATGTGCCAAAGGTAAGCAACAGAAGACTTCTGCAAAGAGTTCCACAAATGTCTCGCTCAACTTGGATCTGACCTCACCCTCAAAACCATATATCTTGTTCATGCTCTTGCTTTCATGGTTTCCTCTGGAGAGGTATATAGCTGAAAATTTTACAAATGAGTAAAAGCATCTGGTGATGTTTCAAAATTATTCACAAGAAAGGCCAGAGTGAAACAAGCAGCATAAAGAACATGTTCTGAACATGAAGAAAGGAACGGAATTATTTTTCTTCGGAGAATTTTAAAGAACCTCTGAAAAATCTGCAAACAAAGAGGATTCACCTGTTGGACACATGCACTTAAATGCAAACAATGTGAGGATGACCTCCAAAGAAAACGATCCCCTATCAACAAAGTCACCATTGAACAGGTACGGGTTCTCTTCTGATGGAAGCCCATTAAGCTCAAAAATATTTAGCAGGTCATAGAACTGCAACAATGGTACACCAAAACGAAACATCTTCAATAAAATATTACAAAAGAACACTCATGAACCTAGAGTAGATAACATCATCTCACGCAACTAACAACAACTCAGTATTATACTTCCTGAGAAGTAGAATATGCAAATAGAATGTGAAGAGGACAAACGAATAAGAAACTGCTCCTTCAATGGCATACAACTGATCAAGCATAACAGTGAAAGTATACGTTCAGCTAGCCTATAATATTTGCTCATAACAACAAAAACGTAGATGGATTCAATCATTATGGTTGAAACCATAGAAATTAAACATAAGAAAAATTAACCTCGTGGTGCAGGACAACTTGGGATAGAATTCTCAGGCAGATGCGACAATGTAAAAGTATATTACTATAACAAGGAAGTATCATCTACTGCATAGTAAAGACTTCTGGTACTTTCAAATTGCACTGGCAATATAATTACCTGACCATGTACATCACCACAAACAGTGAAATGTTTGCCATCAGGGATATTTATATCAACAAGAGAAGGCAGCGCTTGCAACATCTCTCTAGTTTGTAAGACGATTTGGAATGCAAATCTACAACATTTTCGAGAAGTTTTCAAAATGGAATCTTTAAGCATTATAGAATAAACAAATTCATGATTAATCCCTGGTAGCCGTACCGTTTGTGTAAACACTTCTGATTCTTGAAGTCATCCATCATTCTTTTCACAAAATCCAAGGAAACATTATCGCCCTCTATCCTTGCACCAGAATATTGTGGCTCCACATCTGAAATGACAACAGATTTGCGTTTGTCATAAACAGACAATAAGAAGCTTTTATTCATCCAGTCCGACAATCATACAAGCAGGAAGAAACAGAGTCGGATGCAAGAATGCCTTTCCTAGGTGATAAAGATCAGACCACAATACAAAGGCACAGAACTCAAATTTTCAATAGCTCTTATGAGACATTATCCATAACCAGAGGGAGGGATCCTAGAAGCTTTTATTTCCCTATCAATCTATACATCTTTTTATTTTCTAGCTGTATCATTTCCTGACTTGCATTATACTGTAGACAACTTACATGTATATGGAGCTCTCAGAAACTTCAATGGAGTACAAATTTGACTTCAAGGGGGGCGGGGCGGAAAGTATTTCCTTACTTTCCTAGTCAATTCCGATTAGTCAATAAAAATATATATATTTTTCCTTGTTCTTTTTCAACAATTTACTCTAGGAATTGAGTAAGAGATAAAAAGCCCTCCTATTGTGTTCCCTCAAGACTAATAGAAATTTAGGACGAAATATCTTTAACCCTATCCATACAAGAGTTGAACTCTGTAGGTCTAAGCTTCTCCATCAACCAAGGTTGATATAGCCCAAAAAATCTGACAAATCTGAAATAAATGCAATTGTTCCCACAGCTCTAAGGTCCAAGAGTGCAGAATACCTTCTGCATGAAAAAGTTAACATCAAAAGTCTTTTTCCACATTTTGAAGGTTAGATTAGTAGGAAATTCTTCCCAACCAGTCTACTTTAAAGCTGAAGGATCCTTAGAGGGTGCACCTGGTGATCAAACAGACATGCAATATTGCTTCTTCTTTTTTTCCGCAAAGAAACAATGACTCAACTAAAATATAAGACTCTTTGAAATATCAACTTAAGGCATTCTATTTTCAGTCCCTTCCATGGAACTCGGTCTCTTCTCTATGAACTTCAGTATAAAAATTCAGTGGTAAAACCATGCAAAGAAAATCATGAACTGTGAAGAACTTAATATGATAGAATGGTGCTTGGTACTAGCCCCAAAAAAAAATAAAAAAATCAAAGTCTTACTTCCTTATTGCACTCCTATCCTTTGACATCACACTAAAAACGTCAATAAGTTGTTTGTAACATGGTAATCCATTCCTAGGACCCAAAGGTTTAGGAAACCTTTTGAAAAGGGAGAAGCAAACGAAGAATTCACAAAAATTTATAAACAAATTATCCATTATGGAATTAGAAATTATTCAAACAGGTTGCAACTGTAGTATTTATTAACCATGAACCCAAACCTAGATTAAGTACTCGTCTCTTGTTAAAGAAACCAGTCAAACCACTACCCCCGCAGCAAACCCACCAATATCCACCTAGGACTGCCAGTATCACCATCAGTACTACCACCACCACTGGAACTCTTGCTATTCCCACCAACATCA
Organism: Erythroxylum rotundifolium; assembly: GCA_027563915.1. Lineage (NCBI taxonomy): Eukaryota > Viridiplantae > Streptophyta > Magnoliopsida > Malpighiales > Erythroxylaceae > Erythroxylum > Erythroxylum rotundifolium. The sequence continues at coordinate 13,505,954 of JAOSBO010000002.1, forward strand.
TTGCAGCGGCCACAACTGCTACTGCTACTGGTGCTATGATCAATTGGGTGGGCACAGATGATGAACTGGGGCCAGTGCCTATGATGAGATATATAGTGAACATAGTGAAATTAAATTTAGTAGGAGATACAAAAACAACAGCATCACAAAATTCATGCTGTTCAAGCTTAGAGAGCAAATTAAGTTAATAAAGCTAATACCTAAAGGTCTCATTTCACCAAATAAAAACATAAAAGACCTGGTCCAACTTACTAACTAGCTGATGGTAAATCCCAATAAGTAGTAAAATCAAAATCTTTTGAGGATTTGCATGCCATATAATGTGAAAAACTTTTCAAAATTTCCAAGTTCCTGATTGGAGTAGTAGAGATACTTCATACCACTAACCCAATAACTCACCTATTACCAAAAAGTAGTCAACCCAACTCTACTGAGTCACAAATGGATTAGCGCAAATCACAAAGATCTACAGTGGTACAATGGGGATGTGTCAAGAATGCATACATATATCTCCTTCCATACAGCCTTCAAGTTTAATTCACTTGCAAGGCCCATTATACATTGCCAGCAGAAACAAGAGTTGGTCACTAATACTGGCAGATCCATAATTCCCATTTTAATAGCTTAGATTAGTCATTTGCTAACAAAATTTAGGCACGATCTTGAACATCTATCACAAGAGCTTAGCTTCACCAAGTTAATTCTTATATATTATCCCTCTTCTTAAAGGCCAGGAAAATATAGTCAGTTTTGAAAGAATCAAAATAGTCAAACAGTACGCCCATTTTGTAACTCAAACCTTACTCTTATTCAAACCAGGAAAATCGTTGTCCACAGCATCATTATTACTTTTTCACATTCAAAGTAAACACAATATGTTTCAAAGAAAATTTTTGAAAAAAAAAAATGTTTTCACAGGATTGCAAGTTAATTTCAAGCCTGCTACACTAAAAAATGATAGTTATAGATGATGATGGTGACTCTAATAATGATAGTGGTGCAATGGGTAAGGAATGAAGGAAAAATCTGCACAAGCAGAAGTGAAAAAATGATGGCTAGTTATGGGGCTAGTAATCAATTAAATATCTGACACGAATTAAATCCAGTTTCACACTTTTTTTTTTTGGAAAATCATTGATAATAAGTCAGCACACTGCGAGATGACCTATGAAAAGCATTTTTGAAGAAGGAAAATGTCCAACAGCTACTTTCTAGTTTCTATTCAAAATCAAAGTAGGGTCCATAATTCTCAGAAACTCTCTCTATCAACCCGATTGGCAAGAAGTTTCAACTCAAAATGTCAAAAAGAAATCCCGTCTGACCAGTCTATATGTCAAAGACTCAAAGAAGATAAGAATAAATCAAACCTTCAATAGCATTCCTATCCCAGAGAAACACATCAACTGACAAAACCTCAATTTGCCAAACTTTCCAAAGAAAGAGAAAACAAGGTCTACTTTTATTAGCAAGCCAAAATCAGATCAAATTTCTGCTCTGGATGTTGAACATTTCAACTTGAAACTCTCAACAAAGGCACAAATAACTCTCCCAGAATGAGACAATTATCAAAAGAAAAAAGGAAAAAACCAAGTTCAAAAAAGGTCAGTACCTATAGAGCGAAAATCAATAGAATCAGCTATTGAGCGTCTTTCAGACTCAGGTACAGAAATCGCTTCTTCAAACTTAAGCTTCATAACAGCCTTTTCGCATTCCTTTAGTTTCTTGGCCGCATCAGGGTCATTTGGACTGAGTTTCTTCACCTAAATTTAGTACATTTCAATAACCACCATGTATCAGGATTGCATAAAGAAACAACATTTCATCAGGCATTTCCTCAACTCTCACAAAAAATAAAAAGAAAACCCAAATATCTTATGAAGTACCAGGATAGTCAAAGACAAGATGTGAAAATGGAAAAGAATCTAGAAAGAGCCATCAAAAGTCTTTCAAGCTCCTTAAAAATGATAAGCTCTCCCATGTCAAAAATACAATATGCCCACTTGTACACTTAGGAATCCTTTATAGCAAACCTTCGAGTACATTCCTTGTTAATGCCCTACCTTCAAATATCCTTCCTCCAGTTAAAAACCCTCAGCAACTCCATATTCTGCTAAGCAGTAACTTTTCTAGCTTTTCTTTTCTTTTTTTTCATTTATGAAATTTCAAAAGATGATGAAGCCTCTCATGGGCTTGGGATATGTTTTCATCTCATGAGCAGGTGGAGTTATCACACACTGTAGGATGGAGTTATTTTCCATAAAAGTCCAAATGGCTTTTCCAACAGGAATACCTGCCTGATTTCCTAGTCTTAAAGGACAGGGGTGCAGGGAAGCCAATATCATTAAAACAATTTATTAAAAAAAGAGTGAAAGATATACCTGTTGGAAATCCTTCAGTGCTTCTTTAAATTTTCCCATTGCAAGATAAGCAGCACCTCGCCTATAATAACCCTGTAAATTGTACAATCATCAAATCAAATGTGTTGACATTCTAATCCTCATATACCACAACATACTCATCATAGAATCCTTGCCTTAGAGTACTTTGGATCGACTTCAATAGCCTTTGAAGCATCCTGTATTGCACTTCCATACTCCTCCAGTTTAGTGTGGGCAAATGCACGATTAGCCCAGTAGACGGGATTTTGTTCATTTATTTCAATTGCTTGTGAATATAGATCAATAGCCTGAGCATACTTGCGAGCTGGGAGTGAACTGACAGTAATTAGCAAGGTTGAACAGCATGCGTAAATCAATTGTCTATTAGAATTTGAATGCCAACCACACTAATCTTGTGAATTAAGCACCTTTAGACTGTTTAACACACTATTGCTTCCACTGACATGAAAACAGTATAAAGTAATTCACTGAGATTCAAGATTTTGAAGAACACATCAGAAACAATTGCATAAGCATGGATTATTACCCTTAAATGCTTCATTAGCCAGAACTTTGACTTCTTCAGCTCGTGATACGGAAGAATTTTCAATTTCCATATCGGGCATAACCGTACTTGTCTATCTGAATTTGGGTTGAATATTAGTGAATAGAGAATTTCATATACACCCTATTTCCCTCTATTATGCTTCAGATCTGTGGTTAACGAACACAAAAATAGAAATAATCAATTTAACAACATTAAACAAACGAGAACTCTCAATTAGCAATGAAGTTCATCAGAATGTCAATCTCCACATGCCAATCGATTAACACAGAGAGAAAGAGGGGCAGTGAAGAAATTCTGCAATAACTGGTACATATATCTGACCCTAAGAAATTAACAAACCCAATGTAACACTTAGAAGATGACTACAAATATCCAAGGGACTGATGGATTTTCAGCTTATGTAATTCCCAACCTAACACAAGACTTCAACTTTTACTTCATACACTTGATTGGGGTCTAAGAAAACGACAAAATGGCTATTCTTATAAGCTTAAAGTTATGAACGAACCAGTATTTCCCGAGAATTAGACTGCAAGTCGTTGCTTTAAGATTTTGTTACCCTGGTGGCAACTACTTAATAACTTAGAAGCAACTGCGTAAACCCAAATACAGAAAACAGAAGACAATCCAAGGTGTTAGTAGAAAGTAGAAACATAAGTAATATAAGTTTTGTTCTTCGCAAGCAGTGGATAAAACAGTATCATCAGTTTACATGCTCAGTACTGGTTTATTAACTATAGTTGTTTTCGAAACTCATCTCCATAAAGAACTCCAAATCTAGACTCGGTTAGTGATTGAAATAGTGGACTTCCAACTCCCTTTGACATCTACCCAAGTCAGACCTTACAGTTTGCAACTATTGATCAATCAAACGAAAACAAATCCAAAATAATGAAGCTTTAAGTCTGATAAGTAATAACCATGAATCCCTTTTTAACTTCTTATATCACGCTTTGACACACCCAATCGGAAAAGCGTAACAAAGTAGATAGTGGTAAAAACAAAGATAAAAGGGGAAACAGTCGACAATGTTGACAAATGCATCAACCAGAACAACTTCTAAAAAAAACCAAGTTGATGGATCTACGAGAAGAAAAGAGAGGCAGGTAGAGTAGCGATGTCTGTAGCAGCAGCAGTACCTGAAGAAACAGAAAGGAATCTGTAAGTATCAGCTCAGTGGCACTTCTAGAGAGAGAAACCCTAGACCGACCTAATTTTTCTCAACCGTCCGTTATTTCTTATTAATTTTGGTTATATACTAGTTATGACAAATGGCTTACATGTAGAAAAGTGTAGAGAGTACGTAGGAGTGATGTATGTGTAATGCCTCGGTAGACAATAGACAGCTGCCAACTACTAGATACTAATACAATCGTTTAGTAAATTCAACATTAAAGTGAGGGTGGTCCAATTAAAGTCAGCTCCCGCTAACCTTGTAAATGAGAGAGATTGAAAGTTGAACTCATTATTTAATTATTAATTTATTAAAAATATGTAATTTTATTCATATGACAAGAACATTAATCAAGTAACATATTAAAATATATTAGTGGAAGATAATTCCATGTTCTACGCTAGTGTTTAACTCTTATTATCTTTAATTTTTAAAATTATTATATTATTGAATTTGAACTTTTTTAGGTAAAAATAAACAATATTAGTGGGGAAACAAAATTTTTATAGGAGAATTTTTTATAGGGAGAATTCACATTGACTATTTGAATATATTAAATAAATTATACATTTTAAATAGATTATTTATTAATCCAATATTTTCAAGATTAAATAATAATTTTAACTCAAAATAAAAATTTTAAAAGGATAAAAATTACTTTAAATATATAGTAGTTATTATATTAAACAGTTTGATTTATGCTTTAAAATCTTGATAAATATTTTAAATTTTTATGCTTTATTAATTGTAAACATTTTATATTTATCTTATGATGAAATTAACAAGCGATTTAGTTGGAAATATATCACAAAATATTTTTTAAAAAGTTGATAAAGAAAGATAAATAAAAGATTTGTGATTATCTCCATTTAACAAACCACAGATTTTTTCCTAAAATATTAAATATTTTTTAATAATGAGTCAAACACAAAGAAATGAATTGAAAATAAGATCAAGAAAGAATATATTTACTCTTAGTTATAGATTATATCCGATGTAAGTATATTTTAAATAAATTTTTTTCTTTTTGATCGATTTGACTATATAATTTTTTGAAAATCAAAGAATTATATTAAAATAAGGAAAACCTTACTATACAGAGTAATAACTAAGAATTACAACGAATAACACTAATAGAAAACAAACAATCAAAGACAAGCTAAGCCAAGGCTAATTAGCACTAAAATCTAGACTATAGTTTAGTATATCTACAACGTATACTTCATAAATGCTATAACCTGATTTCCTTTCCCTTATGAGTGAAAACATGAATTAAAGATTCTGATTTATAACTAATTCAATAAAAACATTTAGGCTACCTTCTCTTGTTAAGACAAGTTCACAAATTTTGTTGAAATTCCTAACCCCAACTACTTGAGAGTCTGAGTTGATGCCTATAAAAATTATAACATTTCTCTCCGCTATATCAATAAATTATGCTGCATGCAATAGCAAACAGATTGTAGTCATCCTTAGAAAGGTGACAAGGGGATGAAGCATAATGAATAATTTCAAGCCAATCATCCATAAAGCAAAAATGATTTCATCTTGTCTATAAATCTCTTCATAGGCTACTAAAGAAGGGCAAGTAAAGAAGAGATGATAAGGGCAAGTAAAGAAGAGATGATTGGTGGACTCGGGTGCTCTTTGACAAAGCTTACAAATAGGTTAGGGAAAGGATGAAGTCTTTTAAGCCTATCTAGAGAGTCTAAATTGTTTTTGATCGTTAGCCATAGAATGAATGAAGTTTTAAGGGAAAGGTATTTGTTCGATACTAATTTGAACGATACTAATTTGAACTAGGTCACCCTCAATGCAAAATCCATAAGCAAGGTCTTGTATGATCTGTTAGTGACCAGAGGAACTTGCTAACCAAATAACTCTACCCTCAAGATCTTGGTTAGAAAGGTAGTCAGGGAAACACCTTCCAAAGATTAGGGCTTCTCTATTATTGCAAGACCATTTAC
>JAOSBO010000002.1:13550641-13575186 GCA_027563915.1 Erythroxylum rotundifolium
AATAATAATAATAATAATAATAATAATAATAATAATAATAATAATAATAATAATAAATGTAATTGATAAAAATAATAGATTTAGTAATAATAAAATTGATAATAATTAGAAAATTAATAATATTAAGAAAAATAAAATTAATAAGAATAATAAATTTAGTAATAATGCACTATTTGTACTTTTATTTTCAATGTTAGAAAAATTTTGATATTTGAATTGAATTTTAAGATTTATCTTTGTACTCGGTCGAGATTTTTTTAGTATTTTTTAATACTATATTTATGATATAACAGTATAATTGATTAAAATATTAGAAATGAAAAAATTAACATTTAATAATATAACATGTATTAAAAATTAACATTATTTAACGATTGCAATTTTAATTTGATTTGTAGGGATATAAATAGAAATACAAGTCAAAATTAAGTTACATTTTATGAAATATTGTTGTATACCAAACATTATAATAAGAATTCATTCAATTTTCCTATTAAAATTTTTATAAGTATTCAAATATGTGAATATCTTTATTTTCTATAGATTTATTTTCCTAAGAATCAGATTCTAAATTTACTTTACTTTCTCGCCAACTAAACGGACCTCAAGGTATTGTTAGTTTTTGCTTCTTAGTGCATAGTCATTAAGTAGTTTGTAACTTTTTTAGTACTAGCAGCTGTTACTCGGTCTGTAATTTCCATTCTTTGTGGAAGTTGAGACTTGCCTCTCTTTTCCGGCGCAGTTGAACTTGAAACTTCAAGTAATCAATTAGTTGTTCCTCTTTGCCTTTCAGAAAAAAAAAGTTGTTCCTCTTTTACACTTTGTCTTGATGTGCCTCCATGTTCCCTTACCAAACACACATGCCAGGAAAACATTGAAGTTTGACTGAGATTTGAGTTTTTTTTTAATCCTTGCGAGTTTCATTATTAAAGACACTATAACTGTACGATAGTGGTAATATCCTCATTTGTTCCTCATTACCTGTTCTCCACACGAAAAGCTTGGCTCTGCACAATACATCCCAAAAGGTTTAGAGCATCCCACGTGAAAAAGAAACAATAATTGAGAACGAATACTTGTCAATTATTCAAAATTTGACTCTTTCTTAACTGTTCCACTGTACTTTTGAAGTATTTTTATTTTTTAGTTTGCACTTTTACATCTCCCGAAGTTAAAAGTAAAATTGGAACGAAATGAGTTTTGACGCTATTATAGGCAATAGCATGCATACAGAAAATATGAACATTTTTTCCCCCTTCTTTTTCATGCAGTTTCGTGCGATCGATGTAAAAATGATACAATGAAACTCTTGACCATAACCAGACTAACAGATTGAATGAAAACGGGGAAGTTTCATTCTATTTGTTATACTGGCATATGCAATAAGACTTGAAGACAGAAGGATTAGTAGGTCAACGGTTAGAGTTAAAGTTGGTGTATATCACGATCAGTTGCAGAACCCACCAAATTGCTGGTCGCCGGACTTCCATACAGGACTGCAAAAGTACTGATAAGAGCCATACGAGAGAAGTAGGACTCTGACCTTGATGTTTACTGTACATCACCAAATTTAATAATTGGGGAAGAAGAAAAGGGTAAAATAACTCCATATTACTTTTATTCCTAATACATGCTTTTTTGGTATGCGGAAAGTAAAAATAAACTTTAGAAATGAAAATGAAAGTACCCTAAGCTTATTATTGAGAAGCATTTCTGTTCTTAGGTATTGCATTCAATTAATATTGGCGTCTTTCACTATCATTTTGAAGTTGTAACAGAAGTATAGTACATACTAGCTATAGAAGTGGTCCCCCAAAACTAGCTTGATATTGCAACTGATTATTGCCTGCTCTTTTGCTTGGTTTTGGCTTTCAAGAGAAAGGAAAGAAGCAAAATGGTCATTTTATGTATATGCAAAGGCATCTTGTGTATACGCTCTTTTGCCTTGTCTCACAACCTGCAACTTCAACTTATGGCCTTATATACAATTAGCAGTACGCTTATGAATTTGTGTACAAAATACATCACATTGGCCCTTCTCCTCTCCTCCGGTCCTTTCATCCAAAGGCACTAAATGCATGGTCAAATTTCCACCTAGTTTTGGCAAATTCGTTCCTTCCATATATTGGTATCATTTAATCAGTCAATCTCTTTACATCTGACTAATTTTTGAAAACTTTTGTATAAGATGAATTTTCTTATTAATTATGAAAACCTTTTACTTATCTACTTTGAACAAGGGAGAAATCCAAGAAAGCCATATTTTAGAAGAATTGCTGATGACTCAACTCGATTCATAAATCAAGTAGTCAAAATATTACAGTCTCCAATTACAAACCGAGAAGCTTCTTGCAAAAACTTTTCAAAAACAAGCAACCTGGGATGCTTCTTGCGAAAACTTCTCATGGTAATTCTTGGAGAGTTGTTCAACCACCTAACCCAGAACTTGATCAAGTTCCTCTTACTAAAAAGAATTCGAGCCTGAGTTTAGCTTCTCCTCCCTTTAATCCTTTTGGGTTTTGGCTCTTCTAATAAGGACATCATGATAGAATTTAACTTCTTATGGTGGAAATCATCACCAATCATATAAACCTTCATGCCAAATCATCAAGAATATTTAGATCTGTTGTGAAAGTGTACCTAAATCCATAAGAATAATGTGATTCTTGTATCTTGCGATTATTCATCTTCCAAGTCAATATGTATGTCTGTTTTATCTCAAGAATCGTCTCTTTTTTTATTGAGGGGATATCAAAAAAATATAATCGTCCATCTGACATGGGGACCATAACCTTAATGCTTTATATAATTTGTCTTATTTCTATTTTAGCTCATTATACAATAGAATCAGACTGTTAGGTCTCTACACATTAAAGCTCATACTTATTAGATGTCATATAACCTAAAGCCTTTTAACCTTAATCGATCACTTTAATTGGCCTTAATCTTATGATAGCTCATAATATACAATTAATTCATATATATATATGTACCCAAACGTTGGATTAAATCCAGCAATCTCCTAGTTGGGTCATATATATATATATATAACTCCTTTAATTTTATATCATGACATAACCTTGGGAGCTCAAATTTGCTATCACAACCAAATACATCAATAATCAATCTCGTTCATCAATTATAATAACATAGGATCAAAACAATTTTCATTATAAGCATATCATATATCCCAAAGAAGTAACGTGTATGTTCAAACAAATTGCAATATGAATCCAACAATTATGCCACTAGGTGCCAATTATAGTTTATAATGAGTAAGCAATTCGCACAAGACAATTAACAATGAAAGATTTTCAGCTCGAAACTAAAGGAAACAATTTTTTTGTTTGGATTTTTTGAAAATTTTTAGACTTTTTTTTGGATTTTTTGGCCTTTTTTAAAGATCTAGGTCAAATAACAATAGAAGATAAAACAAGGAGAAGGAAAAAAACCCTAGGTCGAAATTTTCACACCTTAGGTTTGGTTGAAGCCGATGGGTTTGAAGGAATAAAATTAAATGAAGGTGACGAACAAACCCTAATTTTTCTTTGAAGTAAATAAGAATTTACCTCACACCAATGTTCTAATACCGACTGATGTGTGCACATATGTGATTTGATGAAGGGTTGTCCGAAAATCCCTTAGAAGTTAATGATGGTGGCATCTGCTTGATGGGTTTGTGGATGTTTGGAAGATTCGACAAGGAAAGACAAGGAAGAACATAACCTTGTGAGCTCAAATTTGCTATCACTATCAAATACATCAATAATCAATCTCGTTCATCAATTATAATAACTTAGGATCAAAACATTTTTCATTATAAGCATATCATATATCCTAAAGAAGCAGCGTGTATGTTCAAACATATTGCAATATAAATCCAACAATTATGCCACTAGGTGCCAATTATAGTTTATAATGAGTAAGCAATTTGCACAAGAAAATTAACAAGAAAAGGTTTTCAACTCAAAACTAAAGGAAACAATTTGTTTTGTTTGGATTTTTTGAAAAATTTTGGACTTTTTTTCAGATTTTTTTATCCTTTTTTTTAGATCTAGGTCAAATACCAATAGAAGATAAAACAAGGAGAAGAAAAAAATCCTAGGTCGAAATTTTCACACCTAGGTTTGGTTGAAGCTGATAGGTTTGAAGGAATAAAATTAAAAGAAGGTGACGAACAAACCCTAATTTTGCTTTGAAGTAAATAAGAATTTACCTCACACCAATGTTTTGATACCAATTAACGTTCGCATGGATGTGATTCGATGAAGGGTTGTCTGAAAATCCCTTGGAAGTTAATGATGATGGCATCAGCTTGATGAGTTTGTGGATGTTTGGAAGTTTCGGAAAGGAAAGCCAAGGAAGAACAAGATTCGAAATTCAACAAAAATAAGAGGATATGCAAGGTTCAATCCCTACTAGACCTCACAAATACATGATTTGAGAAACCTAGATGATCGGAACTAAAACCAAGAAGATTGAATTAAACAAACAAACCATAATTTGAGAAAAATTGATAAGTGAATTATTGATTCGTGTTGAAACAAGAACAAGAGCAATAAATCTCTCTCTATGGCCGGCGACACAATCAAAAAATAAGAATCCCCTTACAATAACCCTAATGAACCTATTTATACCTAGGCTTAATAATAAGTACCGGGCTTTAATATGGGTTAGCCTAAAAATACGGTGTCTTAACTTAACATAATTAAAAAGGTCTAATTTGTGAAGTTAAGTGAATAAGTGAGCCCATCCTAGTTAAAATTACACATAGTCAGCCTATTGCCTTTTGGGCCTAAATGAGGGACCAGAACTAGTCCAAGTCTTCAAGTCCTAAGGGTATTCGATCTAAGGATTTGAGTTAGATGGATCAATTTGTGCTGGGATCCATAAAGTTCTCCTCCAATAGGCTTGAACTGTTCCATCCTCTCCAAAAGATAGCCGACATGCACATGGAAAGTCTCCTTAAGTCTCTTGGCTCTAGCTCCGGTCATAGGCCCTACTGACTTAGCTAGCTCTCCTCCCTTGCCTCTGTCATTCTCACCAACTCCATGGTGATCCGTGCTCCTGCTGAGATCAATCCCTCCCTCCTCAAGAAGATTCATCCTCGAATCTAAATTCATATAAAAAAGAGATAAGTTAGCAACATTGAAGGTAGCAGACACGTCATACTTACCTAGCAAGTCGATCTTGCAAGTGTTGTCATTAATTTTCTCCATGACTTAGAAAAGGCCATCACCCCGCAGGTCAAGCTTGGATTTCCTATGAATAGGAAAACAGTCCTTCCTAAGGTGCATCCAAACCTAATTTTCAAGTTCAAAAGTCACCAACTTCCATCCTTTATTGGCTTGATGGGCATAGACATTATTTCTTTACTCAATGTATTATCGTGCCTTCTTATAAATCTCCTTCACTATTTCGGCCTTCCTCTTCCCATTTATACTAGACAACTCATGCAAAGGTAAATGAACCAAATCTAAGATAGTCAAATGATTAAACTTATAAACAATCTCAAAAGGTGAGAATTCTTTGGTAGAATGCACACATCTATTATATGCAAACTCAATCAATGACAAGTAATCACCCTAAGTTTTAAAATTTTTTCCTATAATAGCTTGCAAAAGAGTCCTCAAGGTTTGATTCACAACCTCAATTTGTCCATTAGCCTGTGGGTGGCAAGTAGTAAAATATAACAATTTAGTTCCTAACTTTCTGAACAATACACGCCAAAAATGACTAGAAAACTTAGCATCTCTATCTGAAACAATAGACTTAGGAATACCATGTAACCAGACAACATCTCTAAAGAACAAATCAACAATATGCATGAAAACATCATTCTTGTGGCAGGCAATGAAATAACCCATTTTACTAAATCTGTCCACAACAACAAAGATGATATCAAACCCCCTCTTTGTCTTAGGTTAACCCAAAACAAAGTCCATAGATATATCCATCCAAGGGTCAGTAGGTAAAGGCAAAGAGGTATATAATCCATGAGGTTTAGAAGTGGATTTGGCCTGTCTACAAGTGATAAATCGGTTATACAAACGCTCTACATCCTTGCGCATATATGGCCAATGAAAATGTTCATTCAAGATGTCTAATGCCTTGGCAACCCTAAAGTGCCCCATTAACCCACCACTATGGGCCTTATGCACAAACAACTCACGCAAAGAACAATTAGGTACACATAATTTATTTCTATTATATAAGTAACCATCATACCTAAAGTACTTACAAAATGTACCATGTTCACATGCAGCATACACACTAGCAAAATCAACATCAGTAGCATACAATTCTTTGATTTGCTCAAATCCCAACAATTTAGAGCTAAGAGTAGAGATTAGGGAATATCTCCTAGATAAGGTGTCAGCCACTAAATTTTCCTTCCCTTGTTTGTAGTGCAGCACGTATGGAAAAGTCTCTAAAAACTCCATCCAAGTCGCATGCCTCTTACTTAGCTTACCTTGGCTCTTCAAATGCTTAAGCGAATCGTAATCTGTCTGAACGACAAACTCCTTTGGTTGAAGGTAGTCCTGCCACACCTCCAATGCTCTCACCACGGCGTAGAGTTCCTTGTCATAGGTTGGATAGTTGAGTTGGGTGCTACTTAACTTCTCACTGATGTATGCAACTAGTTTTCCTTCCTGTAACAACATAACACCTATACCAATCCCAAAAGCATCACATTCAACTTCAAACATTTTATCCAAATTGGCAAACAAATAATAGGAGTAGAACACAAATTTTCTTTTAACAAGTTAAATGCACGTTCTTGCTTCTCCACCTATGTAAAACCTCTCTCTTTCAAGGTGTAGCAATGGTAGAGAAATCCTTCACAAACCTCCAATAGAAACTAGCAAGTCTATAAAAACTCCTCATCTCGGTCACACTCTTAGGCATCGACCATTCTTGAATAGCCTTGTCCTTCTCACTATCCATTTCAACTCCCTTCAAACTAACCACAAATCTTATGAAATTCAACTTATCATTGCAAAATGTACACTTTTTAAGATTCATATACAATTTCTCCTTTCTCAACACATCAAGAACATGCCTCACATGCATGATATGCTCATCCAATGTAGTGCTATACAAAAAAATATCATCAAAGTAAACAATTAAAAATCTGCCTAGAAATTCACGCAAAAGATGATTCATTAACCTCATAAATGTGCTAGGTGTGTTAGTTAAGCCAAAAGACATTACTAACCACTCATACAACCCATACGTAGTTTTAAAAGCAGTTTTCCATTCATCCCCAAGTTACATTCAAATTTGATGATAAGCACTTTTCAGATCAATTTTTGTGAACATGCACGCACCATGCAATTCATCTAACATGTCGTCTAACCTAGGAATGGGATATCTATACTTTACAGTGATTTTGTTCAAAACTTTGTAATCTATGCACATCCTTCTTTTATTCACAACTTTGTAATCCATGCACATCCTCCATGTTCCATCCTTCTTTGGCACTAATAAGACAGGGACAACACACAGACTCAAGCTTTCCCTTACTTGACCCTTCTCCAATAGTTCATCCACTTGCCTTTGAAGCTCTTTTGTTTCCTTAGGATTGCTCCTATAGGCTGGTCAGTTTGGTATTTGAGCTCTGGGCATGAAGTCAATTTGATGCTCAATACCTCGTAAGGGTGGTAGCCTTTTAGGTGTTTCATCAACGAAGACATCTCTATACTCCTGCAAAAGAGACTTAAAAAGAATTGGTGAATCTTGATTAGGTTAATTTCTGTCGTAAAACGCTCCCTATATCTAACCACCACAAGTGCTCTTTTCTCTCCACATGCTCTCCTCAAATCTTTTCCTTTAGCAAACAAGTTCACCCTTTTATTTTTTCTCTCACTCTTATTTTCACTCTCTGCACTTTCCTCTCTTGCACATCCCACTTTCTTTTCCTCACTCGTGCAGTCACTCCCTATTGGGCCAATCTTGTTTTTCTTTCGGGCTTATTTTCCCCCTTCTTTTTTGAACCACCATCCTCACTTTTCATTGCTTTGACTTGGTCCAAGTAGATCTCATGGGGTGACAATGGCGCCAAGATGAAATTTCTATCATTGAATTTAAAGGAATACCTATTGGTGTACCTATCAAGCTCTACACGCCTATCAAATTGCCATGGTCTCCCTAACAAAAAATGACCTACCTACATAGGTATCGCATCACAAAGTACCTTATCCTCATATCTACCCACTGAAAATGAAACTAACACCTGCTTTGTCACTTTCACTTTACCACTGTCAATAAACCATTGTAACTTGTATGACTTAGGATGCTTCCTACATGTCAACCCCAATTTAGTCATCATTGTCATACTAGCTACATTTGCACAACTACCCTCATCTACAATCAGATTACAAACTTTTCCTCCCACAAAACACCTCAAATGAAATAAGTTTTCTCTCTAATCTAAAGCCTTCTCCTTTACCAGAGCACTCAAAACCCTCCTAACAACAAGTGGTTCTCCTATGGCATCCCTCTCCACACAATCATCATCACTATCATTTTAATCACATGGCAAGGGATCACATTCACTATCATCCTCAGATTCAACTACCCAATTATCCCTCATGTCCATGACTTTCTTATTAGGGCATTGGGGTGTAATATGACCTAAACCTAAATATTTAAAGCATGCAACACTAGAATATTTACTAAAAGATGTTTAGATGTTAGGTGTACCTTTTGTTTCAGCCCCTACATTCGACCTCTTTGGAGTTTCCTTGAAATCGACACCCTTGTCCTTCAGTCTCTCCTCTCTTTTGGCCCATTTCGACTTCTAATTATGGCTAGAACTCGTTCAAGCCCTTGTTGTCACTCTAGCCTCGAGTTGCCTCTCCACTTTTGTGACCATGTTCACCATGTCTTCAATCTCTACGTAGTGTTGCAACTCTACCACATTGGCTATCTCTCGGTTTAACTCACTCAAGAAACGTATCACAGTAGCCTTTGGGTCCTCCTTAATATTAGCTCGGATCATGGCTATCTTCATCTCTCTTGTGGTAGTCCTCCACTGACTTAGACCCTTGTGTGAGACCTTGGAGCTTTTGATGCAACTCTTGGTAATAATAAGAAGGAACAAACTGCTTCCTCATATACGCCTTCATTGTTGCCTAGGTAGTGATGGAGTGCTCTCCATTCTTCCTTCGAGATGTCACCAAATGATCCCACTATATTAATGCATAGTTAGTGAACTCAACAACAACAAGCTTTACCTTTTTCTCCTAAGAGAAGTTGTGGCACTCAAAAATCAAGTCCACTTTTCACTCCTACACCAAGTAAGCCTCAGCATCATTCCTACCCTTGAAGGATCGAATTTGCATCTTGATAGATTTGAGGTCTCCATCTCGCTTGTTGAGCGGTTCTCCTCTTCTGGCCCTTCTAGGCATGCGCTCCCCATATTCCAGCTCCTCCTCATGAAATTCATCTTCCTCAAACTCATACCGTGGTGGTGGCAGTCAACGAAAAGGAAGTATTTGTTGTTGAAACGTAGCACGCCAAGCTTGAGTTTCCTCACGTCCTCCATATTTGAGCTCTACAATCTACTGACCTCGCCTCTCCATGATCTCCCTCATTTCGGTACAAGTCAAATTGAGCTTCTTGAACTATTGTTGAATGGCTCTCCAGGTGAGAGCATTCACCTCTTCAATTCGACTCTCATTATGTTCTCCTCCTTCCTGAGACATTGTATAGACTAATTTTTTCTTGCAAAACAAATGTTGGCAATAAATAGCCTCACAACACTCCCTCACGTGTTTTACTCAAGTCAAAGTCACTCCCTTGTGTCTCACAAGTCACGGCTTTTGCCCTCAATTGCATTCACACATTCTTGCCTCTTACCACTCAATTTCCTCCTAAATTCAAGTCACAAGTCGAAACCAAGTTTCTACCGATCAACAATCCCAAAGAAGTACCATGTATGTTCAAATAAATTACAATATGAATCCAACAATTATACCACTAGGTGCCAATTATAGTTCATAACGAGTAAGCATTTTGCACAAGATAATTAACAGGGAAAGATTTTCAACTCGAAATTAAAGGAAACAATTTTTCTATTTGGATTTTTTAGATTTTTTTGGAAATTTTTTTCAGATTTTTTTGGCCTCTTTTTTTTTTAATATCTAGGTTAAATACCAATAGAAGATAAAATAAGGAGAAGAAAAAATACTAGGTCGAAATTTTCACACCCTAGGTTTGGTTGAAGTCGAGGGGTTTAAAGGAATAAAATTAAATGAAGGTGATGAACAAACCTTAATTTTACTTTGAAGTAAATAAGAATTTACCTCACACCAATGTTCTGATACCAATTGACATTTGCACGGATGTGATTCGATGAAGGGTTGTCCGAAAATCCCTTGGAAGTTAATGATGATGGCATCAGCTTGACGGGTTTGTGGATGTTTGGAAGTTTCGGAAAGGAAAAACAAGATTTGAAATTAAAAAAAAAGAGGATACGCAAGGTTTAATCCCTACCAAACCTCACGAATACATGATTCGAGCAACGTAGATGATCAGAACTAAAACCAAAAAGATTGAATCAAACAAATACGCCATAATTTGAGAAAAATTGATAAGTGAATTATTGATTCGTGTTGAAACAAGAACAAAAGCAATAAATCTCTCTTTATGGCCGGCGACACATTCAAAAAATAAGAGTCCCCTTACAATAAGCCTAATGAACCTCTTTATACCTAGGAGTACTCGGGCTTTAACATGGGTTAGCCTAAAAAAAAAGGTGTCTTAACTTAACATAATTAAAAAGGTCTAATTTGTAGGCTTAAGTGAATAAGTGAGCTCATCTTTGTTAAAACTATACACAGTTGGCCTATTGCCTCTTGGGCCTAAATGAGGGACTAGAATTAGTCCAAGTCTTCAAGTCCCAAGGGTATCTGTTCCAAGAATATGAGTTAGATGGATCAATTTGTGTTGGGATTCATAAAGCTCTCCTCCAATAGGCTTGGACTGTTCCATCCTCTCCAAAAGATAACCCACATGTGCATGGAGAGCCTCCTTAAGTCTTTTGACCCTAGCTCCGGTCATGGGTTCAACTGGCATAGCTAGCTCTCCTCCTTTGTCTCTGTCATTTATACCAACTCCATAATGATCCATGCTCCTGCTCACATCAATAGATCAAGCATGGTTGTGTAGCATGGAAATTACATATAATGTGATCTTAACATGCCTACTTCCAACTGGTCCAAATCCTTATTCCTTATTGAAATTAACGAAACAAACTTTAAAGTTCAAATAAATTGTAAAATTGCCTATAATTGCAAGTATTTGAAATAACAAACTCCCATTAAAATAACATATCTTCAATAGATACAATACCCATATGAGCAACTTGCTCATGAAAGACCTTTGGTGGTAAACCCTTAGTGAGCAGATTGGTAACTATAGAGTTTGTCCCAATATGTTCAATAGACATTTGACCATCTTGAACTCTTTCTTTGACAACCAGGAACTTAAGGTCTATATGTTTTGAATTTGTTGAGTTCCTGTTATTTTTGGAATATAGCACTGCTAACTTATTGTTACAAAATAACTTTATTGGTCTTTCAATACTATTTATAATGTGCAGCCTAATGACAAAATTCTGTAGTCATATTCCATGATTGGATGCCTCATAACATGCTATAAATTTCGTTGTCATAGTGGAAAAAGCTACGAGTGTCTACTTAGCACTCTTCCAGGAAATAGCTTCTCCAGCTGGCAGGTAAATATAGCCTGATGTGGATCTCTAACTATCTTGACATCCAACGAAATCAGAGTAAGAATACCTAATGATCTCTAGCTGATCTGACTTCTTGTATGTCAGCATGTATTCTTTTGTTCTTTGCAAGTACCACATAACTCGTTTGGTTGCTTTCTAATAATCCATTCCAGGATTGCTTAAATATTTACCCAACATTCTAACAATATAGGCAATATCTGGATGCATACATACTTGAACATACATTAGACTCCCTATTACTGAAGCATAAGGAATCTTCTACATCTCTTTAGTTTGAAACTCATTTTTGGGCATTGATTGAGACTTAACTTGTCTCCCTTGGCAACAGGAGTGTCACCTGGTTTACAATCCCGCATGTCTTAAAATTTTCTTAATATAGCTCTTTTGTAATTACCCAAGTATACCTCGAGAGTGATCTTGGTTTATTTGTATCCCTAATACAAAAGAGGAGTCATATGCTCTTTTATCAAATTACTTTACCAAAAAGCTCTTGGTTTCGTACAATAAGTCTATATCGTTGCTAGCAAGCAGTATGTTATCGACATATAAAACCAAAAAAATATACTTGCTCCCACTAAACTTATGGTATATACAATCATCAACTGCATTCTTTTCAAAACCAAACGAAAGAGCAACTAGATGAAATTTGTAATACCATTGACGAAAAGCTTGCTTGAGCCCATAGATGGATTTCTTTAATTTTCAAAACATTTGCTTTGGGTTCTTGACACAAAGTTTTATAGTTGTACCATATAAATTGTCTCATCAATTTCACCACTAAGAAATGCAATCTTTACATCCATATGATGCAACTCAAGGTTGAAATATGCCATAAGTGTCGTTATAGTTTTAAAAGAGTCTTTTGATGAAACCAAAGAGAAAGTCTCTTTATAATCAATGCCTTTTTTTTGCGTAAAGCCCTTAGCAACTAAACGAGCCTTATATCTCTATACATTTCCTTCGAATCCCTCTTGGTTTTAAATATCCATTTTCAAATGATGGGTTTCAAACCTTTAGGTAATGAGACAAGATCCCAAATGTCGTTGTCCTTCTTGGACTTTATCTCCTCATTCATGGAATTAATCCACTTTTGAGAGTTAGAACTTTGCATGGCCTGATGGAAGTTGATTAGATCATCTTCCAGAACGCCAATGTGAACCTCATTTTCTTGGAGAAATATGATGTAATCATTTGGAATCACACTTCTCATTTTTCTAGTGGATCTCCTTAATGACACTAGTTCTTGAGGTTGGTGAGTTTGTTCTTCTAGAATAATGTTTGTAATATGAATAGGGATTTCCCTAACATTGTCTTATTGTTTTTGATTTGTTACTTCGATAACATCATATTGTCAACAACAACTAGAGGAATATTAACATATTCCTCTTCAAAGACAATGTCTCTCACCTTATCTCCCCTCCCAAACTCAACATCCTTGAAGAATCGGGCATTCCTCGTCTCAAAAATTGACTTTTGTAGTGGGATCATAAAACTTGTAACCCTAGACCTTTCAGAATATCCAATAAAATAGCAACTAACAATTTTGGAATCCAGTTTCTTTCAATTTGGCTTATATGGCCTTGTCTTAGCTAGATAACTCCAAATATGCAAGTGGGTCTAACTGGGCCTTTTGGGTGTCTAAGGCTCATAAGGGGTTGTTGTAGTTGCTTTAGTTGGAACCCTATTGAGTATGTAAACTGCAGTTTTTAATGCTTCTCCCCAAAGAGATTACGGTAAAGTAGAATGACTAATCATACTCGTTATCATGTCCTTAGTGTTTTGTTTCGCCTTTCAGTAACATCATTCATACTAGGACATCTTGGCATGGTGAACTATGGAACGATACTGCACTCTTCAAGGAACTTAGCAAATGGTCCTAGACGTTGTTCACCTGATCCGTCATATCGACCATAGTATTCACCACCACGGTCGGATCTGACACCTTTTATTTATTGAGTTGATTCTCAACCTTAGCCTTATAGTTTTTAAACACCCCTAGAGACTGGAACTTTTTGTGAATGAGATACAGGTGGCCATAATGAGAGTAATTGTCTATTAACGTCATAAAATATTGCTAACCATTCCAAGAAGTTGTCGGGAATGACCTACAAATGTCTATATGTATGAGTTCTAAGACGTCCATAGCCCTATTGACACTTGATTTCCTTAGGTTTGTCTATTTCCCCTTAATGCAATTAACACAATTTTCAAAGTCTGCATAATCAAGGGGATCAAGAATTCTATTAATCAAAGGACGTTCAATTTTTTGTTTAGAGATATGCCCTAAACATTTGTGCCATAATGAAGGAGAATTCTCATTGGTTAATTTTTCGCTTTATACCTCTACATACATGCGAAGTTTCGTTATATGAGGCAATTGTATTAATCAAATATAAGTTATCAACAAATGATAAAGAACTAGTACCAACAAGTATTAAATCTTGAAAAAGACTAAATTGACCATTTCCAAATGAACAAGAGTAACCAAATTTGTCCAATGCAGAAATAAAAACCAAATTTTTTCTAAATGATGGTATAACATAAGTCTTATTCAAATCCAAATAACAATCGATCTTTAATAATAACCTAAAAGTTCCAATAACCTCAACTTCTACCACTTTACCATTGCCCATATAGATGTATTTTTCACTATCAATTAGCTTTTGATAGCTTAGGCAACTATGCATGGACACAATGATGTGAGTAGTAGCACTAGAATCCAACCGCCAAGTGTGTATAGGTATCGAAGTTAAATTAATCTCAGAATAAACCAAAGCAAGAAATGTACCTTTCTTTGCACGCCATGCGTGATATTTGGTACAATCCTTTTTGTTTCGTGTAGCACTTTCAAAGAAAAATAAGCAAAAGCCCTATCCTGTTGCTTCTATTGTTTCTTTTTTGGTGTGGCACTTGCAGCTTCCTTACCATTCTTTCTTTTCAAGTTCTTGTTCTCTAAGGTAGTTGCCAAATGAGCACTCTCTATCTTCTCTTGCGTTAGCCTTTCCTCTTCTTGCACACAATAAGAAATGAGCCCATTTAGAGTCCAAGTCTCCTTTTAACTGTTGTATATAGTCTTAAACTAACTGAATTGTTCAGGATGAGATATCAAAACTAAGTGCATAAGTAAGTCCTTAAATAGCTCTAACTTTAGTGCCTTTAATTTCGAAGTAGGATATGACATCTCCAAGATGTACTCCCTTATGTTTGTTTTTCCCTTATACCTTATTAAAATGAGATTTGCCAAAATTGTACTTGTTTTATCCTTTTCTCTTTTAGCAAACCTCCTTTCAATTTGCTCAAGATAATCTTTGGCAGTAGTTACCCCTTCAAACATAGTGCCCCTAAAGGTTTTCGGAATAACACGCTTTATAATCATAAGAATCATGCAATTTGAACGTTCCTACCTTTCCATGTCGTTTTTATCATCAGAGGAACTGTCAGCCGTAAGATCGGCAGATTGTTCAATCCTTAATACAAGGTTTAGATTCATAATATTGAGAACAATCATAACATTCTCTTTCAATGCCTTAAAGTTTGTGCTGTTAATTGATGTTGGTAGTAATAGTAGAAGCAGAAGTAGCAACTGAATAAAACAAAGCAATCAAAAAACAAGCTCACATAAATTCTACATAATCATATAAAATCAAATAATGGTAAATCCCATCATAAGATACCTAGCCAAAATTAATATTTAGTCTTTGGACATAAATACTAACTTGCTAGTGGTACTCTTGGGGTAGTAATCAAATATTTACAATAACAAAAATGTCAAAAAATCAACCTTTCTTTGGACCGATTAATTGTTCTCATAGCTAACCTAATAATTGTCACATATTTATCACCACATGTGTATATGTATTTCAGCCAAAATATTGACCTTCCTTTAGGCGACACGAATTACACGTACACAACCATCTTAATATTATAAAATAAATTAATTTATACAAAAGAGGCTACTTTGGTAGCATGTTGTTTCAATCAATTTATTTCACAATATTAACAAAAGATTAATTATTCCAATATTTAAACATACCTTGAACAATCAATTTGAACATTGATTATATTAACCTTATATGTAATATCCTATTTTCCGGTATATGCTTAGGGTTTAACCTTAGATTAAGCATTGCATATATATGCATAACATTAGCTTTCATACACGAATTGATATTTGTACACATTAAAAGTTATCATATGCACTCAATTGACTCATTCTGGGGTATGAAAAGATTAAAACATTTGGGCATATGTCCTATGGTAGTGGTGTGTTACATTAGATAATCGAATTCAATTTTCATACAAAAATGTAAACTATAAATGAACACCATGCATAATTTATTTACGTTAAAACCGTATAAACTAAATAGCACAAAGAACGGAAAAGAACTTTGTACCATTGGAACAGAACCTATAATTAATGCATTCTACCAGTGTTATTCTTTATTGAATCAAGTAGCCTTTAAATGGGCATTTATAGCAATACATCAAACTTTATGGTCTTTATCCAAATCAAGGTGATTCTTGTTTTTATTCAATTATTAAAGAATAAAACCAAAGCTTTATTAAAAAAAAGCATACATGTTATTAAAAGACCATGGATAAAGATTAAAGGCTTTCGAAAACCACCTTTCCAACACAACTTATTGTTATCTGTTTCGGCAGTTTCTAATTTTTTTTAAAATCATAAGATTGCAATAGTAATTTAACCGAAAGAAAATCAAGAAGTTAAAACCAGATATATATATACAGAATAACTAGATCTACAGAAACAAAAATAATTTATCTATATGGAAGACAAATACTTAAAAAATTCTTAATGATCTAACATGAAAGAGGCTCTGATACCATTTGATATAATTTAATTCCTTATGGTGAAAACCATTACCAATCATATAAATAATCATGTTAAATCATCAAGAATATTTAGATTTGTTGCAGAAGTATACTTGAATACATAAGAATAATGTGATTCTTGTATCCTGTGGTTATTAGTCTTCCAAGTCAATATGTATGTCTGTTTTCTCTTAAGAACTGTCTCTTTTTTGGCTGATGAGATATCAAAAAAATATAATTAATCATATGACTTGGGGACCATAACCCTAATGCTTTATATAATTTGTCTTATTTCTATTTTAGCCCATCATAAAATAGAAATCAGATTATTGGGTCTCTATACATTAAAGGCCATACTGTATTAAATGTCATATAACACAAAGCCTTTTAAACTTAATAGATTACTTTAATCGAGCTTAACCGTATGATAGCTCATAAATGCAATACATCAATCTCACTCAAAAAAGGGATGAAAAAGGTGCACCTTTGAGTAGGAATCTCACAGTAATAACTAATACTATTGGGTTTGACAAGTTTTATAATGATGAGTTCTTTACCCCAATCTGATGAAAAACCTATAAATAATGCACAAATGCCACTTTTTGGATCTTTAGTGGTCAATATTATGCAATCATCTCATTTCAGGCTATAAGGAAAGGGTGTGGCTCCTTTTGGGAAAAGATCTTTTCAACTAATGCCACCTAGTAACCAAGTTAGTAGAGTGAATGTTAACACACAACTCCAGAATGTTCAACTACCTAATCAAAACCAGATCCAACCTTCTATTCAAGCTCTTACTTAGTAGTCATGCCAACATTTTGGTAATGGAAATCAAGTTTCTCCACTGAAAACTCCATTACCTACAAATTCTCATCAAAGTGGAGAGGTAAAAGTGCATCGGGAACCATTAAAGCCAAAGGTCCATGAAAGAGTAAACTAAAAGGTGACATTCGAGAAAGTGGAAGGGAGAAGAACGAAGAAACTTTGAGAGGAAAAGATTAGGTTTAATTTTTTAAAAAATTTATTATTTTAATATTAAATAAATTAATTACTGATGTGAATAATTAATTCTACTTAGCCTCCACATAAATATTATAACAGTTAACGTAGCTTGCCATGTTAGCTCCATTAACAAAGAGTTTAACGTTGGGTTACTTTTATAAAAATTTAAAATTCGAACATTTTATTGTCATTTTTTAAAGTTAGAACCATAATTATAAAATTCATTTTTAAGTAGTTAACTATTTAAGAAACTTTAGAATAACTCTTTAATCTTTAAACTTTTTCAAAAAAAACTCATTGTAGTTTTTTTTTAAATCCCTTATCTTAAACTTTGGTTAAAAAATAACAACGAAATATGTTACATGAACATTACATATGAATATTATATATGGACTAATTAGATATTACATATATGATGATTCAAGTCAACTCATAAATTTGAGCCTAATTAATTAATCTCAACATAAACTAATAATTTGTTATAATTATATCAAATTATTAATTTAAGTTGAATTTAATTGGTTCAAGCCGGGTTTAATAGTTGAGTCAAGTTACTATGTCAATGACATTTGATTAGTCTACATGTGATGTATCGCGTGTGTTTTATGATTATTTTTTAACTAAACTCTATGGCCTTGTTTGGTAAATGATTTATCAGTCATTTTTTGACGGATTGAAAAGTTTTAGCTATTTGACCCTATCAAACCACTGATAATTATGTTTAGTAATCAACTGATTAGGTTAATTGATTGAATCCATTAGCTGATTTTGAAAATGTTACTATAAGGAGTGTTTTCCTCTAACGACTGAAAAATTAAGGAACTAAAAAATTATTATATCCAAAAGTTATTACAAATTACCTAAAGAGATAGAGATATAAGTTTGACTTAATTTATACAAAATTTTTAAAGTTAGTCATTAAATTAAAATTTATAATATTTAATATTAAATTAAAATTTTCAAAAAATAAATACTTTTAAATTTGTTATCTCTAATTATATTACATTAATTACTTTTGTATAAACTCAATATTTAGGTCCCTTTTATATCAATATTTAGTATATAATATTATCATCACTTGTATATGTGTTTAATTCAATTCACTTTAATCTAAAATTAATAACTCAAGTTTAAACTAATTATCTTTATTCAAGTTTAAAATTTAAGAGATAAATATAAACAATTTTTTAAAATAATATTATTTTAATTTAATATATTAAAAATATTTTTCAAATTTCAAATTTTAAAAAATTAAAATTAAAATAATTAAAATTTTATATTTCCTTAAATTAGAAATTAAATCGATATCATTGTTACAGACCCAATTTCATATTAAGCTCATTGGTGCTGCATTTGAGGAAAAACTCTTGGTGTGATCTAACTGAACCCATTCTCAAGCTTATTTTTAGTGACATTTTGGTGATTTCTCGAGTTCTCCAGTTGGCTCTTGCCTATCCAAAAGAATCTCGAGAAGTTTTTAACCAAACTCATTCATCATTTAGAAGTGGTATTGAGAGGACTTTTAGTGTTCTTAAGGCTCAACGAAAGATATTAGAGAAAATGATGATGCTAACTTATTTTGCTCTTCTTAAATTCTTATGAGAATATTTAAAGAAGTACTAAAATATAAACAACTAACACTTATATCCTTATAAATCTTTTTTTTTAAGTTATACCCTTATAAGTGATTTTACACATAAACAGATAATACTAAACATCTATTTTTATTAAACGTCATTAAAAAATCGTTGATGTTATCTATTGGTCAAAACAACTATATTAATTTGCTATTAGTTAACTACTAAAAGAATAAGCTAACAGTCAATTCAATCCGCTAATTGCCTAATATGACCTAAGATAACTAATTTTTTTTAAAAAATAAAAACTAAGAGTTTTTTAAAAGATTTTTTTAAAGATTAAAAGATTTTTGTTTTGAAATTTTCTTAAGTTATAGGAAAGATTTATATATTTTACCATATCACTTATTTTTAGAGTTCATTAATACGCCTAACTTCTTTTCATGATTTAAATTGCTTAAAAAGGGCACCTATATAGTTTAAACTCTATAAAAAAAAGTATATGTAATATATCATTTCTCCATATCTTGTCTATACTTGTGATCAGTTAATACGTTAGAAAAAAATTGGCTAGAAACTATGACTTATACTGATTATAAAATCAAATTCATAATCTTACAATCATACAACAAAATATGAAGAAAAATTACATATTTAATTTTTTAGAGGCATTATAGTGATTTCTCATGTAACACCCCACTCTCATATGGCATATTTCCGAACATACTACTAGTATTCGAGAACATACTCTACAAGAGTGGCATGCTAAAATAGTCAAACAATCGTACTCATTGCAAAGTTTTCACGCATTACACGCATTTCATAAAAAAATCATTAATGGTTCATTTATTGATAACATTACTAATTACAATTGCTATTACACTCAATTATCAACCTTATTTACAAACCTTTCCCATCTGGAAAGTCATTACAAAAAGAATTATTCAGATACACGTGGTATAATATTTGCATAATACATTTTTTAATACAAAAATAATGAAAACATATGCAAATGTGAACTAATCCCTACCTCTATCTCTTATTCGAATGCAGTGGTTAGACTCAAATTTGCTAACTGGAGATCTCCTCTTGGCCTGAAAGACATCGTTGTAATTTTGGTAAGTTTTGCCAACTCAGTGAGTGGACCATCCTCAATGGCTCACTTAAATCACATAACACATTAGTTCATACTTCAATTTCACATACACTTCAGGCCATCATATAATGCAAATAATTTCACCAATAATCATATAACATCACATAACACATTGATCACTTATTCCACATTTCACATTCAAAGCAGTCAAACAGTTCATTTCGATCATTTTGAAACACGCATATCAATTATATATACAATGCTCACGAGACTCGCTTTCAATTGTTATTATTGTGACAGCACTTGGTCCTGTATTCATTATATATGTCAGGCTCATTAATAACTGCCCTTTATCTATTGGGGATACAATGC
Organism: Erythroxylum rotundifolium; assembly: GCA_027563915.1. Lineage (NCBI taxonomy): Eukaryota > Viridiplantae > Streptophyta > Magnoliopsida > Malpighiales > Erythroxylaceae > Erythroxylum > Erythroxylum rotundifolium. The sequence continues at coordinate 13,571,283 of JAOSBO010000002.1, forward strand.
TCATTATACATAGTGAGCCTTTGACTCTTAATCACTTTTTGAGCTTTAAGCTCTTTTTTGGTGGCTACTCTGGTCATAACCGCCTTTATCTTATCATGCTTTTATGTAATGAACTGCATCACATTCACATATATTAATAAGTTACTTATGTTCAATTTCACATTCACATTTACATTTTTCATCAGATCAATGTTCGACATTCAACAATAATGTAGAGAATCACTTATTTCATTCACATTCACATTCAATGAAGTACTTCTTATGTTTTCACGTTTATCAAACTCCTGAGACTATTTATGTCCAGAATGGTCTCAATTGCAATCATATCAATAGTAATTCAATACGAAAATTTAGAACAAAACAAACAATGAAAATGAGACCATCTAAGTCGACTTACAATACGTTCCAGATTAGTATTTGCTTCATGATCGGAAATGTCTGAATGCTGATGTTGAATCCTGTGCATAAACTTCATGCAACACACAAATTGTACACACATTACTAATTACACAATCACATAAACATCCAATCATATACATATGTATATGTGTAATGTATAATTCATGCTCAATTTGACTATTCTGGGTATATTTCTTTAATTCACATCTTAAGATCATTCACACTTTATAACTCATATATGTCTAAATTGGACTTAGGTTTACACATCATTTGCACAAATTTATTTTTAGTTCATCATTCAATCATTCATTAAGGTTATTTTAGCTTTCTAATATCACACAATATCCAATTTATTATTCATCTTTACTTAATACTCATCATTCATATTCTTTGAATCACATTAGCAATCGTAAGTTCACTTTCATTCTCATACATCTCAAAATTCTATATTTGAGCACTTTATGTATAACAATTTATTCTTAAGTTCTATCCTCAATCATTACCCTAAACATATCACTCCTTTCATCACTTATTCAAGCATCATTCTAGGCTTAATTCAAGCTTTATTCAAGCCTAAATGCATCACAGGAAAGCACCTAATAACTTGTTGCTGCAATCCACACATAAAAGAAGTATATTGGATGTTTAACCAATTCCACAATTGTGGATTTATTGGTAGAAACTTTCTGCCTTCATTAGGCATTCCCATAATCATGGACCTATTCCCACGATCGTGGGATGCTTCCATCCAAAAAATCACAGCCATTTTCTCCAATTTTTTAGCTCTTTCAACTCTTCCAAGTTACATCCAACACCTTATATGCCTAGTCTATCATTTCTAGCTTAATTCATCATCATTTACCCTTCATTCTTAACTCCATTTCAGCTCAATATCATCCATACACAAATCAAAATCCATGATTGATCATTAACACTAAAAACAAAACATATTCATATCCATATTCATCATCAATTTTCTACATATGTTCAACTTAATTTTCCCCTTCATTTCATCTCTAACTTATCATTTTAATTTACCTCAAGTCAAGATACTACCTTACCCCCTTTCTTTAGCTCTAAGCTCAATTTAGTTCATCTCTAAAACAACCAAAGAGATACACGTATATACCAAGAAAATAGACCATAAACATACATTTACAAATCAATTTTCTGCACTTCTTTCTACACCATTTTAATGCTCTTTCAATTTCAAACTCATCTCTACAACAACTTATGAAATATTGATTATCATACATATAAAAGAAAGACATCCTTGAGTTCATTTCTTTACCCATGTTCCAATATATACAAAACACCATCTTATGTTCATATAACCTCTAACTATCAACAACATATCTCATTCAACAAATCATGAAGAGTAATATGTTACTTACTTGTTTAAGCTTCAAGATCTTCAAATAACACTTAACCCTAGCTTCTCAACACCATACGATCATCATCATTCCAAAGGTGGTAGGTTTAAGTCTTTTAGTGACAATGAAGAAGACAACAAAAGGAGAGTAACAAATGAAAGGTCAGAGCAAAGTTCATGTTGAGAGGGTGAGAAATGAGTATCATAGATGAAGAAGATGAGAAGAGAGATTAACAAGAGATGAGAGAAAATGAATAAAGTGAAAGACAAATAAAAAAGATGGTCTTTCACTTAGGAGAGAGTGTCGTGTGGGGTGGATACATAGCTTGTCAAGTGACACTTGTCACTTGCCACATGTCCACTTCCTATGGTCTCATTTGGTTCTCTTATTTAACTAGCTAATTTGTCTCTAATTTCTAATCCAATTGTCTCCCAATTTTTAATGACATTTGTCATTAAATCCTAATATCACATATTAATTATTTCTATTGCCATCTGACACTTAATTCTACTACCATTTATCAGTTGTCCTGCCACTTAGCATTTTTCTTACTCCCAAAATACTCATAAATTTTAGACATCTTCTAAATTTTCACAAAAAAATTCTAAATCATTACCTATACACACCAAATCAAATTTTGAGACATATTACCCACAATTCACTATATAATCACATTTATAATACAATTATACCCGATAAATGTCAAATGAGTGTATGAACAATCATTGTAATGTGTGCAATTTTAAACAATCAGGTGTGTATATGCTAATATTATGCATGAATATGAAATGCATTTTTTTTAATTTTTCATTAATGTCTCTCAAGTACAATTATGGAAACGGGATGTTACATCTCGAGTTCTCCAGCTGTCCCTTGCCAATCCAAGAGGATCTTGAGAAGTTTCTAATCAAACTCATTCATCATTGAGAAATTGTATTGAGAGAAATTTCAGTGTTCTTAAGGTTCGATGGAAGATATTAGAGAAAATGATGATGTTGACTTATTTTTCTCTTTCTAAGTTCTTATGAGAATATTTAAAGAAATACTAAGATATAAACAACCAATATTCATGACCTTATAAATCAGTTTTTAAGTTATACCCTTATAAGTCATTTTACAAATAAACAGCTAATACTAAACTTCTAATTTTATCAAACGTCATTAAATAAATCGCTGATGTTATCCGTTGGTTAAATAAGCTATTAGTTAATTGTTGAAAGAATAACTAATAGCTAATACAATCCGTTGATTGCCAAACAGGTCTAGGATAACTAATTTTTTTAAAAATTGAAAACTAAGAGTTTTTTTTAAAGATTAAAAGACTTTTTTGAAATTTTCTTAAGTTATAGGAAATATTTATATCTTTTACTCTATCACTTATTTTTAGAGTTTATTAATGCTCCTAACCTCTTTTCATGATTTTAATTGTTTAAAAAGGGCACCTCTATAGTTTAAAGTCTTTAAAAAAAAACTATATGTAATATATCGTTTCTCCGTATCTTGTCTATACTTTTGATCAGTTAATACGTTATAAAAAATTGGCTAGAAGCTATTTTATATTATATTATAGGAGCCATTTTAATAAAATATAAATTATCAAGGGCTTAAAAATAAAAATGAAGATTTCTTTCCTTCGATTTCAAATTCATACATTCTTTCCTTCTCTCCATGTCATGCCTGAAACTCTAAAAGATTCTTTCTTATGGACAAAAGTAATAGTTATCTTTTAATTACAACTCAATTTACAATTCTTCTTTCTTCGTGCAATATTAGCTCTACTTCAAAATTTGTTTAGCAGCAATCAAAAGTTACAGATCGTACAACAGTTTATTTATCCTTCTAATTTGGTTGGTGAGCGGTTTTATCATCGACCAATATTTTATTTAAATTTTTATTTTTACCTAATAAAAGGGTCCTTTATTTCTATTTTCTTTTAACTCCTATTTATCGAGTTCCTTTTCCCCAATAGATTTTCCAAATTTACTAAACCTTGAGTCAACAAATTGAATTTTTCATATGATTTATTTTATCACAACAGGACCAAAGTTAGCTTGTCGCAAAAGAATTTTAATAAGTACCTCGAACATATCAATACGTAATGGAATGAATTAAACCTATATTTGTAAGATACG
>JAOSBO010000002.1:13575286-13596760 GCA_027563915.1 Erythroxylum rotundifolium
AAGAATTCGAGCCTGAGTTTAGCTTCTCCTCCCTTTAATCCTTTTGGGTTTTGGCTCTTCTAATAAGGACATCATGAAAGAATTTAATTTCTTATGGTCGAAACCATCACCAATCATATAAACAATCATATCAAATCATCAAGAATATTTAGATTTGTTGCGAAAGCGAACCTAAATCCATAAGAACAATGTGATTCTTGTATCTTGCTATCATTCATATGTATGTTTTCTCTCACGAACCATCTCCTTTTTTATTGATGGGATATCAGAAAAATATAATCATTCATATAACTTGGGGACTATAACCTTAATGCTTTATATAATTTGTCTTATTTCTATTTTAGCTCATTATGCAATAGAAATCAGACTATTGAGTCTCTACACATTAAAGCTCATACTTTATTGGATGTCATATAACCTAAAGCCTTTTAACCTTAATCGATCACTTTAATTGGCCTTAAACTTATGATAGCTCATAATATACAATTAATTCAAATATATATATATGTACCCACACGTTGGATTAAATCCGACAATCTCCCACTTGGGTCATATATATATAAATATATATAACTCCTTTAATTGTATATCATGACATAACCTTGTGAGCTCAAATTTGCTATCACTACCAAATACATCAATATATCAATCTCATTCATCAATTATAATAACATAGGATTAAAACATTTTTCATTATAAGCATATCATATATCCCAAAGAAGTAGCGTGTATGTTCAAATAAATTGCAATATGAATCCAACAATTATGCCACTAGGTGCCAATTATAGCTCATGACGAGTAAGCAATTCGCACAAAACAATTAACAAGGAAAGATTTTCAACTTGAAACTAAAGGAAACAATTTTTTTTGTTTGGATTTTTTGAAAATTTTTGGACTTTTTTTCAAATTTTTTGGCCTTTTTTTCAAAGATCTAGGTCAAATACCAATAGAAGATAAAACAAGGAGAAGAAAAAAAGCCCTAAGCCGAAATTTTCACACCTTAGATTTGGTTGAAGCCAATGGGTTTGAAGGAATAAAATTAAATGAAGGTGACGAACAAACCCTAATTTTGCTTTGAAGTAATAAGAATTTACCTCACACCAATGTTCTGATACCAATTGACGTGCGCACGGATGTGATTCGATGAAGGGTGGTCCAAAAATCCCTTGGAAGTTAATGAAGGTGGCATCGGCTTGATGTGTTTGTGGATGTTTGGAAGTTTCGGCAAGGAAAGACAAGGAAGAACAAGATTCGAAATTCAACAAAAATAAGAGGATACGCAAGGTTCAATCCCTAATAGACCTCAAAAATATATAATTCGAGTAACCTAGATGATCGGAACTAAAACCAAGAATATTGAATCAAACAAACACACCATAATTTGAGAAAAATTGATAAGTGAATTATTGATTCGTGTTGAAACAAGAACAAGAGCAATAAATCTCTCTCTATGGCCAGCGACACAATCAAAAAATAAGAGTCCCCTTATAATAACTCCAACGAACCTATTTATACCTAGGCTTAATAATAAGTACCAAGCTTTAACATGGGTTAACCTAAAAAAAAGATGTCTTAACTTAACATAATTAAAAACGTCTAATTTGTGAAGTTAAGCAAATAAGTGAGCCCATCCTAGTTAAAACTACACATGGTCGGCCTATTGCCTTTTGGGCCTAAATGAGGGACCAGAACTAGTCCAAGTCTTGAAGTCCCAAGGGTATCCGGTCCAAGGATTTGAGTTAGATGGATTAATTTGTGCTGGGATCCATAAAGCTCTCCTCCAATAGGCTTAGACTGTTCCACCTCTCTAAAAGATAGCCTACATGGAAAGCCTCCTTAAGTCTCTTGGCCCTAGCTTCAATCATGGGCCCTACTGGCATAACTAGCTCTCCTCCCTTGCCTCTGTCATTCTCGCCAACTCCATAGCGATCTGTGCTCTTGCTGAGATCAATCCCTCCCTCCTCAAGAAGATACTTCCTCGAATTTGAATTCATATCAAAAGGAGATAAGTCAATAACATTGAAGGTAGCAGACACTCCATACTTACCTAGCAAGTCGGTCTTGCAAGCGTTGTCATTGATTTTCTCCACGACCTGGAAAGGACCATCACCCCGTAGGTCCAACTTGGATTTCCTATGAGTAGGAAGACAATCCTTCCTAAGGTGCACCCAAATCCAATCTCCAGGTTCGAAAGTCGCCAACTTCCGTCCTTTATTGGCTTAATGGGCATAAAACTTATTTCTTTCCTCAACGTATTGTCATGCTTTCTTATAAATCTCCTTCACTATTTCGGCCTTCCTCTTCCCATCTATACCAGACAACTCATGCAAAGGTAAAAGAACCAAATCTAAGTCAGTCAAAGGATTAAACCTATAAACAATCTCAAAAGGCGAGAATTCTCTGATAGAATACACACATCTATTATATCCAAACTCAATGAATGGCAAGTAATCACCCTAAGTTTTAAATTTTTTTCCTACAACAGCACGCAACAAAGTCCTTAAAGTTCTATTCACAACCTTAATTTGTCCATTAGGCTGTGGGTGGCAAATAGTAAAATATAACAGTTTAGTTTCCAACTTTCCGAACAATAAACTCAAAAAATGACCAGAAAACTTAGCATCTCTATCCAAAACAATAGACCTAGGAATACTATGTAATCAGACATCTTTAAAGAACAAATCAGCAACATGCACGACATCATCAGTCTTATGGCATGCAATGAAAACCCATTTTACTAAATCTGTCCACAACAACAAAGATGATATCAAACTCCCTCTTTGTCTTAGGTAAACCCAAAACAAAGCCCATAGATATATCCATCCAAGGGTATGCAATCCATGAGGTTTAGAAGTGGATTTGGCCTGTCTACAAGTAATGCAACGGTTACACACACACTCCACATCCTTGCGCATATATGGCCAATGAAAATGTTCATGCAAGATGTCTAATGTCTTAGCAACCCTAAAGTGCCCCATTAACCCACCACTATAGGCCTTGTGCACAAACAACTCATGCAAAGAACAATTAGGTACACACAATTGATTTCCATGATATAAATAACCATCATACCTAAAGTACTTACAAAATGCGCCATGTTCACATGCAGCATACACACTAGCAAAATCAACATCAGTGGCATACAATTCTTTAATTTGCTCAAATCCCAACAATTTAAAGCCAAGAGCAGAGATTAAGGAATACCTCCTAGATAAGATGTCGGCCACTACATTTTCCTTCCCTTGTTTGTAGTGTAGCACATATGGAAAAGTCTCCAAAAACTCTATCCAAGTAGGATGCCTCTTACTTAACTTACCGTGGCTCTTTAAATGCTTAAGCGACTCGTGATCTGTCTGAATGACAAACTCCTTTGGTTGAAGGTAGTGTTGCCACACCTGCAATGCTCTTACCACGACATAGAGTTCCTTGTCATAGGTTGGATAGTTGAGTTGGGCGCCACTTAACTTCTCATTGAGGCATGCAACTAATCCTAAAAGCATCACATTCAACTTCAAACATTTTATCCAACTGGGCAAACAAAGAATAGGAGTAGAATACAAATTTTCTTTTAACAAGTTAAATGCACGTTCTTATTCCTCCCTTTATGTAAAACCTCTCCCTTTCTTGATTCCCTTAGTCAAAGGTGTAGCAATGGTAAAGAAATCCTTCATAAACCTCCTATAGAAACTGGCAAGTCCATAAAAACTCCTCACCTAGGTCACACTCTTAGGCATCGGCCATTCTTAAATAGCCTTTTTACTATCCATTTCAACTCCCTTCGAACTAACCACAAATCTTAAGAAATTTAACTTATCAATGCAAAATGTACACTTCTTAAGATTCACACATAATTTCTCCTTTCTCAACACATCAAGAACATGCCTTACATGCTTATCCAATGTAGTGCTATACACAAGAATATCATCAAAGTAAACAACTACAAATCTGCCTAGAAATTCACCCAAATCAAGATTCACTAATCTTATAAAGGTGCTAGATGTGTTAGTTAAGCCAAAATACATCATTAACCACTTATACAACCCATACTTAGTTTTAAAAGCAGTTTTCCATTCATCCCCAGGTTGCATTCAAATTTGATGATAAAAACTTTTCAGATCAGTTTTTGTGAACATGCACGCACCATGCAATTCATCCAACATGTCGTCTAACCTAAGAATGGGATGTCTATACTTTACAGTGATTTTGTTCACAACTTTTGTAATCCATGCACATCCTTCTTTTGTTCACAGCTTTGTAATCCATGTGCATCCTCCACGTTCCATCCTTCTTTAGCACCAACAAGATAGGGACAACACACGGACTCAAGCTTTCCCTCACCTGACCCCTCTCCAATAGTTCATTTACTTGCCTTTGAAGCTCTTTTGTCTCCTTAGGATTGCTCCTATAGGCTGGTCGGTTTGGTACTTGAGTTTTGGACATGAAGTCAATTTGATGCCCAATACCCCATAAGGGTGGTAGCCTTTTAAGTATTTTCTCAGGGAAGACATCTCTATACTCCTGCAAAAGAGACTTAAAAACAATTGGTGAATCTTGATTAGGGTTAGCTTCTGCAATAAAACACTCCCTATATCTAACCACCACAAGTGCTCTTTTCTCTCCACATGCTCTCCTCAAATCTTTTCCTTTAGCAAACAAGTTCACCCTTTTATTTTTTCTCTCACTCTTCTTTTCTCTCTCTGCACTTTTCTCTCCTAAACATCCCACTTTCTTTTCCTCACTTGTGCAGTCACTCCCTATTGGGTCAATCTCGTTTTTCTTTTGGGATTTTTTTCCCTCTTCTTTTTTTTGAACCTCACTACCTAAAATCTCCTTACTTTTCATTTCTTTGACTTGGTCTAAGTAGATCTTATAGGGTGACAATGGCACTAAGATGAAATTTCTACCTTTGAGTTTAAAGAAATACCTATTGGTATACCTATCATGCTCTGTATGCCTATCAAATTGCCATGGTCTCTCTAATAGACAAATTGCCATGGTCTCTCTAATAGAAAATGACCTGCCTGCATAGGTACCATATCACAAAGTACCTCATCCTCATATCCCTTTCACCTCACCACTATCATTAAACCATTGTAACTTGTATGACTCAGGATGCTTCCTACATGTTAACCCCAATGTAGTCATCATAGTCACACTAGCTACATTTGCACAACTACCCCCATCTACAATCGGATTACAAACTTTTCCTCCCACTAAACACCTCGAATAAAATAAGTTTTCTCTTTAATCTAAAGCCTCCTCCTTTACCAAAGCACTCAAAACCCTCCTAACAACAAGTGCTTCTCCTATGGCAACCCTCTTCACGCAATCATCATCACTATCATTTTCATCACATAGCAAGGGATCAAATTCACTATCATCCTCAGATTCAACTACCCAATTATCCCTCATGTACATGACTTTCTTATTAGGCATTAGGATGCAATATGACCTAAACCCAAACATTTAAAGCATTCAACATTAGAATATTTACTAGAAGATGCTTGGGTGTCAGGTGTACCTTTTGTTTCAGCCCCTACATTTGACCTCTTTGGAGTTTCCTTGAAATCGACACCTTTATCCTTCAGTCTCTCCTCTCTTTTGGCCCATTTCGAGTTCGAATTATGACTAGAACTCGCTCCAGCCCTTGTTGTCACTCTAGCCTTGAGTTGCCTCTCCACTTTTGTGATCATGTTCTCCATGTATTTAGTCTCCACATAGTGTTGCAACTCTACCACATTGGCTATCTCTCGGTTTAACTCACTTAAGAAACATGCCATAGTAGCTTTTGGGTACTCTCAATATTAGCTCAGATCATGGCTATCTCCATCTCCCTTATGGTAGTCCTCTACTAACTTAAACCCTTGTGTAAGTCCTTGGAGGTTTTGATGCATCTATTGGTAATAATAAGAAGGAACAAACCACTTCCTCATACACGCCTTAATTGCTACCTAAGTAGTGATGGGGTGCTCTCCATTCCTCCTTCGAGATGTCAGCAAATGATCCCACCATATTAATGCATAGTTAGTGAACTCAACAATAACAAGTTTTACCTTTTTCTCCTTAGAGAATTTGTGGCACTAAAAAATCAGGTCCACTTTTCGCTCCCACTCCAAGTAAGCCTTAGCATCATTCCTACCCTTGAAGGATGGAATTTGCATCTTGATAGATTTGAGGTCTCCATCTTACGTGTTGAGCGGTTCTCCTCTCTTAGCCCTCCTAGGCAGGTGCTTCCCATACTCCAGCTCCTCCTCATCAAATTCATCTTCCTCAACCTCATATCGGGGTGGTGACAGTCGACAAAAAGGACGTATTTGCTGTCGAAACACAGCACTTTGAGCTTGAATTTCCTCACATCCTCCACATTTGAGCTCTACAATCTACTGACCTTGCCTCTCCATGGTCTCCCTCATTTCAGTATAGGTCAAATTGAGCCTCTTGAATTGTTGTTGAATGGCTATCTAGGTGAGAGCATTCACCTCTCCAATTCGACTCTCATCACATTCTCCTCCTTCCTGAGACATTGTATAGACTAATTTCTTTTTGCAAAACAGATGTTAGCAATAAACAGCCTTATAACACTTCCTCACGTGTTTCACTCAAGTCAAAGTCACTACCTTGTGTTTCACAAGTCACAACTTTTGCCCTCAATTGCACTCACATATTCTTGCCTCTTACCTCTCAATTTCCTCTTAAATTCAAGTCACAAGTCGAAACAAAGTTTCTACCGACTAATAATCCCAAAGAAGTAATATGAATGTTCAAATAACTTGCGATATGAATCCAACAATTATGCCATTAGGTGCCAATTATATTTTATAATGAGTAAGCATTTCGCAAAAGACAATTAACGGGGAAAGATTTTCAACTTGAAACTAAAGGAAACAATTTTTTGTTTAAATTTTTTGGATTTTTCAGACTTTTTTAAAGATTTTTTTGGCCTCTTTTTCTTTAAATCTAGGTTAAATACCATTAGAAGATAAAATAAGGAGAAGAAAAAAAAACCTAGGTTGAAATTTTCACACCCTAGGTTTGGTTGAAGCTGATGGGTTTGAAGGAATAAAATTAAATGAAGGCGAGGAACAAACTTTAATTTTGCTTTTAAGTTAATAAGAATTTACCTCACACCAATGCTCTAATACCAATTGATGCACTTATGGATGTGATTCGATAAAGGGTTGTCTAAAAATCCATTGGAAGTTAATGATGATGGCGTCGGCCTAATGGGTTTGTGGATGTTTGGAAGTTTCGACAAGGAAAGACAAGGAAGAGCAAGATTTGAAATTCAACAAAAGTAAGAAGATATGCAAGGTTCAATCCCTACTAGACCTCACGAATACGTGATTTGAGCAACCTAGATTATCGGAATTAAAACCAAAAAGATTGAATCAAACAAACACGTCACAATTTGAGAAAAATTGATAAGTGAATTATTTATTCATGTTGAAACAAGAATAAGAGGAATAAATCTCGCTCTATGGCCGGCGACACAATCAAAAAATAAGAGTCCCCTTGCAATAACCCAATGAACCTATTTACACCTAGGCTTACCCCAAAAAAAAAGATGTCTTAACTTAATATAATTAAATAGGTCTAATTTATAGGCTTAAGAGAATAAGTAAGCCCATCATAGTTAAAACTATACATGGTCGGCCTATTGCCTCATGGGCCCAAATGAGAAACTAAAATTAGTCCAAGTCTTCAAGTCTCAAGGGTATCCGGTGTAAGGATTTGAATTAGATGGATCAATTTGTGCTGGGATCCATAAAGCTCTTCTCCAATAGGCTTGGACTGTTCCATCGTCTCCAAAAGATAACCCACATGCACATGGAGAGCCTCCTTAAGTCTCCTGGCCCTAGCTCCAGTCATGAGCCCAACTGGCATAGCTAGCTCTCCTCCTTTGTCTCTATCATTTATACCAACTCCATGGCAATTAGTGCTCCTGCTCATATCAATAGATCAAACATGGTGTTGTAGCATGGAAATTACATGTAATGTGATCTTAACATGCCTACTTCCAACTAGTCTAAATCCTTATTCCTTATTGAAATCAACCAAACAAACTTTAAAGTTCAAATAAATTGTCAAATTGTCTATAATTGAAAGTATTTGAAATAATAAACTCCCACTAAAATAACATATCTTCAATAGATACAATACCCATACGAGCAACATGCTCATGAAAGACCTTTGGTGGTAAACCTATAGTGAGCAGATCGGTAACTATAGAGTTTGTCCCAATATGTTTAATAGACATTTGACCATCTTTAACTCTTTCTTTGACAACCAGGAACTTGAGTTCTATATGTTTTGACTTCATTGAGCTCTTGTTGTTGTTGGAATATAGCACTGCTAACTTATTGTCATAAAATAAGTTTAGTGGTCTTTCAATACTATTTATAATGTGCAGCCTAATGACAAAATTCCGTATTCATATTCCATGATTGGATGCCTCATAACATGCTATAAATTTCATTATCACAGTGGAAAAAGATACGAGTGTCTACTTAGCTCTCTTCCAAGAAATAGCTCCTCCAGCTAGCAGGTAAATATAGCCTAATGTGGATCTTTAACTATCTTGACATCCAACGAAATCAGAATAAGAATACCTAATGATCTCTAGTTGATCTGACTTCTTGTATGTCAACATGTAGTCTTTTGTTCTTTGTAAGTACCGCATAACTCGTTTGGTTGCTCTCTAATGATCCATTCCAGGATTGCCTAAATATTTACCCAACATTCCAACAATATACGCAATATCTGGATGCATACATACTTGAACATACATTAGGCTCCCTATTGCTGAAGCATCAGGAATCTTCTACATCTCTTTAGTTTCAAACTCATTTTTAGGGTGTTGATTGAGACTTAACTTGTTTCCTTTAGCAACAGGGATGTCACCTGGTTTACAATCCTGCATGTCAAACCTCTTAAGAATTTTCTCGATATAGCTCTTTTATGATAATCCAAGTATACCTTGAGAGTGATCTTGGTGTATTTGTATCCCTAATACAAAAGAGGCGTCATAAGATCTTTTATCAAATTTCTTTATCAAAAAGCTCTTGGTTTTGTACAATAAGTCTATATCATTGCTAGCAAGTAGTATGTTATCGACATATAAACCATAAAAATATACTTGCTCCCACTAAACTTATGGTATATACAATCATCAACTGCATTCATTTCAAAACCAAACGAAAGAGAAACTTGATGAAATTTGTAATACCATTGACAAGAAGCTTACTTGAGCCCATAGATGGATTTCTTTAATTTGCAAACCATTTGCTTTGGGCTTTTGACACAAAGTTTTCTGGTTGTACTATATAAATTGTCTCATCAATTTCACCATTAAGAAATGCATTCTTTACATCCATAAGATGCAACTCAAGGTTGAAATATGCCATAAGTGTTGTTATAGTTTTAAAAGAGTCTTTCTATGAAATCAGAGAGAAAGTCTATTTATAATCAATACCTTCTTCCTGCGTAAAGCCCTTAGCAACTAGACAAGCCTTATATCTCTGCATATTGCCTTCGAATCCCTCTTGGTTTTATATATCCATTTGCAACTGATGGGTTTCAAACCTTTAGGCAATGAGACAAGATCCCAAATGTCGTTGTCTTTCTTAGACTTATCTCCTCATTCATGGAATCAATCCACTTTTGAGAGTTAGAACTTTGCATGGCCTGATGGAAGTTGATCGGATCATCTTCCATAATGCCAATGTGAACCTCATGTTCTTGGAGAAATATGATGTAATCATTTGGAATCACACTTCTCATTTTTCTAGTAGATCTCCTTAATGACATTAGTTCTTGAGGTTGGTGAGTTTGTTCTTCTGGAATAATGTTTGTAATATGAACAAGGAGTTACCCAACATTGTCCTGTTATTTTTGATTTGTTACTTCATTAACATCATATTGTCAACAACAACTAGAGGAATATGTTAATATTCCTCTTCAAAGACAATGTCTCTTTCCTTATCTCCCCTCCCAAACTCATCATCCTCAAAGAACCGACATTCCTTGTCTCAAAAATTGACTTTTGTAGTGGGATCATAAAACTTGTAACCCCTAAACCTTTCGGAATATCCAACAAAATAGCAATAAAAAGTTTTGGAATCTAGTTTCTTTCAATTTTGCTTATATAGCCTTATCTTAGCTAGATAACTCCAAATATATAAGTGGTTCTAATTGGGCCTTTTACTTGTTTAAGGCTCATAAGGGGTTGTTGTAGTTGCTTTAGTTGGAACCCTATTGAGTATGTAAACTGTAGTTTTTAATGCTTCTCCCAAAAAGATTATGGTAAAGTAGAATGACTAATCATACTCCTTATCATGTCCTTAGTGTTTTGTTTCACCTTTCAACAACATCATTCATTCTAGGACATCCTGGCATGGTGAAATATAGAACGATACTACACTTTTCGAGGAACTTAGCAAATGGTCTTAGATGTTGTTCACCTGATCCGTCATATCGACCATAGTATTCACCACCGCGGTTAGATCTGACACCTTTTATTTGTTGAGTTGATTCTCAACCTTAGCCTTATAGTTTTTAAACACATTTAGAGACTGGAACTTTTCATACAGGTAGCCATAATAAGAGTAATTGTCTATTATCGTAATAAAATATTGCTAAACATTCCAAGAAGTTGTAGGGAATGACCCACAGATGTCTGTATGTACGAGTTTTAAGATGCCTATAGCCCTGTTAACACCTGATTTCCTTAGGTTTGTCTATTTCCCCTTAATACAGTTAACACAATTTTCAAAGTCTGCATAATCAAGGGGATCAAGAATTCTATCAAACAAAAGACGTTTAATTTTTTGTTTAGAGATATGCCCTAAACATTTGTGCCATAATGAAGGAGAATTCTCATTGGTTAATTTTCGCTTTATACCTCTAAATACGTGTGAAGTTTCATTATACGAGGCAATTGTATTAATCAAATATAGGTTATCAACAAATGATAAAGAACTAGTACCAACAAGTATTAAATCTTGAAAAAGACTAAATTGACCATTTCCAAATGAACAAGAGTAACCAAAATTTTCCAATACAGAAATAGAAACCAAATTTTGTCTAAATGATGGTACAACATAAGTCTTATTCAAATCCAAATAATAAACGGTCTTTAATAATAACCTAAAAGTTCCAATAACCTCAACTTCTACTGCTTTACCATTGCCCACATAAATATATCTTTCACCATCAATTGGCTTTCAACTTTCAATACCTTAGGCAACCATGCATGGAGACAATTATGTGAGTAGTAGCACCAGAATCTAGCCGCCAAGTGTATATAGGTATCGAAGTTAAATTAACCTCAGAATAAACCAAAGCAAGAAATGTAACTTTCTTTGTACGCCAAGCATGATATTTGGTACAATCCTTTTTGTTTTGTGTAGCACTTTTGTAAAAAAATAGGCAAAAGCCTTATCCTATTGCTTCTATTGTTTCTTTTTTGGTATGGCACCTGCAGATTCCTTACCATTCTTTCTTTTCAAGTTCTTGTCCTCTAAGGTAGTTGCCAAATGAGCACTCTCTACTTCTCTTGCTTTAGCCTTTCCTCTTCTTGCACATAATAAGAAATGAGCCCATTTAGAGTCCAAGTCTTCTTTTGACAATTGTATATAATCTTAAACTAACTGAATTGTTCAGGATGAGATATCAAAGTGCATAAGTAAGTCCTTAAATAGATTTAACTTTAGTGCCTTTAATTTCGAAGCTAGATATGAAATCTCCAAGATGTACTCCCTTATGTTTGTTTTTCCCTTATACCTCATTAAAATGAAATTTGCCAAAATTGTACTTGTTTTAGCCTTTTCTCTTTTGGCAAACCTCTTTTCGATTTCCTCAAGATAATTTGTGGCAATAATTACCGCTTCAAACATAGTGCCCCTAAAGGTTTCCGGAATAACACGCTTTATGATTATAAGAATCATGCAATTTGAATGTTCCCACCTTCCCATGTAATTTTTATCATCAGAGGAATTGTCAGTCCTAAGATCAGCAGATTGTTCAATCCTTAATGCAAGGTTTAGATTCATAATATTGAGAACAATCATAACATTCTCTTTCAATACCTTAAAGTTTGTGCTGTTAAGCACAGGAATGGAACTGATACTGGCAGTAATAGTAAAAGCAGAAGTAGCAACTGAATAGAGAACAAAGCAATAGAAAAAAAAGCTCACATAAATTCTACATAATCATATAAAATCAAAAAATGGTAAATCCCATCATAAGATACCTAGCCAAAATTAATATTTAGTATTTAGACATAAATATTAACTTGCAAGTGGTACTTTTGGTGTAATAATCAAATATTGACAATAACAAAAGTGTCAAAAAATCAACCTTTCTTTGGACCGATTAATTGTTCTCATAGCTAACCTAATAATTGACACATATTTATCACCACATACTTACATATATTTCGACCAAAATATTGACCTTCCTTTGGGCTTGTCAATACTCATACAAATTACACATACACAACCATCTTAATATTATAAAATAAATTAATTTATACAAGAAAGGCTACTTTGGTAGCATGTTGTTTTAATCAATTTATTTCACAATATTAATAAAAGATCAATTATTCCAATATTTGAACATACCTTGAACAATCAATTTGAATATTAATTGTATTAACCTTAGATGTAATATCCTATTTTCCGGTATATGCTTAGGGTTCAACCCTAGATTAAGCATTGCATATATATGCATAACATTAGCATTCATACACGAATTGATATTTGTACATATTATAAGTTATCATATGCACTCAATTGACTCATTCCGGGGTATGAAAATATTAAAATGTTTGGGCATATGTCCTATGGTAGTGGTGTGTTACATTAGATAACTGAATTCAATTTTCATACAAAAATGTAAACTATAAACCAACAACATGTATAATTTATTTACGTTAAAACCGTATAAGATTATCCTAGAAAAGAATTAGACAAACGCACAAAATAGCACAAAGAAAGAAAAATAACTTTGTACCAATGGAAAAATAATTAAATGACATAACCTGTAATTAATGCATTCTGCCAGTGTTATTCTTTACTGAATCAAGTAACCTTTAAATAGGCATTTATAGCAATACATCAAACTTTATGGTCTTTATCCAAATCAAGGTGATTCTTGTTTTCATTCAATTATTAAAGAATAAAACCAAAGCTTTATTTTTTAAAAAAAGCATACATGTTATTGAAAGACCATCGATAAAGGTTAAAGGGTTTTGAAAACCACCTTTCCAACATAACTTACCTTCATCTATTTCGGCAGTTTCCAATTTTTTTAAAAATCATAAGACTGCAACAGTGATTTAACCGAAACAAAATCAAGAAGTTAAAACCAGATGTCTATATAAAATAAATAGATCTGTAGAAATAAAAATAATTCATTTATATGGAAGACAAATAATTTAAAAATTCTTAGTGATCTAATATGAAAGAGGCTCTTATACCACTTGATATAATTTGATTCCTTATGGTGAAAACCATCACCAATCATATAAATAATCATGTTAAATCATCAAGAATATTTAGATTTGTTGCAGAAGCATACTTGAATCCATAAGAATAACGTGATTCTTGTATCCTGCGGTTATTAGTCTCCCAAGTTAATATGTAAGTCAGTTTTATCCTAAGAACTATCTCTTTTTTTACTGATTATCAAAAAGACATAATCATTCATATGACTTGGGGACCATAACCCTAATGCTTTATATAATTTGTCTTATTTCTATTTTAGGCCATCATAAAATAGAAATCAAACTATTGGTTCTCTATAAATTAAAGCTCATACTTTATTAAATGTCATATAACACAAAGCCTTTTAAACTTAATAAATCACTTTAATCGGGTTTGACCTTATGATAGCTCATAATATTCAATTAATTCATATATGTGTGTGTGTGTGTTTGTTTGTTTGTTTGTTTGTGTGTACCCACACATTGGATTAAATCCAATACATCAATCTCACTCAAAAAAGGGATGAATAAGGTGCACCTTTGAGCAGGAACCTCATAGTAATAACTAATAATATTGGGTTTGACAAGCTTCATAGTGATGAGTTTGTTACCCCAATCTGCTAAAAAACCTATAAATAATGCACAAATGCCACTTTTTGGATCTTCAGTGGTCAATATTGTGCAATCATCTCATTCAAGGCTATAAGGCAAGGGTGTGGCTCTTTTTGGGAAAAGGTCTTTTCAACTAATGCCACCTAGTAACCAGGTTAGTAGAGTCACTGCTAACACACAACTCTATAATGTTCAACTACCTAATCAAAGCCAGATCCAACCTTCTATTCAAGCTCTTACTTAGTAGTCATGCTATCATTTTGGTAATGGAAATCAAGTTTCTCCACCAAAAACTCCATTACCTACAAATTCTCATGAAAGTGGAGAGGTAAAAGTTCATTGGGACCCATTAAAGCCAAGGGTCCATAAAAGAGTAAACTAAAAGGTGACATTCGAGGAAGTGGAAGGGAGAAGAATGAAGAAACTTTGAGAGGAAAAGATTAGGTTTAATTTTTTAAAATTTTATTATTTTAATATTAAATAAATTAATTACTGATGTGAATAGTTAATTCTACTTAGCATCCACATAAATATTATAACAATTAATGTGGCTTGCCATGTTAGCACCATTAACAAAGAGTTTAACGTTGGGTTATTTTTACAAAAATTTAAAATTCAGACATTTTATTGTCATTCTTTAAAGTTCGGACCATAATTATAAAATTCATTTTTAAGTAGTTAACTATTTAAGAAACTTGAGAATAACTCTTTAATCTTTAAAGTTTTAAAAAAAACTCCTTTGAAAAATCACTTATCTTAAACTTTGGTTAAAAAATAACAACGAAATATGTTACATCAACATTACATATGAATATTATAAATGGACCAATTAGATATTCCACATACAACGATTCAACTCAACTCTTAAATTTAAGTTGAACTAATTAATCACAACATAAACTAATAATTTATTATAATTATGTTAAATTATTAATTTAAGTCAAATTTAATTGGTTCGAGTCAGGTTTAATAGTTGAGTCAAGTTACTAGGTCAATGATATTTGATTAGTCTACATGTGATGTATCGCGTGTGTTTTGTCATTATTTTTTAACTAAACTCTATGACCTTCTTTGGTAAATGACTTATCAGTCATTTTTTTACGGATTGAAAAGTTTTAGCTGTTTGACCATGTCAAACCGCTGATAATTATGTTTAGTATTCAACTGATTAGGTTAGTTGATTGAATCCATTCGCAGATTTGGCAAATGTTACTATAAGGAGTGTTTTCCTCTGATGGCTGAAAAATTAAGGAACTAAAAAACTATTATATCCAAAAATTATTACAAATTACTTAAAGAGATAGAGACATAAATTTGACTTAATTTATACAAAATTTTAAAAGTTATTCATTAAATTAAAATTTTAAAATATTTAATATTAAATTAAAATTTTCAAAAATAAATAATTTTAAATTTTTTATATCTAATTATATTACATTAATTGCTTTTATATAAACTCAATATTTAGGACCCTTTTATATCAATATTTACTCAATATTTAGGTCCCTTTTATATCAATATTTAGTATATAATATTATCACTTGTATATGTGTTTAATTCAATTCACTTTAATCTAAAATTAATAAGTCAAGTTTAAATTAATTATCTTTATTTAAGTTTAAAATTTAAGAGATTAATAAAAACATTTTTTTAAATAAAATTATTTTAATTTAATATATTAAAAATATTTTTCCAATTTTTAAATTTTAAAAAATTAAAATTAAAATAATAAAAAATTTATATTTCCTTAAATTAGAAATTAAATTGATATCATTTTTATAGACCCGATTTCATATTAAGCTCATTGGTGCTGTATTTGAGGAAAAACTCCTGGTGTGGTCTAATCGAACCCATTCTCAAGCTTATTTTTAGTGACATTTTAGTGATTTCTCGAGTTCTCCAGTTAGCTCTTGCTAATCCAAGAGAATCTCGAGAAGTTTTTAATCAGACTCATTCATCATTGAGAAGTTGTATTGAGAGGACTTTCAGTGTTCTTAAAGCTCAATGGAAGATATTGGAGAAAATGGTGATATTGACTTATTTTGCTCTTTTCAAATTCTTATGGGAATATTTAAAGAGATACTAAGATATAAACAACTAACACTTATATTCTTATAAATCCTTTTTTTAAAGTTATACCCTTATAAGTTATTTTACACATAAACAAATAATACAAAACATCTATTTTTATTAAACGTCATTAAAAAATCGCTGATGTTATCTGTTGATCAAAACAACTATATTAATCCGCTATTAGTTAATTGCTAAAAGAATAAGCTAACAGCCAATGCAATCCGCTGATTGCCTAACAAGACCTAAGATAACTAATTTTAAAAAAAATATATAAACTAAAAGTTTTTTAAAAGAATTTTTTTTAGTGATTAAAAGACTTTTTTGTGAAAATTTCTTAAGTTATAGGAAAGATTTATATTTTTTACTATATCACTTATTTTTAGAGTTCATTAATACACCTAACTTCTTTCCATGATTTTAATTGCTTAAAAAGGGCAGCTATATAGTTCAATTGATCAGTTAATACGTTAGAAAAAAATTGGCTAGAAACTATAACCTATACTGATTATAAAATCAAATTCATAATTTTATAATCATACAACAAAATATGAAGAAAAATTACATATTTAATTTTCTAGAGGCATTATTGTGATTTCTCGTGCAACACCTCACTCTCATAGGGCATATTCCCGACCATACTACTAGTATTCGAGAACATACTCTACAAGGGCGGCATGCTAAAATAGTCAAACAATCGTACTTGTTGTAAATTTTTCACGCATTATGTGCATTTCATAAAAAAATCATTAATGGTTCATTTATTGATAACATTACTAATTACAATTGTTATTACACTCAATTATCAATCTCATTTGCAAACCTTTCCCATTTGGAAAGTCATTACAAATAGAATTATTCATATACACGTGGTATAATATTTGCAGAATACATTTTTTAATATAAAAATAATGAAAACATATGCAGATGTGAACTGATCCCGACTTTTATCTTTTATTCGAATGAAATGGTTAGACTCAAATTTGTCTAGCTGAAGATCTCCTCTAAGCCTAAAAGACAACATTGCAATTTTGGTAAGTTTTGCCAACTCAGTGAATGGACCATCCTCAATGGCTCACTTAAATCACATAACACATCAGTTCATACTTTAATTTCACATACACTTCATGTCATCATATAATGCACATAATTTCACCAATAATCATATAGCATCACATAACACTTTGATCACTTATTCCATATTTCACATTTAAAGCAGTCAAACAGTTCATTTTGATCATTTAAAATACACATATCAATTATATATACAATGCTTATGAGACTCACTTTCAATTGTTATTGTTGTGACAACACTCGGTCCCGTATTCATTATAGATGCCAAGCTCATTAATAACTGCCCCTCATCTAATGGGGATACAATGCTCATTATAAATAGTGAGCCTTTGGCTCTTAATTACTTATTGAGCTTTAAGTTCTTTTTCAGTGGCTACTCTGGTCATAACTGCCTTTATCTTATCATGCATTCTGTAATGAAATGCATCATATTCACATATATCAATAAGTTACTTGTGTTTAATTTCACATTCACATTTACATTTTTCATCAAATCAGCGTCCAGCATTCAACAATAATGTAAGGAATCACTTATTTCATTCACATTCACATTCAATAAAGTACTTCCTATGTTTTGACATTTATCAAACTGCTGGGACTATTTATGTCCGAAATGGTCTCAATTGCAGTCATATCAATAGTAATTCAATACAAAAATTTAGAACAAAAAAACAATGAAAGTGAGACCATCTAAGTCGATTTACAATACGCTTCATATTAGTATTTGCTTCATGACCGGAAACGTCTGAATGCTGATGTTGAATCTTATGTATCAACTTCATGCAACACGCAAATTGTACACACATTACTAATTACACAATCACATAAACATTCAATCATACACATATGTATATGTGTAATGTATAATTCATGCTCAATTTGGCTACTCCAAGTACATTTCTTTAATTCACATCTTAAGATCATTCACACTTTATAACTTATATATGTCTAAATTGGACTTAGGTTTACACCTTATTTATACAAATTTATTCTTAGTTCATCATTCAATCATTCATTAAGGTTATTTTAGCTTTCTAATATCACACAATATCCAATTTATTATTCATCTTTACTTAATACGCATCATTCATATTCTTTAAATTACATTAGCATTCATAAGTTCCCTTTCATTCTCATAACATCTCAAAATTCCATATTTGAACACTTTATGTATAACAATTTATTCTTAAGCTCTATCCTCAATCATTACGCTAAACATATCACTCCTTTAATCACTTATTCAAGCATCATTTTAGGCTCAATTCAAGCCTAAATGCATCACAGGAAAGCACCTAATAACTTGTTGCTGCAATCCACACATAATAGAAGTATATTGGATGTTTAACCAATTCCACAATTGTGGGATTTATTGGCAGAAACTTTTTTCCTTCATTAGGCATTTCCACAATCATGGGATGCTTCTTTTCAAAAAATCCCAGCTATTTTCTCCAAATTTTCAGCTCTTTCAACTCTTCTAAGTTACATCCAACACCTTATATGCCTAGTCTATCATTTCTAGCTTAATTCATCATCATTTCACCTTCATTCTTAACTCCATTTCAGCTCAATATCATCCATACACAAATCAAAATCTATGATTGATCATTAACACTAAAAACAAAACATATTCATATGCACATTCATCATCAATTTTCTGCATATGTTCAACTTAATTTTCACCTTTCATTTCATCTCTAACTTATCACTCTAATTTACCTCAATTCAAGATACTACCTTACCCCCTTTCTTTAGCTCTAAAATCATTTTAGTTCATCTCTAAAATCATTTTAGTTCATCTCTAAAACAACCAAAGAGATACACGTTATATACCAAGAAAATAGACCATGAACATCCATTTACAAATCAATCTTCTGCACTTCTTTCTACACCATTTTAATGCTCTTTCAATTTCAAACTCATCTCTACAACAACTTATAAAATATTGATTATCATACACGTAAAAGAAAGACATCCATGTGTTCATTTCTTTACCTACGTTCCAACATATACAAAACACCATCTTATGATCATATAACCTCTAACTATCAACATACATGTCTCATTCAACAAATCATGAAGAGTAATATGTTACTTACTTGTTTAAGCTTCAAGATCTTCAAATAACACTTAACCCTAGCTTCTCAACATCATACGATCATCATCATTCCAATGGTGGTAGGCTTAGGTCTTTTAGTGACAATGAAGAAGACAATAAAAGGAGAGTAGCAAATGAAAGGTGAGAACAAAGTTCACGTTAAGAGGGTCAGAAATGAGTATCATAGATGAAGAAGATGAGAATAGAGATTAACAAGAGATGAGAGCAAATGAATAAAGTGAAAAACAAATAAAAAAGATGGTCTTTCCCTTGGGAGAGAGTGAAGTGTGGGGTGGATACATGGCTTGGCAAGTAACACTTGTCACTTGCCACATGTCTACTTCCTATGGTCTCATTTGGTTTTTTTATTCAACTAGTTAATTTGTCTCTAATTTCTAATCTAATTGTCTCCTAATTTTTAATAACATTTGTCATTAAATCCTACTATCACATATCAATTATTTCTACTACCATCTAACACTTAATTCTACTATCATTTACCAATTGTCCCGCTACTTAGTATTTTTCCTACTTCCAAATACTCATAAATTTTAGAGTCTTCTAAATTTTTACCAAAAATTCTAAGTCAATACTTTTACACACCAAATTAATTTTGAGACATATTACCCACAATTCACCATATAATCACATTTGTAGATCAATTATACCCGGTAAATGTCAAATGAGTGCATGAACAATCATTGTAATGTGTGCAATTTTAAACAATCAGGTGTGTGTATATTAATATTATGCATGAATATGAAATGCATTTTTTTAATTTCTCATTAATGTCTCTCATGTACAGTATTCTAGGGTTTTAACCCTTATTATCAAAATGGGATGTTACATCTCGAGTTCTCCAGTTGGTCCTTGCCAATCCAAGAGGATTTCGAGCAGTTTCTAATCAAACTCATTCATCATTGAGAAATTGTATTGAGAGGAATTTCAGTGGTCTTAAGGTTCGATTGAAGATATTGGAGAAAATAATGACGTTGACTTATTGTGCTCTTTCTAAATTCTTATGAGAATATTTAAAGAAATACTAAGATATAAA
The DNA here is from genome assembly GCA_027563915.1 of Erythroxylum rotundifolium. NCBI lineage: Eukaryota > Viridiplantae > Streptophyta > Magnoliopsida > Malpighiales > Erythroxylaceae > Erythroxylum > Erythroxylum rotundifolium. The sequence continues at coordinate 13,595,675 of JAOSBO010000002.1, forward strand.
CAACCAATATTCATGACCTTATAAATCAATTTTTTAATTCATACCCATATAAGTCATTTTATAAATAAACAGTTAATACTAAACATCTAATTTTATTAAACGTCATTAAATAAATCGTTAATGCTATTCATTGGTCAAATCAGCTATTAGTTAATTGCTGAAAAAATTAGCTAATAGCTAATACAATCCGTTGATTACCAAATAGGTCTAAGATAACTAAATTTTTTAAAAAAATTGAAAACTAAGAGTTTTTTTAAAGATTAAAAGATTTTTTTTGAAATTTTCTTAAGTTATAGGAAATATTTATATCTTTTTCTCTATCACTTATTTTTAGAGTTCATTAATGCTCCTAACTTCTTTTCATGATTTTAATTGTTTAAAAAGGGCACCTATATAGTTTAAAGTCTATAAAAAAAGTATATGTAATATATCATTTCTCCGTATCTTATATATACTTTTGATTAGATAATATGTTAGAAAAAAATTGGCTAGAAGCTATAACTTATACTGATTATAAAATCAAATTCAAAATTTTTATAATCATACAACAAAATATGAAGAAAAATTACATATTTAATTTATTATGTATTATATTATAGGAGCCACTTTAATAAAATATAAATTAACAAGGGCTTAAAAATAAAAATGAAGAATTCTTTCCTTCGATTTCAAGTTCATACATTCTTTCCTTCTCTCCATGTCATGCCTGAAACTCTAAAAGATTCTTTCTTATGGACAAAAGGAATCCAAAAAGTTCTCTTTTAATTACAACTCAATTTAAAATTCTCCTTTCTTAGTGCAATAGTAGCTCTACTTCAAAATTTGTTTAGCAGAAATCAAAAGTTACAGATCGCACAATAGTTAATTTATCCTTCTAATTTGGTTGGTAAGCGGTTTTATCATCGACCAATATTTTAGTTAAAATTTTATTTTTACTTAATAAAAGGGTCCTTTATTTCTATTTTGTTTGAACTCCTATTTATCGAGTTCCTTTTCCCCAGTAGATTTCCGCAAAAGAATTTTAATAAGTACCTCGAACATATCAATACGTAATGGAATGAATTAAACCTATATTTGTAAGATACG
>JAOSBO010000002.1:13672356-13683271 GCA_027563915.1 Erythroxylum rotundifolium
CCTTTTGCTTTTAGTTAAGAACTTAGCATTCTTTCACTTGGATTTCTTTAAGGTAGAATTTTTCATCAACAAAGTAAAATTTGGCTATATTGAAGGATCAGTGTCTATATCACCCTTTCCCAATCTACCATCTTTATAGTATATGAAGCATAGATGAAGCATTAAAGAAACTACTCCATTTCCATATAGCCATTTACGTTATAAAAGTAAGTCATAAGTTGTTTTTACATTTATTAAATGGAATAATGTTGCTGATCATAAATCTTCGATAAGAAGGTCAAGCTTGATATTTTTAGTGGCCTTTTCCTCCCTAAGTTAAAACCTCAAATCATTAATTAGTTAGGAATAAGTTCATTTACAAATATAGATAATTCTTTCGTAACTCTTAGCATTAATATGTTAATTGTAGGGCTATCATTGACCATAATATGGCTGATTTTTACCACTCAAGTTATTTCACAAACAAAAAGCAGGTAACTGCATAGCTTGGAACTTAATAGGAAATCTTCATCAAAGAAGCAAAGTCTTTGGCAATGATTTTCATTATTCATTTGGCATCATATACGTATCTTTGTGTAAGTTGCATTGACTTTACTATTTTTCACCGTCATTATCAATATAATAACACAAGGAAAAATGATACTCTTAGCTACATCATTTCCTTGGCATGAACACATTCAAAGTGACTAGACTTGCCTACTTTGTTCTCTAAATTTGATGATGGATCTCTCATTATCGCTTTAAGATTCTTCTTGGTCTTTTTTATCAATCTCATTCTATTAGGTACTAACTTGATGTTAAGGAATTTATTCTTAAGGCACCTCTTATGAGTGACAAAATCTTACCCTTCTCGCAAACCATCATTTTGTAGGCTTCCAACTTTGAAGATTTGAGTAATTATGTTAGTTTACTATCCTTAGTTAGCCTTTCTAGTACTTCTATAGGAATAAAGGATTTGAATGCCATCATTGAATTCACATAAGATGATTTCATGAATGACCCTATAATATTTGTCAAGTTGGAATTTACAACTTCATTATCAAAGAAAAGTACTCTATTCCTTTATAACCCGATGATTTTTTTCTTAAAAACAAAGTATTTTTGGCATAATGACTAATTAATCAATGATATTTGTAGTATCTGTAATCATTCACCTTATTTTCCTCCTTTGGTTTTTTTTCGTTCCAGGCAATTTACTGAGTTAAGCTCTAAGGACATTCTTGGCACCTTAGCTTCTAAAAAGAGATACTAATTTTCTTTTCTATCCCTCTAAAAACTTTTTTCTTCCTCCTTTTTTACTAAAGGAAGTTAAAGTTATTTCTTGTATTTAAATTTTACGAGTGAATTTCACCTTGTTCTCTTTCATGGCTTGTCTAGTTTCATTTAAAGGGGAATGCCCCTTTTATGCATTTCTTATTTTTATTAATTTTCTTAGGCTCTTGAACTAATAACATTTTTTGACTAGCTACAACAATAGTCAACTCCATGCCATACGTATAAGATGCGAAGTCTTCAAAAGTCTTGGGTCTTATGCCTTGTAAGATGTAACAGATTCCCTAATCCATGCTTTGGATACACATGTCTAGAACAGATGCTTCCGAGAGTTAATCTTTGTAGTTAAATCTCAAATCCCTCAACTTATTAATGTAAAAGAAAATTGGTCTATCCTTTTGTTTATTGCTATTTGTCAATTCTACCTTTCTTACAGTGCATTGAGTGTTGTAAAAGTTGGAAAATTCTTGCTCCAATTGGTCCCAATTGTCAATAGAGCTTGCTTTAAGGTCTGTGCCCCAATCAAAAGTTATGTCTTCTTAGCAAAAGAGTAAATTGTTTCACCATCAAATTACCGTCCGTGCCAACATTATTGGATGCGTTGGTAAAGTGAGTAATATATTGCCTTGGCTTCTCCTTCCTATTGATTTGTTAAATTTTTTATTGTTGGTATTATACGAGTAAGACGATTAAACAAAATATTCTTTTACCATCTACTGAATAAACTCTTAGAGTTATAATATAGAGATGATCCCACAACAATAACTTGGCCAAATTCTTGCATGACTTTTAACTCTTTCTGATTCTTCATTAAGTGTTTATAGTGATTGGTCTTACGGGTCACTAGCTTAAAGGTCGTCAACTTCCCTTTTCTTCATTTGTTGTAACATATTTATGGAATAAGTCGTTAGATTATCTTTTCTGTTTAATTAAAAGTCATATGACCTTCTAAGATCTGTGTCATATTCACAACTCAGTGTTCTAAAGAGGTAGTCCTAGCTATCACATATGCATTGCATCACATATAAGAATCAATTTGAGGGACTTCTGGGCCTTCTTGAGGAGATCCAAGCGCCACCATATTTTCAATGAAGTTTCTTTGAAATCATAACCTTAAACCTTTTCTTGTTTGAGCATATGAAGCATTGAAAATTATGAGCCATAATGGAGTTAGCAAAGTAGTTTAGGTGTCAATGTTAACTGGAAGAATCGACATAGGCTTGACTGTAATGTATTCTCTGCTTGAGGTTCGTATTTGTGATTGACTCCAAAAGGGGAAGTATGATTAAAGATGACGTTGAAGCTTTCGACAACCTTCTCGACAATCCTTATTATCATCTGACTATTTAAAGACATCTTTGGATGTTGAAATTAGAAATTAGAGGTAAAAAGTGCCCCCATTTGGTGTGCCAAAATTTTATCTTGTTTGAATAAACTAAAAAATAAAATCTGCCACAAAATCAATTTAGTTATGATTATAATGAAGTTGTATTTACTCTTGGTCCTTTGATTTGATCCTTGAATCTTAGTACTATGCAAATGCCACTTAACTTGATTTCGTGTGTGAGTCTTAGTTGTCTTGGCTAGTTCTCGTGTGAGTTTTGATTAGTTTGATGTAGCTTCGATTTTTCTCTTTATAGACTTTACAAAGTTTCAAAGTATCTTAAACTTTAAACGCATATGTAGTTACCATAGGGTTTCATGATTCTTCTTAACTTGAATCTTCTCCCCTTAAAACGAGTTGAACTCTTTTTATTTATAGAGATTGAAAATGCTCCATAGCACATTAAAGAAAACGTCATGTGTCACTTTGTGATAAACGATTCTTAGATTCTTTTCTTTCAAGTCTTCCTTAATTTATATATTTAATTACAAATCATGTCACGTAATAAGTTTGATTGAATGAAATTTAAAATTAAAATATTTGTATTTGTATTTATATTTATATTACTTAATATATTTACTCACATGTGTATTTCACATTAATTCTAAAATTTAATAGCTAAATAAGCTTTCATTTCTATATGAGCAAGTTTGTGATTGATTTTTGTCAAAGAATGAATCTAATAGCTAATACATGCTTTAATATTTATGTAGTAAAATTTACTATGTTTTATTTTAGAGTAATATAAGGGGATTGACTATTTATTTTCAATTGTGAAGGGTTTATTTATCTTCAATTCACAATTTTAGGAGTTCTATTAATATTCAATACAAACTTATTCTCTGTCATATAAAAGCCTATAGCTGGAACAATTTGGCATCTGCTGTAAAAAATTATCGTACTTAGTATAAAAATACTATTTTTAAAAAGCTTTGCAATACACCGTAAGCTTGGAAGGATGTGAAGAAAATAACATATTTATATCTATGACAGCAATACAATCCATGACGAGATTAACACCTATTAAATAAATCATATAACTCTCGTATGATTATGGCCATGAGTCTTTGGAAAATCCACATTGATTAACAAGTCATTGGAGTATTAGTACAGGTAAGATATGATATCAACCCCAAGCCTCCAATCTCAACAACTAGTGATTAATGAATTGAATTATTGGTTAAAAAGCTTAAGTAATCTCTGCGTATCCATTTGTGGTTACATGAGCACCTCCTCAAAATCTGCTATCTAACGCGTAGGCATCATACCTGTGAAGTAAATCAAGCAAACCCCACCACACCAGAAGTGGTAATTAGACAAGATTTAGCCGGTGCAGTACCATATCACCTTACACACCAATTACAATTTTAGAGTTCCAAGGTTGATGAGGGACGGTCCATTTTTATTATTTATATGGCCCTGTTGGCCATCAGCTACCAAGTGAGATAGGAAAAGGATTCCATTTTATTCAACATATTTATTGAAGAGAATAATCCCTAAAAAATTTGTTTATTGGACTTACCAGATCTTCAGGGATACTATATGTTAATTAAGAAAAGAAAAAAAGAATTTCAAGAGCTATATATTGACTCCTAACACACCAAAAAGAGATTTAGTAATCCCTCAGACAAACTTACAGGCGCATATATAATGATTGACAAAGTTGTCAATTCTTCAAGTGCACATTAGGAGCACATGCAGCGTACTTGGGATCACTGTGTCTTAATACCTAGTTTGGCTCTCACTCTCATTCTCCTCTTCAAAAGTCAACAATTGGGTCGGCAACTATATGAGAACTAATAAGAAAAAACATATGTTTGCTACCACGCCTCTGGTGGGACGGTTTATCACAGTTCATGGTCCGTTGACCTCCCTCACGAACCAATGAAATGCGGTTTGACTTATTAATTCTGTTGCTTAATCCATGTTCCTTCTCTAACTAGTCATGATCATGCCTATATATAGCACCGGTAATTTTCAGTGATGGATACCAACCTTAAAGTTTTACACCTTAAGGCCCTGTTCGAAAATCCGTCTCTCCTGAATCTATCTTCCAAAATGGTCATCGAAACAACCTACAGCTACTTGATTTCTTGTGTTTCAATTGGTTTACTTTCAATTCTCTCCACCATTTTATTGATCATATGTTTTACTCGAGGTTGTAATAGGAGAAATATAAAGCTACCGCCAGGAGAAATGGGTCTACCTTGGATTGGTGAAACGGTAAATTTCTACAAAGCTCAACGTAAGAACCGATTGTTCGAGGAATTTGTCCAACCTCGAGCGACAAGGTATGGGAAAATATTCAAAACAAGGCTAATGGGCTCACCAACAATAGTTGTCAATGGAGCTGATGCAAACAGATTCTTCTTGTCCAACGAGTTCAAGTTTGTGATAAGCTCATGGCCTACTTCGTCAGTTCAGCTGATGGGAAAGAATTCCATCATGGAAAAGCAAGGTGATCATCACAGATGCATTCGTGGACTAATAGCAACTGCACTCAGCAATAAAGGGCTCGGGTCTTTGGTGCCAAAAATTTGCAGGACAGTTGAGTTGCACCTAAACAAAAATTGGAATGGCAGCCAAGACAAGCTGAGTCTTTATCGTTCAACCAAAGTGTTGACATTCACCATAGTGTTTGAGTGCTTGTTAGGTATAAATGGTGAGCCTGAAACACTTAGCACGTTCGAGAGAGTACTGGAAGGAGTGTTTGCACCTCCCATTTCATGTCCTGGGTCTAGGTTTTCAAGGGCAATGAAAGCGAGGAATGAAATAACAAAAATGTTAGTTGAAGTGGTGAGGGAGAAGAGGAAGGAGATGGAGAGAGCAGGATTGGAAAGAAGCAACGAAGGCATGTTGCTGTCTCGGTTGGTTGGTGGGATGATTCGTGGAGAAATTAGCGAAAAGGAGGTCATCGACAACGTGGTATTACTGGTGTTTGCAGCTCACGATACAACCAGTTTCGCCATTGCCATGACCTTCAAAATGCTAGCTCAACACCCAGAGTGCCTGGCTCTTTTACTTGAAGGTACTGGTATATAATAATACTCGAAGTCTCACTTTAACGTATTAAATTCATATATGTATACATATAAGGTGGCTTAGTCTAATAAGAAAAATGCACTCTGAATAGAAGAATATGAGTAAAAAGCTATGCTTTGTTCTTTGTGTTCGTGTCTTTAAACAAGTATAAACAACGTTGTTTGTTTTGGTGGTCGTCAGAACATGCTGAAATAAAGAAGAAGAAAAGAGTGGATGATGACAATTATCTAACATCGGAAGATGTGAAGAAGATGAAGTATACTTGGCAAGTTGCACGTGAGAGCATGCGCCTCTTTCCTCCCATCTTTGGATCCTTCAGGAAAGCAATTGAAGATATTGAATTTGAAGGATTTACCATTCCCAAAGGATGGAAGGTTCATTCTCTTCTAATTGTGATTTCTCTCCACCTACACTTATTCAACTTAATCTTCTAAAAGAAGCACACAGGCAGTAGTTTAATAGTGCACATGTTCAACAATATCCAACCATGCTAATATAATTTAATTTCTTGAAGTATCATCAGCTATGTATATAAGATAGATTTGTTTTAAGTTTCATTTCCTAATGACCTTTGTTTTGCTTGCAGGTGCTATGGACGACGTATGGCACACATTACGATGAAGAGTATTTCAAGGATCCACTATGTTTCAATCCTGGCAGGTTCGAGGAAGCGATTCCGCCATATGTGTACCTTCCGTTTGGAGGAGGACCAAGAGTTTGCGCAGGGTACCAAATGGCCAAGCTCAACATCCTAATCTTCGTGCACTATGTGGTGACTAGATACGACTGGTCTTTACTATACCCTGACGAGCAAATCATCATGGATCCTCTTCCAATCCCTTCCCGTGGAATGCCTATAAAAGTTTCTCCCAAGTTGTTATAGACGCCAACAATTTGATATTTGGGAAAAGACAAGGACCAGCCATCTGGCTTCTTCTTTGATATTTATATATACTTATTTTAAATGTAGACTATTGCAATCTATCCGTGGAAACTACTTCATAATAAACAATCAAGTAATATTAAATTTATATAATTCCTTATCTGATCACTTATTTTTATAGACCGCATATTTATATTATTTTTTCCGTTATGCTACCTTTAAATTTCTAGCTTATACCAACAAAATATTTTAAAATATGGGAGTTGACTCATATTAGATAATAAATATTTTAAGATATTTATACACAAGCTTCTTCCATTTATCGATAGACTAACTACATAAATAGTTGAAACTACCAACAATTATTATTGATTATTAGGTAATAATAGCTAAAATATTAAAATATAGTTATTTTCATTAGAATTTGATATTTATAAGAAATGGAACAAACATTAATTTTTCTAAATCAATTATAGGACTAACTAAGACTTTAATCTATAATTTTGATGATAACAAAATATGTTCCTATTAATGTTTTTATTCCTAATGATATTAGTAAGTTAATATGTAAAAGATAAAGTTCAATGGAAGAGTTAAGCAAGTAAAGGAGACAATTGAAACATATGAGCAATAAAAGATGAATTAAAAAAAAAGTGCAAAGTGGAGTACATATAAATTTCAAAGTGAAGGATCAAGAATCAAGAAGAGTTAAGCATACTAAGACTTAAGCAAATCATTATAATTCTTCTTATAACCTTATCCTAACTATTTTAGTGAAGTAAAAGTTCATTCATTGCATGATAATTTACATATAAGGCATAATAAATAAATCCTTTTATAATAAAATCTAATTTTGTTGATTTTTAACGAAAATCTCTTGATTTTTAAACAAAATTTTAGGGAACTTTTGAAATGTTTAAATCAAGTATTTGTCAAAGGAATATGTTTTGATATTAGAAAGAAGTTGATAAGTTTTATAAAAAAAACTTATTTCAAGAAGTTCAGTTGATACATATGGTGATTTGGGCTACCAATGTTAGGATTTTGGATAGATTAGTTAAATAGTCATTTTTTAGAACATGCATTAAGAGTTGTGACCATATGGTTGACCGATGTACTATTTTGATTGATCAATATGCAAAATGGTCAACCAATATTACTGTTACTAACTATTTTAATGAAGAATTTTTGTTTTTAAAGACAATTAGATTATTTTGAGTATAAATAAACTACATATGAGATGGTGGAACTAGTTTGACATAATAGGGAGTTCTTAAGAGTCTTGAGAGACTAGAGAATCACATATCCATTCATAATATATATTTAACCTCTATTCATTGATGTAATGAAGATAAGGAGTTTTTGAGTTGTATACTAGTTCTAATTGAAAATTTCTTGGGATACACTTTGTAAAGGTTCTTTTTTTATCCTGAATAGGATTTTTAAAAGGTTACTCTTTACCTGTAGCAAAATAAGACAATTGTTAGTTTCTCTTTACCTTTGAAAAAGAAGATATTGGATGAAGGTTATTCTTCCTCCATTGAATTAAAGGAAGAAGTTAATAAGTTTCCAAGTGGACCTTGAGGGAATATAAGTCAAGAGTTATTTAGTCAAACTACTATAAATTGATTTTTTTATCTCTTTCTGAGCTATTTAGTCGAACTACTATAAATTGATTTTTCTCTCTCTTTCCTTTCTCTCTTTTAATCGTTATTATTATTTCTTTGTAGTCATATATCAAAAATTCACAATCATTCATAATATGCAACTTATTCATTAATTTTAAAATAGGATAAAAATTGAACACACACAATTCATCTCCTCTTGGGCCATTTACGGACTAACAGTTGGTGTCAATGCACATCTTATTCATCACATTTACATTTTTAATAAAATTTGAGCAAAGATCTTTATGGCATATTTTGATTTACTTTTTAATCAAGATAGTCAATGTATCAGTAGACCCTTTTTCTTTGAAAGTGAAAATTACACATATTGAAAAACTAATTAGATGAAACCTTTTTCATCTAAAGCGGTGGATCTTTGAGGAATTATAGAGAGTGATGTTTATGTCCCAATGAGAATAATAGTTATAAATAAACCCAAATATTTCAGCACCTTATTATTGGAAGAGCTAGTTAAATCATACCTCATCTATGAGATGAGGATAAATGAATTGCATAAAGAGGAAGTGTCTCTGATAAGAAGAGAAGTGGACTTTCAGATATCCCAGATGAGAAACTTGATGATGATGAGACATTTCAAGAGAGAGTTGACGATGAAGATACATAAAACTCATTAGAAATAAATTCAAGAAGTTTTTAAAGAAGAAAAAGGGGGGAAATTATAAAAAAGAAGAAGGAAGCACTTAAGACCTCATACGATGACACTACTAGTTCAGACTGTGAGGAATCTAAAAATATGATAATAACTAAGTTTTTGTAGTTAATAATGATAAGGTAACCTCTTCAAATTCTTATGATAAGGATTGCAATATTACTCTTTCATATGATGAGAAAATTAAATATTTATAGGCCATGAGCATGAAAAGAAGAAAAAGCACCTTCCAAGTATAAAGAAGTTAAAAAACTCTAAGATGTATGCATAATTGAGAAAGAGAAATTAAAATGCAGTATGCATGACATGATAGAATTTATAGTTGTTGCTAATGATAAAGTTTGATGATTTGTCGTATGAGAATGAGTTATTAAAGAAGGAAATCAATATACTCGGAGGATCATTGTCTAAGTTCCCTCTAGGCGAAGTGAAAATTTAAATAGCATGTTCGGATTCCAAAAGAGCTCCAATGATAGCCATAGAATTGGTTTCATTTATGAAAGTACATTATCCAATATCAAGACAATTTTTTTAAAGTAAAAACATTTACAAAAAGAGCTTATGCCTACATTATCATATAAGTATGTTGCATTTTTAAATATGTACAAAAATCAAATACATATCGGTCATCCACCAGGTTTTAAGCAAAAGAAAAAAGTTAATGCATTCATATTTAAGTCACATTCTAAACCTAATGAACGACATGATAATCAAGGTAAAAGTAATAGAATTTTTATGCAAGGTCATCTCAAAAGAAAATGCAACATCCTTTTCTTTATTATTAAAATGATATGAAACAAACTCATAATCAATATAGGTCTCATTATAAAGGCATAATACTTGCTCTCATTTAATATAGGCCTTAAAAGAAATAAAGAAGCATGAAATTCTCTTAAAATTGCTATAATAAAAAGATCAAATTGCACGTTAAATCATTTGTTAGATTATACTTTTATCATAGAAGGAGAATTTATAATCTCCTATATATGTATCCAAAAGAAGGCATTATATCATGAAAATCATCCATCAAGATCGGAAAGTGCATACAAGTCGTACTCATATAAGTCTCTCTCAAATAGCACTAACACTTTTAATTTTATTAATGAGAAATGTTATTTTTATGGTGATTATAGACATATCTAAATAAATTTATCTTTAAAATAATATTTTTCAAGTAAACCTACAAAGATATAGATTAGAAAATGTTCAAGAACTAATATTAAAACCTATGTCTATTTTGGTAAATAAAACATATTAATTTATTTTCCTGATATCTCAATTTTTAATGGCATTAAATGAATACCAATAATTTGTGCCTCTATAAATGTTAAATGAGGAACATCGATGGTGCTCTAATAATTAATTTTAAAAGAAAATTACCAAGATTCCCACATGCGCCAAGTAAAGAAATTGACATTAAAAGACCAATTGTTGAATCAAGTAATGAAGAAAAGGATGCAACCATTAAAAGTAGCCACTTACTTTCAGACAATATTTTATAACATTTACTTATTATGCATATTTAGGGAAAGAGAACATTGTTACATTATCTATAGGAAGAAAGATAGATTGATTTGTGAAATTAGTATATGAGAATTATAATAATAGCTCCTTAATTTTATAAATGTTTCACATGTACTATTCGCTCATATAATAAAAAACAAATCCTAAATTTTACTCAATTTTGCAATTAAATAGTCAAGCTTTTAATTTTTTTCAAATCTAGCCTAATGTTAGTATCTCCATTAACATTGCTGACATGGTAAGCCACATCAGACAATAACCCTAAACACTTATTTACATCAAACTTAATTAACCTAATTATGCTTCATTAAGTAAATTAAGGAAACTACGTTGTTTAGGATTAAATCCCTAAATTGATTTGGCAATTCAATTTGTTACCCTTCTCTTTGTTCTCACTCCACACTCTCTTCCTCCTCTTTTTTAGTTCGCTATAAGAAAACTAGGAAGTGCTTTTCTTCCTCTTCTTCCATGCC
>JAOSBO010000002.1:13747948-13762937 GCA_027563915.1 Erythroxylum rotundifolium
TAAAATTAATTAAAATATTTTAATTAATCAATATATTGTAATTGATTAATTACAATATAATTAATTAATTAAAATATGATAAAATTTTATTTCTCAATATTTTTACAAACCAACAACTGTCAATGGTAATGGTAATCATTCCTTCCTCTTAACCAACCATCATAATTATAATGATAATATCCATTCCCATTTCTCACTATAGTCATTCTCATTCCTATTACCATTCCTCCATGCGAACCAGCCACCCCCTGAGTCATCATCATCGGAAGGAAGCTAAAAATAGAGCTGTTGGGCAAGCAACGCATCTATCCACCACCGATATCTCCGATCGTGCTCCTGCTGGGCTATGGCCTGATGAATAGTGTCCTGGAGTGTAGTCAGGTTAGCAGATAGGCCATCTACTCGATGAACAAGGAACTGCAGAGTGATAGGTGTAGGCGAAGCTGGAGTGGGATGATCGTCCTCCCGAAGAAGGCCTCGGTACGAGTGGCAGCAACATCGAAAAAAGAGGTGGAAGGAGTAGGGAGTGGGGCTAGTTGTGGTGGAGGTGGAGGGTTAGGCTGTTTAAGCCGAACGTACCTAAACAGTGGGGTCAGGTCAAAATAGCTGTCATTGGGGTATTTCGGGACGCGATGAGCCCAGAATATGTCGGTAATGAGGTGTGAAAAGATGATGGAATCGTGGAGGGCGGAAGCAATGGCATTAGCTATATCGACCGGGTGGCCAACTATAAGGAGGTATAAGTACAACGCTTGCTGTTTGGTAACGTAGGCGAGGTGAGAAGTGGGAATGATGTTGTTGCTTACAAGATGAAGCCAAGGACGAGCTTCAGGGCAAAGGTCGGAACACTTGATGTAGCGTTAATAAATGCGGGGTTGATACCATTGGATACCCTCAAAACAGAGGGTACGAATGACGTCATCCCAGGGATAATCATAGATGAGGTGGTTGTAATGATAGCGAAATATGGGAGGAAGGTTGTAGTGGATGCGGATGTGGGTGGTGGTGAAGGCGGAAGGAACTGTAACACCACAGAAATTAATGTTCATGGTGTTGTGGAGGCGGGCATAGGTGTAGAAGTGGCGGGCAAATTTGTCGTTGCCCTGGTCCCGAGGTTGGACTAAGCCAGTGAGTTGGGATTCGACAAGTTGGCAAACAAAAGGATGGCGACGAGGAGTCAAGGGAAAGGGTCACTCCCTATAGAAGGGCCTAGCTTCTACTTTGGTAGCTAGGTCAGAATATTCAGGGTCAGCGGGAGGATCAGAGTTAGGGGAGGAATGGGAGGGGCAGGGAGAGGTGGATGGACGGGAGGGTTGGGTGGAATCGGAATCAAAGGAAAAAGCTGAGGAGCTAAAGGGGGTAGGGGTGGAGTGATGGGTGGCGTTTTTAGTTCGAGGCATATTCCTGCAGAAAACAAGGAAAAATAAACATAAGGAATAAATACAATTTACTGAAAATCAAAATTTGGAAAGCACAACGCTACAAAATTGGTCTTTCGCCATGGCAAAATTGTGTTGTCACCGTGGTGAAGATTGTATTCTTCACCCCACGGCGAAGAATGGATTCCTCGCCATGGCGAAGACTATCAGTCTCGCCACGCTGCGACGAAAATGTTGGTTTTCTTGTTGCGGCGAACCCTAATCGTCACTAAATAAGCGAAGAAAGAACGAAACAAAGGGAGAAAACTTACAAAACCAAAAGGGAGGAGACAGAGACACCAATTACGCAGATGAAGCGGGTGAAGGAGGACGAGAACACGGTGATATCGCTAGGTAATCACCGCGGTGAAGTTCAATGAGGAAGGTGAAAGTAACAGAGGGAGAAGAGGGCGATAAGTTTAGAAGAAAGGGGAAAGGAAATTACGAAAAAGACGGAGGGTAGCTGAAAGGTACAAAGGTTATCAAGGGTAGAAAGGGAAATGTCCCTCGAAGGGTTGATTCTGGACGGTCTTTCACCGCGGTGAAGATGTTTGCCATGACAAAAGAATTAATGCACGCTGCGACGAAGACTATGGTGTTCACTACGGCAAAAAGAATGATGCAAGCCGCAGTGAATTGGCTTGGGAGGCGATGTGGCCGCGGCGAATGAAAAGTTCGTCACGACGAAGTTCTCCAGAGAGACACAAACTCTTTCTGCACGCATACTCAGCTCATATATAACTCCATAATTATCATTTCAACGACATGCAATTCATCATCTACACCTATCATAGAAAGTGTGTCATGTATCTACTAAAACACATAATTCAAAAGGAAGATGAATTATTAAAATAAAACAACTGAACCTAAATCCTACTAGAAACTAAGCCTAATCCTACTGAAGTAGTTTCTCCCCCCCACTTAGTCAACATACTCATGCATACCAATGTCATTTCCAATCAAAAAGCAGAAGTATATTGTAAATGAAGGAAAAGAAACAACCTGTTGTTCATGGTGGATCTTTCAACTCCTAGGGAACGTTCGGCTCATATCCATGCTGTGGCGAAGTAACTTGACCACTTCCTAGTTTTGCACTAATGTCCGCACTCCACATTTCACCTGAAACATCAACAAAAAATATTTCCTCCAAGGAATCATTAGTTAAGGGGTTCATTGCTAGTTTAAACTCAGCACATACATCATCAACAACAATGTCAAGCATGTTCACTCCTAAGAGCGAGTAATCCTCATGGGGTATTTTATAGCTTCATACATATTAAAGCTTACCTGTTAATCCCCAACCTCCATGGTGATCTTACCTTCTTTCATGCTAATCATAGTACTAGCAGTCCTTAAGAAGGGTCGCCTAAGAATTAGAGATGTATCATGCACAACTTCAGAAGACATATCAAGCACATAAAAATTAGCAGGAAAAACCAAACCCTTTACCTGGACCAAAATGTCCTCTACAATCCTCACTGGATGCCTAAAAGATCTATCAGCCAGTTGCAACATGATAGATGTGGGCTTAAGACTCTTGACTCCTAATGATTGATAAACACAACTAGGCATCACATTGATTGCAGCCCCTAGATCTAACAAGGCCCTTCCTACGGTAATTTTTCCTATTATGTACATAATGGTGAAAGATCCAGGATCTTGACACTTATTGGGTATTTGGGGCTTAAAAAGGGCTGACACATTCGAGCTCACTTGGACTCTCTCATTAGGCCTAAACTTCCTCTTGTTTATGCACAAGTCTTTAAGATATTTAACATAGGCCGAAAACCTTTTCACTAAGTCAAGTAGAGGAATGTTGACTTCAACTTTTCTAAACAAATCAATAACATCATTTTCATGTTTAATGTCAGTCATACGCTTGCTCATTAAATATGAATTAGGAAAAGGTAGGTCTTGAAGGTTTACCTCCTTACCTTAGGCTTCATGCTTTCTCGGTTCTCCACGCTCATGTATTGGTGCTTTTTCCTTGGAACCTTCTAAAGTAGCTCCTTTGTTCTTCGATTTAAACTTCCTTTTATTCAAAATTGCTTTTTCTTTGAAGCTTTCAGAATTCTTGATGGTGTTCTTGGGTAAAGGCAATTCTCCACTATCCATCTCCTCATCACATTCTTTATCATCTTGATGATTAAATCGTACTTGTTTCCCACTTCGGAGAGCAATTGCATTTATACTCTTTGGGTTCATCACAGTATTGGAAGGAATGGTCCCACTACTTTTTACTTGGTTCTCACTCATGTTGTTTGACAATTGAGTGACAAAAGAGTTAATGTTCTCTACTTTTGTCTCCCATTGTTCCATTCTCTTCTCCAAGGCATTGAACCGAGAAGCATTCTTTGAAGAATATTGCTGAATCAGAGAAGCAATGGCATTGAATTGATTATTAGTTGAAGTCCGTTCTTCCTTCATCAAAGTCATCATGTTTTGTAGCAGTTGATTGGTATCCTCCTTAGGTGGGGCAGTCATGATTTGCTGTTGGTTGGGGAACAGGGTAGTAGAAGTACTAGCTCCTCCCCCTTATTGAAATCGGTTTTGAACCCGTCCTTCTTCATTCCTCCAACTAAACCTAGGGTTGTCCTTCCATCCCTCATTATACGTGATGGAGTAGGGGTCCCATTTTGGATTTTGTCGTCCCGGATATACTGCAGATACTTCTTCAAACCGTCTGGGCCACACACTGGATATGTGCATCATCGTCCCATAAGTATCATAGCTAGGTGCTGCGAGATCCATAGAAGATGTCGGTCGATGCACACTTATATTCTTCAGCTCGGAAGTGATGAAGGATAACTGTGATGTCACTCTACTCTCTAAAGAGTCAACCTTTGACTCCAAACTCTCCATTCTTTTTGAGTGGGCTGCTGAGGTACCCAACTCATGCACTCCTCGGGTGTCTCTCACACTATACTATTAATGATTTAGGGCCATCTTCTTAATCAAATCCCATGCTTTCGAAGTTCTAAGATTAATTAGTGAACCTCCCGATGCTGCATCTAACATGCCTTTATCTTGAATTTTTAAATCATCATAGAAATATTGCACTAACTGTTCATCCGGTATTTGATGGTCAGCGCATCTAGATAATAAATCTTGGAAGTAGTTTCAGTAGTCATAAAGAGACTTATCATACTCCTGGCGTGCCAAATAAATCTCCTTCCTCATCGATGAAGTGTGGCAAGTTGGAAAATACTTTTCCAAGAAAGCCTTCCTCAGATTGGCCCAGCTATGGTAGGCATTCGCTATATGCCTTGGAAGACTGATGTACCATTCTCTTGCTTTTCCTTCCATAACACTTGATCAAGTGAAGCTCCTACTGGTTTCATACTCTGACAAATCATGGACAAGGGTTGCAAGTGCATGTACGGGTCTTCTCTTGTCAAACCATGAAATTTAGGAAGAGAATTAATTAGTAATCCCTTCACTTCAAAATTGACATCAAAATTAGGACAAGCAGTAGTAAAGGGATCATATTTCACATCAGAAGTTGTCACTTCCCTAATAGTCCCTCTTCTTTGATTCCCATTATTTTCACCCACTCTCTCATGCTCCCCATTATCTCCATTATCACCATTCCTAGGATGGTTAACATGAAAGTTAGGGTTTTGGGGAAAAACTTGGTTCTTGGCCATATTCACTTCTTCTACAAGGTTGCTCTCGCTATCTTGCTCACTTGATTCTTTTTCAACCAACTCCTTACTTTTCTCATTTGCTATTCTTTCTCTTTTAATTTTTCTCAAATGTTTCTCAATTTTAGGACGAAAAAGTAGCAGTTTTGCTTTCTGGGGCATGCATAAGAACAATTCAAAGGTAAATAAAAAGTAACAAAATTTACTCGCAAGCACATAAAGTCAAATTAAAGATGAGATGTGATGGGTGCAAGTGTATGGTATGTGAAAGTATGTATGATTGTGTTTGTGTTTTTAAAATTTTAGAACTATGTAAAGGAAAATAGAAATCCTATACTATTGACAAATATGACACTAAACTATGCAAAAAGAGAATATAGAAGAAAAGTTTCCTAACTCAATGAGAAACAAAAATGACAAACGGCTTCCTACAAAAAACCAATTGCTTGGTTCCTCGGCAGCAGTGCCATTTTGATCCGCAACTTTGTCTTTTGGTTTTACCCTTTAAGGTCGAATCAAAAAATTTACTTCCAAGGATTGCAATATAGGATGCAACCTCGGGTCATCTAACTTAATTGGAACCTAATGTAATGGATCTAATCTAGCCTAACTGTCATGAAATGCAACTAAATTGGTTAGGAAGTGGGTTTGGTTCTTTAGAAAATTAACAAAATTAAACTAAGTAAAAAGGAAATGTGTAAAAAGATGTTTTTGGATTGTTGGGAATAAGAAATTGAAAGTTAAAATAATGATCAAATTTGATAAAATCCTCTTGAAATCATGGTTCAAAACAAATCTTTGTGGGAGTAAAAATCACTAAGTTTCAAAATGAATAACCTTAAAGAACCCTTTAAATCCAAGGTTTTAATCAATGAACCCCATTTCTTAAAACCTTGTTAAATGCATCTTAGTGAGTGCCAAGAGTTAATGCAAATGGTCAATTTGATGATCAAGCATCATCTCATTATCAAACACAACTAAGTAGATAAAAGAGAATTATCAAAATCACAAAATGACATATATGAGACTTCATATATTCAAGCTCGAAGTTCTACATCAACAAACCCAATAACACAATTCATTGTTCAACACTTGATTAAACTATAATCAAGAAAATCCAACTACAAAGCATAAAAATTAACTCAGGAGTTCATAACAATGAAGAAAGATATGAACAAACTACTTCGCTTTGAAGCCCATTGAACTCAAGCCATTGCCACATCTTCAAGAGGAACCGAAGCTTAGCCAAGCATTGCTTCGGGAGAACTCATAGCTGGAACCTACCAAAAGCATCCATAGCAGCAACAGCAGGTGGTGAATACAGTGATAGCTAAAGTGAAAGAAAATGGTGGATGACGGTGGTGGATGACAGTAAAGTGGAGTGAGGAGTCAGGAAATGATGAGAGAACTTCTCCCTTCTTCTTTGATTGTCTATGGTGTTGTATCTTCTACCGGCTAACCTAATTTAGTAGGTTTTAAAACAATGAAGCCGAGTAGGGTCGCATAGCGTGTGATTTTTTCCCAAAAATAGTCCTGGTTTTTGAAGGTTCGTCACGGTGACAAATGACTTTCACCGCAGCAAACTTTTCTCGAAAGGATTTGTTCTTCGCTGGCTCCTTCACCGCGATGAAAGAATTAATCTTCGCTGCGGCAAACTTCTCCGGATAGTTCAGCCTGGATTTATCATTTTTCGCTGCAGCGAACTTCCTGTAGCGTTGACTTCACTTCGGTCTTCTCTCATTCCATTTCTTCTTTTTGAACTCCTTTTCCTTGAGTCTCCTGCAATAAAAAGATAGTAGTTTGCAGTATCAATTGTTCTTAGAAAATTAATTATTGCATTTAATCTTAATTTGTAGCACTTTTCACCTTCAAACTACATAAAATAAAAGCACACACTCAAGAATCAATTTAAGCACAAAAAGCTAAAGATAGGAGTTAAAAAGTATAGCAAAGGCTATGAAAATGTCACCAATTTATATTATAAACTTGGGCTTAATCACTACTGGAAGTCTTACAATATGAGTAGAGATGAAGAAGCTATTTCTAAAGAAGTTTTTCCTAGCTTCCAGGGCTGCCAATATCAGAAAAGAAATATATGGCATCCAGCAAAACACCAAGGAGTCATTATATAAATATTGGGAGAGATTTAAGAAGCTGTGTGCAAGCTGTCCCCATCATCAAATCAGCGATTGATTGTTGATTCAATATTTTTACGAAGGTCTTTTACTGACAGAGAGGAGTATGATAGATGTTGCAAGTGTAGGAGCTCTAGTTCATAAAACACTAGCAGCTGCATGAGATTTGATCTCAATTATGGCTTTTAACTCTTAACAATTTAGAGCTCGAAATGATTATGATTCAATACATGTTAATGAGATGGGAGTTCTGTCGTTGGATAGAAGATTACATTATTTGACTTCTTTGGTGCATCGTTGGAAAGAAGATTAGATTATTTGACTTCTTTAGTGTGTCAAATTGCGATATTTGTTTTATGGATGGCCATCCCACAGATATGTATCCCACTCTACAAAAAGACCAAGTTGAAGAAGCCAGGGCAATGGGTGGTTATTTAGGACAACCTCAAAGGGAGTGTGACTTATTTTCAAATACATATAATCTAGGTTGGTGAGATCATCCAAACCTATATTATGGAAAAATCACTAACAACAAGCAAGTTCTAATTTTCAACCATATAAACAACCTTATTCAAAGAGATACTAATAGGCTTTTATTTGATGCATTAATGTGGGTGAATTGTGCAGTATTTTGGGATAGATATTATGCTAAATTATTATTTTTATATTATCTTTGAGTGTTAGGAGTTTTTTGGAAAAATAGAGCTAAAAGGTGGCAAATTTGGGATGCCTAAAACACAGGGTACAAAAAGCAAAACGTAAAAGAAGGTTGGTGGTGTTTTTAAGTGGTAGAGAAAAAAAGACCTAGAGAACACTCACGTAGCCTCCACTTATTCACGAAGGTGGCCTTCATTCATAGCAACGCCTCCATCCTGCCTCCACTCCATTGACTCACATAAAATCACCTAGCCTCCACTCACCAACGCTAGCCTTCCATTCATGCAACCGAGGGAGATGCAACACCAAGTAGTCTCTACATAAAGACGCAAACCCATGCAGCCTTGAGACAAAACATCAATGCCCAGACTCCACTCATACAAGCCTCCAGATGAAACTCATGCAAGCCTCCACTCACCCAAGCTCCAGATGAAAACAACACATAGACTCCACTCATGCAAGCCTCTAGAGGATAACAACGCAGCTGCTTCATTCCATTCACAACAATTTTCTTTAGTTATTTAGTTTCTTTATGAGTTTGTTCAGGGTTTTTGCTCGTGGATTGCTTGGCATGATGATTTGTGGCTAGAACCTTAATTTCTCTTAGGGATTTGATGTTTTGATGTTGCTTCAATATTAAAATTTGTTGGAATCCATGACTAAATATTCATATACTTGTTGATTTTCCTTGGGTTTAATTGTTCTTACTTTGGATCATTGGAAGTTTTCTTGGTATAAATTCACCTTTAGAAAAAGGGGTTTTTGCTAGAAGATTGAAGGAATTTCAGCTAGGGTTTTCTTATGTGTTGGGAGTCCCAAGAAACCTAGGAGGTCAAAATAGAAGGTTTGGGTTTGGAACTTAAGAAACTCTAGGAGGAACTAAAGTAAGGGATTACTAAATGATGTCTAGAATGGATAGATTAGTTTACCTTTGGGAGAAGGGTATTAATTACTCTTAAAATTCACACACAAGGTTAGGATTTTTCATTGTGAAGGATAGCTAATCCAATATTAAGGTTGGAAAAACTATCATTCCCTAAGAGAAAGTCATTCCCTATTGAAGTTAATCCTTTTAATTAGTCAATTGCTGCACAATTTTCTTAATTAGTTATTGCATAGATTTGTCACATTCATAGTTATTTTGGTTGCATTGTATTGGGTAGTTGCTCAAAAATTACTTTGAGTTTTTAATAATTCTTTACTTTGCTTTTAAATTTCCAAAATTTCACCCAACCTGATTCGAAACACCGTTAGCTAGCGTAGATGAGAACTTTCTCATAATCCCTATGGGCACGACTTGGTTCTTACCGATTTATTACTCACTTCGACAACCATGTACTTGCGGTTCACAAAAACTTATATTCCTGAACAACAATAGCAAATGGGGCAAAGTTTTGGCGAAAATAATCCTTTAGAGGACATAGTCAAGATATTGGCCACAAATACTGTGAACTTTTAATAGAATACCTTGAAATTTCAACAAGATATGCAAGCCAACATACAAAATATTGAGACTCAAATGATGGCGATTGCCATTAATATATTGGAGGCACAAAATTAAGGAAAGCTCCCTTTTCAACCTGAGGTGAATCCATAGAAGAGTGCTTGTGCTATCATACTTCAAAGTGGTAAAGAGTTAAAGGAACCTACCCCAAAGATTTCTAAGCGAGAGGTTAACGAAGAAGTAAAGAAAGAAGTTCCAAAGCAGTCATAAGAGAAAAAGGAGGGTGATTCTTGCATTGTCATGCCGAAGTTCAATACACAACCTCCTTTTCCTAGTCTTTTTGCCAAGCAAAAAAAGGAGGAGTAAGAGAAAGAAATTTCAAAAACTTTTTGCAAGGTACAGGTCAATATTCCTTTACTTGATGCTATAAAACAAATTCATCATCATGCTAAATTTCTTAAGGAGCTCTAAACATCAATGAGAAAGTTAAGTGGCCATGAAAAGGTGTGATTGGGTGAGAATGTTTATGTTGTGTTTCAAAAGAAGTTACCTACTAAGTGTCAAGATCCAGGCATGTTTACAATCCCTTATAAAACAGGTAATCTAAAAATTGAGCAAGCATTGTTGGATTTAGGTGCGTCAATTAATGTTATGGCTCAATCTATTTATTAATCTTTAAATATAGGGCCTCTGAAAGAAACTGGTGTCATAATCCAACTTGCTGATTGATCTAAAGCCTATCTAAAGGGTGCTCTTAAGGATGTCCTAGTTCAAGTTGATATTATGATTTTTCCTGCTGATTTTTATATCTTACAGATGAGTAATGAAAATTTCCTAATAATGATCAATCTTTTGTTTCAGTGAGTTTTCTTGATACTTTAGTGCAGAAAACATTTTATTTAGATGGACCAAATAAATTGTGGACTGCATTAGAAAATATTTTAGATGTTCAGGAAGGAAAAACACTAGCTGATTATCTTGCCATGCTTGAGGAGCTGGATACCACTATCCAGATTTTAGAGCAGAGCAAATACTTGGAGGAGTAGGTATGTTTTTTGGAGCTAACTAGAAATAATTCAAAGTTATTGCCATCTCTTATACAACCACTAAAATTACAGTTTAATGCTCTTCCAGTTATCTTGAAAATGTGTATTTAGGTGAGCATGAAAATCTTCTTATTATTATTCAAGCATATTAACATCTATGCAGGAAACACAATTATTAGGCATGTTGAAAATTACAAAGATTCTTTTAGAAGGACTGTGGCTGATTTGAAGGGGATTAGCCCATCAATTTGTATGCACTAAATTTTATTGGAAGATAAGGCTAAAGAAATAAGATAGCCCTAATGAAGATTGAACCCACAAATGATGGAGGTCGTCAAGAAGGAGATTTTAAAGCTCCCTGACATTAGGATAATATATCCAATTTCAGACAGTAAATGGGTAAGTCCAGTTCATGTGGTTCCTAAGAAAACTAGAGTAACCATAGTGGAGAACACTTCAAGTGAATTAGTGCCCACCTATGTGCAAAATGGGTGGAGGGTTATACAGATTATAGGAAGTTAATTTTTGTTAAATCATTTGTTGACCATATGCTTAAAAAAATTACAAGGAAAACTCATTATTGTTGTTTAGATGGTTATTCCAGTTATCACTAAATTTTTGTTACACCAAAGGACCAAGACAAAACGACTTTCACATTTCCTTTCGGCACCTTTACGTATCAAAGAATACCATTTGGACTACGTATTGTACCCGCCATGTTTAAAGGTGTATGGTAAGTATTTTCTTTGATTATGTGGATGGCTGTATTGAAGTTTTTATAGACAACTTTATAGTTTATGGTGAGTCTTTTGATACTTGCTTGATTAGAATTGAAAAAGTTTTGAAATATTGCATTGAAAATTACTTGATTTTGAATTATGAAAAATGTCATTTTATAGTCGATCACGGGATAATCTTAGGCCATGTAGTGTCCTCTAGGGGAATTAAGGTTGATAAGTCTAAGATAGAAATTATTAAATTTCTTTTTTACCCCATTAGTGAATAGGAAGTTCATTCTTTTCTTAGGCATGCATGTTTCTATTGACACTTTATTAAAGACTTTTTAAAGACCACTCAACCCTTATACAAGTTACTTCAAAAAGATGTGGCGTTTAAGTTTGACGAAGTATGTAGGAAAGCATTGATCTAATAATCTAATCCCCAAATTAAAGTCTCCCATTTGAGATAATGCGCGATGCAAATGACTATGTGATAGGACTTGTTTTAGGGCAAAGGATGAACAAAGAACCATATGTGATTTACTATGCTTCCATTATGCTAAACGATGCCTAAAAAAACTATTCAACAACAGAAAAATAATTATTGGTAGTTGTTTTTAGGCTAGAGAAGTTCCGTTCATATCTATTGGGCATACATTTCATAGTTTATTTAGATCATGCTAAGTTGAAGTATTTTTTGTCCAAAAAGGAAGCAAAGCCACGTCTTATTCGTTGGATTCTACTACTGTAAGAATTTGTTGTGGAGATATGGAACAAAAAGGGAACTGAAAATCTAGTGCAGATCATCTTAGTTGTATCTTTCTAGACATAACTTAAGACAACCTGAAAGATGAATTTTTAGATGAAAATTTATTCACCAGTCAACAGGTAACACCTTGGTATGCTGACATAGTTAATTTTCTGATTTCCAAGTCTTTACCGAGTACTTTATCACGAGTTGAAAACGATAAAATCAAAGAGATGCTTAATAATATGCATGGGATGAGCCACATTTGTGGAATATTGTTTTGATCAAATTATTAGGTGATGTGCATTTGATGATGAAATCCCCTCTATAATGAATTTTTGCCATTCATTTCCATGTGGTAGATGCTTTGGTATCAAAAGGAGAGCTCCTAAGGTGCTTAAATGTGGTTTGTTTTGGCCTAAACTATTTCATGATGCTCATACATTTTGCAAGTCTTGTAATCGATGTTAAACAACAGGTGGTTTAGGACCAAAAGACCAAATGTTGCTAAAAAATATCCTCGCATGTGAAAATTTTGATGTATGGGGAATTGATTTTATGGGCCCTTTTCCTTCCTCTTTTGATAAGACATACATTCTCATTGTTGTGGATTATGTTTCAAATGGGTTAAAGTTAATGCTACTAATACTACTACTGCTAAAGTTGTTGTCAATTTTGTTAAGTTTTATATTTTTTTTCAAGTTTGGAGTGCTTAGAGCAATAGGCAATGACTACAAAACTCATTTTTGTAACCAAACTGTTGAGGCTTTACCGAAGAAATATTGTGTAAAACACAGAACTTCAGCAGCATACCATCCCCAAACAAGTGGACAAGCCGAAGTTTCTAACAGGGAAATCAAATCAATTTTGGAGAAAATGGTTAATCCTAATAAGAAAGATTAGAATTTGCATTTAGACGACGCGCTACAGGCATACAAGACAACATATAAAACTCCTATTGGTATGTCATCATACAAGTTAGTATTCAGAAAACCTTGTCATTTGCCTGTAGAATTAGAGCATAAGGCTTATTGGGATGTCAAACAATGCAATTTTGATTTAACTGAGGTTAAAATTAATCGAAATGTACAGTTGCAAGAGTTGGGAGAGATACTCAATGATGCTTATGAGAGTGTTAAAATCTATAAAGAAAAGACTAAGGCCTTTTACGAAAAAATGTTAACTAGAAAAGAATTTTCCATAGGTCAACAGGTCCTTCTTTATTACTCTAAACTAAAGTTCTTTCCCGGTAAATTGCGATCTCGTTGGATAGGTCTATTTGTTGTTACTAATGTTTTTTCACATGGTGCAATTGAAATTAAGAGTTTAGGCACTTTTAAAGTGTTTAAAGTTAATATACTCTAATTGAAACCCTATTATGAAAATTTATAGGTTAAAACCGCGGAAGACATTAAATTGGTTGAGCCAGTTTACCCTAGGTAAGTCAATACAATTTTCTTATAGCTAATATGACATTGAAGAAGCGCTTTTGAGAGACACCTCAAGATTTGTTTTAATTTAAGTTGTTTCATTTTCTATTTCATTTTATTTATCTTAATTTTCTCAAAAAATTAGCTTATTTTTTTATTTAATTTATTTTTTATTTGTTAAAAATTTCTTATTTTTATTTTTATTTTTATTACGGTTTACATTTTACTTCTTATTTTATTTTACATTTTTATTTAAAAAATGAGTCAAAGCCCCCTCCACAGTTACCAAAATAAACAACCCTACCTAAGTCGTCCATACTCAATCCAACCTTTTAACCTGCCACTGTAACTTACCAAATGCACCTAACCAAAGTTCTACTCTCAGCACTCGCCCACCAACTGTTTGACAAATTGTCCCAGAAACACTTCCAAGGCACACACCGAGTCCTCTCAAGCCTATCCACTACTTATCAAATACAACCCAACTTCTAACCAAAAATGCCACCCAGGCGCTCAAGTTGTCTGAATTCACTATGGCTCACTTAACAATTGTGGCAACATTGTTCTTCAGCTAACCTTATCTATGTTGAAGACAGTTCTTCTTAACTTTCTTTTCTAGATTCTCCACAAATTTCCATAGGTACAAAGCCTCCTGTAACTCCTAAAAAATTCGATTCCTCTAACAAAAATAAGGTCCAGCCACAACCAGAAGTAGTGGAAATGTAGGACCAAGAAGAAGCAGAAGCATAATCAGTGGTAAAAGAGCATAATCTGGACATATTCGGTGGTGAGATTCTCCTTCAAATGTGCAGTCAAACCAGAAAAAGTAAAAATGTTGTTTTTCGTAGTAGGCTACAATTGAAAGTTGATACATTCATCTTGTTTCATCGAAAAATTGATAAGGATCATTTCAAAATTGTTTGTGATAGGCATATAATCCTTATAAGTTTATACATGATGAAAATTTGGAGACTTTGAATATTCGTTCTGAAATTAAACATTATATGGATAATATAGGTTGGATACATTAGATTAATGTTAGATACCCTACATATGTAGAATTGACTAGAGAATTTTATGCCACTTTTCTTTTCAAATTAGATTATCTAAATTTCAGCTTGTTCATAACTGGTATTATCGAGTGTAGGCTTATGAATTAGTAGCATTAATTTTTTGTTGCTTTATTTTGTGTAGTAATGAAATTTGTGACAAAATTTGTGACTAAAAGTGATGCATTTTAAAATGATTTTGTGCCTGAATTTGATCCATATGCGCTAATGGTTAGAATGATCTATTGATTCTAAGAAGTATAACCCTTGCAATTCCAAAAGTTCTTTTCTTCATAAGCTAGCTTTGAAACACATGCATCATTTTCTAGTTTACCATTTTTTTGGTTGTAGAAAAACTGGTGGTATTTTATCAAAAGCTGAATTTTTCTTTTTATGGTGTATGGAAAATAATGTCTCATTTAATTTAGGTTTTTGGATGCTCACTCAAATGTATTCTGTATTGAAAAAGCAAAATCAACCTTTAATCTTAGGCTCATATATCACTCAACTTGCTATTAATATTAGAGTCTTAGATGTTGACAACACTAACCTCACAGTTACTTATGAGATGGAACAATTGGATTGTGAGTGTATGTATAAGATGGGACTCGTAGTTGTTTATGAAACTGATGGATACACTTTTACCCCACCTGGACCAACTGTACAACTTGCTCCTCACCCGTATTAGCAAAAAAAAAA
>JAOSBO010000002.1:13792965-13810822 GCA_027563915.1 Erythroxylum rotundifolium
AGATAGTTTTGATGTATTTTTCCTCTTTCATGTAGCATGTTGTACTAGGTTTTTGGTATTGATGTATAGACAGTACAGGATGACGGATGTATACATTTCTGGTTTTGATGAAATGAAATGAGGAAAATTTTGGTTTCAAAAACATTATGAATTTTATACTGATGTTTTATTATGATGCTATGTGAGGTGTTAGTAGTGATTGATCGTAGTTCACCCTTATCGTAGGATATGTATCGGAATGACCTGCGGGCGTCCCAGTGTGTACCCCGCGGTAAGGGGGTGCTACATAAAATTTCATCTACAAAGACAAGGCATGAGGGTTTGTACCTTTGCATCTATAATAGTATTGGAATACTATGATATTTGCTATGTTTATTACTAGAGAGGTTAAAACTTCCATACATAGTACAAATAGGTAAGGGGAGAGATGATCTCCTTATCTTGGACCTTTTGTAACCCTTATCAAATTGGCTTGTTCACCATTTATCAAAATTACAAAGGAAGCTGTGGATACACACTCTTCAATCCACTCCCTGAATTATATTGGGTTGCCTACAACCTTGAGCACACTTGAGATGAATCTCAAGCTCAATGAGTCATATGCCTTAGCTAGGTCAATTTTTAGTGTTCATACCCTTTGAGAAGCTCCTAGCATAGAAGTATATTGTTACCTATTGATCTCCCTTTAACAAAAGCATTCTTAATTGGGTTAATGATTTTGCTTAAGCTAGATTTCACTATGTTTGCAAGGATTTTTTCAAATGAATTTGTATAAAACATTTTAACATGTTATTAGTCTGAACCCCTCTATTGTATATGCATTTTATTGATTTGGAATGAGGCTTACATATGTTTTATTAAACTCCTTCAAGATTCCCCTTTTATAAAAGAATTCCTTGACTACTATAACTACATTTTCACTTAGGATATCCTAATTTTGTTGCAAAAAGTCTCCCATTAAATCCATCTGGCCTAAGGGGCTTATTATGGTGAATGGAGAACATTGCTTCTTTTATTTCTTCTCTTGTTGCCTCTTTGATGATGTCCTTCTGATCTTGGTCTGTAATTCATTTGATCTCATTCAGTAAACCATTAGGCATCTTCTGTACCTCCACTTTTATTCCAAACTATTTTATGTGATACTCATAAGCTATTCTTTTCTTGTTTTCCTGATTTGAGAACTTGTTAACAACCTCATATTTTAGTTTCTTAATATGTTTTCTGTTCCTCCTCGCTTTAATAGATTTCATGTAGTAGCTTGCGTATCTTTCGCCTATGCTCAACCATAACATTCTGGACTTCTATCTCAGTTGGGTATTAGTGTTTTCTAAGGTACTGTTATACTTCACTATTAAGATAGCCTCTCCCTTCCTAATCTCTTGGTTTTGCTATAATTTTTTCTAACACTTCAACAAATCCTCCAACGCTTTATGTTTTTCTAGTTATATAATGTCTATCATTTCTATACTGAGTTTTTTCAAGTTCTCCTTCACTGCCTTTTAAATCTCTGATATAGCCTGAAACTTTGGGAACATCTTTCCTCCATATTCATACCTTCCCTTAAAACCTCTTTAAACATAGGATGCTTCATTAAATGGATGAATACTCTAAAAGGGGTGGTTTTTCTATTTTCTTTTTGGAAAGTCAAGTATATTAATATTGGATTATGATTTGATGTGATTTTTCCCCTTAATTAGCAGTGCTAAGGGGTTTGTTTCATTCAAGTTGCATTTACCACGCCCTTGTCAAGTTTCTTCATTGAAAATCAATTCCCCACTTGTATATTACTTTATATAAAGGTGTTCTTAATTAATTCATTTATTAGCCTTGTTTGTTGAACTAGTTTTTAGAGCTCCTTATAGCATTTTTGAGAGCATTTCATCCCTCCTAGTGACTCACTTGAGTTAAGAATGCAATTGAAATCCCCCTACTACTAGCCAAGGTATAACAATAATCCTGTTAATTCTAGTTAGGTCCTCCTATAGATACTGATTTTGAAACTCAAAATTAGAACATACACAATAGATAATTTGACGGGATCATAGAGATGATTTTCAGCATATCACAATGGATAACGTAGTCGAGGCAATTCTAATTGATGAGTTCAAGTTTAGAGGAGTTATACCTAATAACCACTATAACATTCACATGTTTCTCATGGGTTAATACCACTTTCTAATCCCTTCATAGAAACCATAGGCATTACTTTGACTTCCCCTTCTTTATTTTTGTTTCTAATAAACTTAAAAAAATTAGGCTTATTGTTGGGTGTAACTCCTTTACTGCCAACTTTTTACTATTGAGGCCTCTTATATTCCATATAGTAAAAAACATTACTTCTTTTTACTTGATTTCTTTTTTTTTTGGGTCTTGCTACCTACACTTAGGGAAGTAGCTTATGTGTTCAGCTTAGTTCCTAGGATTCTACTTTTTCTATTATTGGGGTGTTAACCATTTCCTTTCTTTGGAGTACAATTGCCTTTTTTTTACTTACTTTGATCGTTTTGCTTGTTAGATTCCTCCTTACTGTTCCCAGTACCAATCTCTCTCTTTTTAATATCTTCCTCATTTATTTGGGTCCACTTAGTGTTTTCTTTTTTTCTCCGTACATGCTTCATGTCTTTGTTCTTTGGTTTCCACATATAGGTTACCCTAATTTGGTCCTCTTCTAGTGTTCCGTCCTCCATCAATCTTATTATTTTCAATGACTCAGGAAGTTTATTCTTGATACTCACATCAATGCAAATTTTAATAAATCCAATTCTCTTAATTAAAATTGTATTCTCATCCATCCTTAAGGTTTCCTAGCTTGCTAGATTTATAACTCATTCCTTTTACAAACTAGGACTCAAACATTACTCCATGAAAAATTACCTAAAGGGGAATTGTTTCCAGCATACTTCTGTCCAAAGGGAAACTAGGATGCCAATTTTTGAGAAGTAGGATGTCCCATTACATGCCAAGGTTTTACATCTATGATTCTCTGTACATTTTCTTCATTGTTAAATTTAAAGACAAAAAGTTCATCCTCATTTACGATAATGTTAACAAGTTCCATATTTTCTATTCGCCTATTTTGAACCACTGGGAAGGTCGACCTCTTCTTTAGAAATAATCTAATTAAAGATGTGCTCCATTTCTTAGCTCCCTACTGAAGTACTTCTACTAGGGCTTAGATTGGGTCCTTACTTTTTGTCTCGACATATCTTAGCTTCCCAAGGTCATTGGTATCCCCTATCATGGAGCTCAAAGTGATGACTCTTAATAGTTTTTAAACCTAAAATAGGAGGGAAACATGTTGAGTTGGTTAGGTTAAGAGGTAGGTCTTTTATGGTGTTAGCTACTAGGTTGGTTGGTTTGCCACTATAGGGAGTAGCATTGTCTGGATCCATTGTGAAGTCTGTCTGGTAAGTTTCTAAAGATGGAAGTTTTGGTTGGTTGGGTTGGTTGATGTCTAGTTGACTAAAGACTATCAAAACTAGGAAGCCTTCTATTTCTTTTAAAGAAAAAACAATTATGGTGCACTTTGAATAACTAGTTTTGAAGTGGTTAGATACTTGAATAAAAAAGAATGTTTTGTTTTCTCTATTTAAAAAAGAGAGAAATGATAAATTCATTGATAGCACATCGTTACACTAGTCCAAATAAAAACTAGACCTACTACTGTAGCAGTGGTGAATCTAAGTCGACCCCATAAAGAATGTGTGTAAACTTGTTGAAATGAAATTAATAGGTGTTTAGGTTTAAGGGGTTTTGGTTTTAGAAATAAGAAAATAAAATGAAACTAAGCTATAAAAAAACAAATTAAAGAAAACATGTAAAGTGATGAAAGTGTTGAATTCTTTAGGAATTCGGTTCTTTAGTTTTATCTCAACTTATACCCTAGTTAAACATATTTCGATGATTTATTGTTCTCAAACTTCCTCTAGAAACTATTAATTCTAGGTTAATCTATTAACCCGAGTTTTCTATTAGGATTTGCTTAATCAAGATATGATCGTTAATTAAAACCAGCCATCGAATAACCTAGGATATGATCTCTGGATTCAATTGTGTAACCGCATTACAAATTAAGAAAATCAATTAATCAAGGTAACAACAACATACGGTGTGTCATTTAACCTAGTTTATGTTATCCCTAATGATTACGAATCATTAGTCGCTACACATGAATTTCAAATATAATAATTACAGATTATATCAAAATTCTAGCAATAGGTTG
Source organism: Erythroxylum rotundifolium (assembly GCA_027563915.1). Classification (NCBI taxonomy): domain Eukaryota; kingdom Viridiplantae; phylum Streptophyta; class Magnoliopsida; order Malpighiales; family Erythroxylaceae; genus Erythroxylum; species Erythroxylum rotundifolium. Next base: position 13,797,188 of record JAOSBO010000002.1, read on the forward strand.
TTAAATAAATGATCCAATGAACACATTAAAATAATCTTTTCTCAATCCCTAATCCATACAAATCGGATGTCATAAAAAATTTCTAAAGAGAGAAAGAAACAACAAATACAAAGAAGGAATGCTTAACTAAGTTATCGGCATAGATATCACCTACAAACTAGCATCAGGAATCTACCTCTCCATGGGTCTTCTCATGGTGGAGAGCTTATCTCCCTCTTTGAGCTCTCCCAAAGCTCCCAAAGGTCCATCATGATTTAGCCCAGCCGAAACACCTCTCTTCTTTCTCTTGGACAAAACACACCAAAACTTTCATATCTTTAGCCATCACACCTCATTTTGTTTTATACTAAAAGCCTAGGTGATGTAACAATTTCTTATGCTCGTGAATTTTCTCTCACAGGCATGAGAGAGCTTCACGGTGTGACATATTTGTCACACCTATGAGCAGCTTCTCATGTATAAAATACCTTAAATGTTAGGCTAAAATACAAGGGACAACTGGCTCCTTTGGTAGCATGGCTGCTATAATTCATTCATCCATTATATAATAATTAAATAGACATGGGATGGATGGCTAGAAGAAGCTGGTCCACTCTCAATTTTTCTTTAGCCTCTCATTCTTTGTTTTAGGCCTCAACTCACATCACAAAGAACCTTAAATGCTAAGTAGAATGCAGTTGGCTTATATGGCCTAATCGTGAGCGATGCTCATGACTGTGTAGTAATTCCAATATGTTGTGAGCTTCTCTTTAGTACTTTCTTCATTTTCTTGTCTTCTTTTTGTCTTTATTTTCTTTAATCTTCCTCATTCTTGTTCCATAAAGACAAGTGGTTATGAATCTTTAGGAAATGGCCTAAATATCGTGCTTTTAATTCATTTTAACTTCTTTGCTTCTGAATTATGCCTAAAATCACTTATGAGTCAAAGTGAGTATCTTAAGCAATTTCATATCATTAATCGTGAAGTATTATGAAATAATTAAACAATTAAGTCAGCACATATCATTCGTATAAAGAAAAAATATATTTAGATTTATATGTTATTAAAGATAAATTAAATTATAATTAAAAATTGATAAGACAAAGATTTAGCTACCAAATATGTATAAGGGCAGGTATAGCCTAGAAAGCACTTAAAACCAAAAATCTAAATCATTTTAGTAAATTTGTATACTGCTGCTTGTCTTTATGTTGCTATAATTATGAACAAAGTTTAATTATTTAACAAATTTACTAACTGCTTTAAATATACACTAGATTGACTCACTAAATTAGTTTTTAAATTACTAATAACATAGCAGGAGTTTAATTAACTAACCATACCTTTCGTGCAAGCCCATAGTATGCAATTATCATTTAATCTTGAAATCAATAAAATTTTTCCAAAAGGGCACATATTAATACTAAAACTTTGTTATTTTAGTCTACACATAGTATTGTAGAAGATAACTATTATGATTGTTAATCCAAATGATAAGATTGAGCGCTATACATAGTAGTTGCTATATCTATTGGTTTATGTTTTGTAACTGATAGTTTGATTGTAGTTTAGTGATGCAATTATTTATAGACATTGTTTTTATCTTATACATATTTAGATTTATATGATAAAGTTTGTGAGATATGTGTACATTATAAATGAAATTATGATGAGATCATAATTATGTGACTCATATTAAATTTATGAATTATCCTTAAATTATTTCTAATAATTGTTCTATTGAGTTTAGATATCAATAGAGTGTAAAACGATTGACATGTGTTATGTTTCTTTCATATAAAGGAGGTAGACAATCTTATAGAATAAAGTATATAGATACTTAAATAAATGTATAAGTGATAGTTAGGGAACAAGTTAGTGAACTGACCCCACATGATGATTCTATTTGGAACATTACTTGTATGTTTATGGAAATTCTCATTATAATGATTGTATAGGTGATTCTTTGACCTGAGATCACCAAAGTTTGTCATATATGGATTGCTATGTTTTGATACCATTTATAATGTATTCTAGTTAATGATAACTAAGTTGACAATCATTGGATATAACATAAACTATGTGGAGATAGTTGAGTGATCAATATAGAATTCATCACCCTAAAGTGATTAAGGAGAATGTCTCGTTGTTCTCAAGTATAATTGATTCGAGAAATTCTTTGCTAAAGTGGAATGACACATTAAAAATTGCTTTTAAATATCATCAATTAAATCAATTACTAATGGTAGAGAACTACATGATTGGATTCAAATAGAGTAGAAACTAATCTCATGCTCTATGTCTAATTGGAACATTGTATGATGGTAAGATTGAATTATATGAAAAAAAAAATATGTACAAAAAGGTTAGTCAAAACCACATTGACATAAGAAACTGATGAGTCATAAATAAAGAACATATTGAAGAGCATTTTAACGAAGTTAGACTTGGTTGTAAAAATTTGAGAAATTTTATGATTAAATATGAGATATTTAACAAATGAGGATCAATATGAGATATTGCAGCTTATTTGGGCATAATAGGTATTTAGTAAAACTAATTATAATTATAATTTAAGTTTTATTGGAATTAAAATTTTATTTCAATTAAATTACCAAAATGTCTAAAACTTATTATAAATAGGTTTACACTCCAAAGGAGTTAGAACTTCTTGCCTAGCCTTCTCTGTAATAGTTGTATAATTTTCTCAACATGTTCTGGGGATACCATTAGAGGCCAAAAACTTATGTAGCTATAATGGTAGGGATGAGTCAATTTCAAAAATAGCTTAGGGAAATCAAAAAGAAAAGAATCAAGCTTTAGAATAAGGTACAAATTATGATTTATGCTTTATTATGTTTCATGTGTTGACCATATTTTAGAAATTTAAATGATCTTGGCTTTCAAAAAATCATACAAAAAATTTTGTAATTATTTCATTATGCATAGGATCAAACCCTATCCCATTTTTGTAATAGTAGTATTAGAGCTGACATTTAAATTTATAACTTGACTAAAATGTTTTATTGTTTTTTATCTTAAATTTTGAAATAAAAAGAAAAAATCCAAATCTAAGATTATATTCAACTTAATCTAAAATAGTTTCGGATTAAGACCATACAAACTATAAAAATCATATTCAGATCTGATTATTTTTAATTTGAAAGTTCAAACTATAGAAACTTGAAATTACGAATTTTGAAATTTTAATTTTACAAATCTAAAGAAAAACTTCAAGCTTTATGAAATTTGAAAACAATCATAAACCCATAATCTAGAAATTGACAAGTTTGTATATGCACCTAGAACTATAAACCTAAATACATAACATTGAATATTTGAAAACCCACCCAATAAGGAAACTTGTGGATGCCTTTGTATAAGTGATGTTTCTTCTTAGAGTACGGATAGGACATTAGAGTGTTAATAGAGAAATCATGATCAGAGATTGTCTGGACACTATAACAGAATTGACATTTGACTATAAAAGATTTCGTTGCTAAAAGTCCCAAAATCATCGCTAATAGTTATTAGTGATGATTTATATACATCGCCAGAAATGTCGCCAAATTCCTATAGCTAAAAATTTTAGGCTATGTTTTTATCTATTCATCGCTAATAGTTTTATCTTACGCTTTATTTTCATAGCAAAAAGGTATTCATAATGTGTTTAGAAATCATCGCTAATAATTTTTAGCTTCACTTAGTTTTCATAGCTAAAAATTAGTAGCAACATTTTCAGAAACTTTACTAAAAACCTTTGGCTACTTTTATAAAAGCGTCGCTAAAAATGTATTCAAGTTTCTAATGTAAAATTTAACGAAATGATACACCATGTTGAATTATAATTATTTATAACATTTTGAATCCATATTATTATATATAATATTTAAATTTTTTGTAATTCATTACAAAAATTATACACAAATAATTGATAATTTGAAGGATTATATAAAAAATAAAATATAAATTAAGATTTCTTGTGTACAAAGATTTTAATTACAACTTTAAAAAATACTTATATGAAAATATAGAAATTAGTTTATTTACTCATATTCGTTTTCATCTTCACTCATTAATCATTATATAATCCAGGCTAAGTAATTTTTTTAGATACTTGTCATATTTGGCTAACTTTTTTAAGTGACTTATTTTTCTCCTTAACACGTTGAATGTATATTAGTTTTGATGAGGATGAAGTAGTTGGCTTAGGGCCAAATCTAAGACTGTTGATATATCCAAATCGCGTACCTAGCACCTTGTTGCAAATTTCTTCTACAATTTGCTTCCTTTCCCTCAAACATTGACGTTTGTACCAACTTTTGCATTATTATAAAATTATAAAAAGAAAATCAACATTCAACGAAAATATTATTAGTTAGTGAAATAAACTTAAAATTTAAACAAAATTTGTACTTACATAGTTATTTTGCGCTTCTTCCGACATCTACCCTTGACCTTCCTTACAGTGAATGAATTTGTAAAGTGTGATCCTATCACACTCTTGTCCATATAGTTTCTTCTCACTCCATTTTATAAAACAAAACATGAATATACGCAATAAATAATATAATGTTTATTGATATAATTATAATTTAGAAACGAATATCTTACATATCCATTTCACAGGACAACAAATGGCTTAGAGCTCTGGTTGTGTGGAGTTTTCATTTATCCTCTATTCACCTCGGCCTTCTCACTTTTTCCTAAATAAAGACAAAATATAGTCATAAAATCATCTAACAAGATTAATGGAAGCAAATGTGAAAGGAAAGAAAACAAACCTGAATGTTGGGAGAGGCTTAATAATTACACAAATTGTGCCAATTTTGTTAAGACATCCATTGCGGATCATTTTTCGTTGCCTCCTCATCAGACTGAAAAGATTTTTAATATTAATGCAATCGATAACTACGATCCCTAATCCTTTGTTTAAACAGTGAAGTGACAAAATTTGAAACATTAGAGGAAATTATATAAAGGAAGTTTTTGATGATGATTTTATAAATCGACGCTAATTCTTTTCATATATATATGTAACAAATTTTTTGTAATATATGATTCCTATAAAATAATATAGAATTTATATATAATAAATAGAGTTTTGTGACACCAAATAAAATTATCAAATCATATATTTTAATGGAGATGAATAAAAACTATAAATTTATGAAATATAAATTAATTTTGTGTTTTTAGTTTTATAAATTTTAAAATGATGTTTTTGTTAACTAAATTTATTTTTAGACTTACAATCATTGTCAATAATATTAAGTACGACTTTTAAGAATATGATAATAATATTTAATATTGATTTCCATTTTTACTATATTGCAATTGTTTTTTAATTATACTACAATAAATATAATTATATATGGTAATTTATATAATGTTAAATGAACGTATAGATAATAACTGTAATTAGCATAATGATTTTTGAATATATAGATAATAGATAAATTTTCTCATATCTTACTTACGTAATATATTAGTTTATTTAATCATTATTCTCTATTTATTATATACAAATTCAGTACTGTTATATACAATTTATATATTAATATAATTTTGTCGCCATATCCTTAAATTGTATATTTCTTCTAAATCAATAGAAAACGACATCATTTTGTTTAACAACAAACGAAGTCATTTTCCATCACTTATTAACACTAAAATGAAGCTCTCTTCCTTTTCGTGTTAGTCGTCATGTTTCCTCTTGGCTCACTGTCGAAGAAGCATCGTCTTTTTTGTTATGGTTGTCTTCTATGTTGTGGTCATCATTATTGAAGAAGAGTTGTCTCCTGTGTTGGTACTATTCTTCTTTTCTGTTTTCAAGAACCATCCTTGTTGTGTTCTATTTTTCTGCTAAGTTTTGGAGTTTATGTGGGCTTTGTGTTCTACCTATGGTGTATAGGTTTTTTTTTGTGTTTGTGTTTCTATAGGGTATGTTTATATTGATTTATTAACAGGGAGTGGCAAACATGGAATGTGTTTCTATAGGGTATGTTTATGTGATTCATTTTGTTTTGAATTCCATCACAATAGCTCTTTCCATATCTAGCGGGGGCTCAGGGGACCCATCTATTTTTATCAGAATAGTGACTTTAGAGAAAAGCATACTTATTATATATCCCCTAAATATAGTTCATACACGCTTAACATATTCAACCTTATCATATGAAGTAGTCTCAGTTAGCAGATCACAAAATTAACGTTGCTAGAATGTTGAAGATTCAAATAAGAATTCTTTTGTTGACTTTTTCAAATAAAAATGTTTACATAAATTCATAATGGAATTTTAATGTGGTGACTATTTTTCAATGGTGAAAATGAACTGAGATGGGAGGAATGTGACGAAAATCTCCCTGATGAAGAAAATATCAATTTGCAACAAATCTTCTCATGAAAGTCTAATCACCTTTAGCCTTTAATGACATATCTTTTTCTTCAAGGTTTTTAATATTATCTGAATTAGCTCTTTTTCTGTATCATTTACATCTCATTTTCTATGAGGAAGCTATTAGATGAACGCTTGACTGTATATACTACATGTTGTGTAAAGCTTTCTCAAATCTTCAAGAGAACGTAGAAGAAAATGTAGGTGGTTGTAATGTACTGATGGTTTTTATAGGATTAAGGAAATCGGTCATTTTAGAACATTCATCGATTCCAAAAAATCTGTCTATTCAATCAGGTATGCATATGTTCAAATATAGGTTTATTGTACCGTTTGAATTATCTATTTAAGTTCTATCCTATTTGTTTATCAGATGAAATGCATTATTTGTGTAGTTCATCTAATTTAGTTATCCATACTACATTTGGGGAATCGTTCACTATATTTTCTGCTAGTTTAGTTAAATCCAAGTTGTTGTTGGAAGAAAATCTTAACAAACTAACTCCTTAGGGAGGATCTTTCATTGTTTCACTTGATACCTTCAAATGTGCAAGGAGCCTTCTTAGGAATCCAAACATAGGGAACTCTTTTACCTTACCTACCGAGTCTCATGTCACTTTGAAATCTAAAAAATAATTATTTCTTTTTCTTTTCGAAGGAATATGTGTGAAACTTTATTTATTACTTTGTCGATAATACTTGTTAAACTTCTAGTTAAAATATTGTATTACTTACCACATATCATTATATTATATTACTTATCATATTTCAATATTTATTGTTTTTTTTGTAAGAATCATATATGATCTTTATATTACAAAATTCATGTTAAAACTATTTGAAAATTTTGTGACACCTTAAAAATTTGTAAAATCATATAATTTAAAAAATCAAAATAAAAAGTATAAATCTATGTAATATTAATTTATTTTGAGTTTATAGTTTCATAAATTATTCAAATGATTTGACAATATTGGTGGCTTAATTTATTTTTACACTTAGAATCATTTTCAATAGTATTAATTTTGATATTTTTGTTTTGAAATATTGGCAATAATTTAAAAAATTTGTCGCTAAAAGTCTAACTTTTTGAGACGATTAACAAAGTCATCGTCAAACAACGAAGATGCTAAACCGTTGCACAAGGACGGGCCTTTTGTGATGATTCTCATAAATCATTGCCAAAGACATGCATTTAGCGATGATTCTCTAAAATGTTGTTAAAAGATAAGCTTTTGGCGATGTTATTAAAAATTGTCGCCAAAGGTTGAATTTTAAATTCATCGCTAAAAGTCAACTTTGTTGTAGTGGGTGGTTATGTTTTGGGTGGAGATGTTCAAGTTGTCAGGTTTATGATTGCATGGACTAATATGTGGTTGAAACTACTAGCAACATAAAGATACAAAAAAAGGCAAGAAATAGGCAACATGTGACTACTGATGGATGAGATCCATTAGACTGTCAATGGCATGGAGTGATACAACTTAATTAATTTTAGTATCATTCAACTAAGGTTATGGAATAGCTATTAATGGTGTGAAAGTACTAAGAATAGTTAAAGAAAATAATAAAGAGATAAGAGAGAGAAGTGAGAGAAAGAATCATGATTTTCCATTTGTTAAATTTGATACATTCCAATCTAATGACTATTATAGACATTGGTTTCATTACATCTCCTGTAAATATGTGTACCCATTTACAATGATGTTGTTTTATTTATTCTTATGTATACGAACAAAGGTTTTAAAAAATAAACTAGACCGACCAGTGCAACTGGAAAAAGGCTAAACTAACTAGTTGTCCTATTCCGTTTTAGTTAATAATTTGTTAGTATGAAAATCGACCAGTTCTCCTAATCCAGTTGATTTCAATCAAACCGATCTAACCAGTTCGACAATACAAATATACCTATACCTAAAGCCTTCATATTTCATTCTTTGTCTCTCCCTAAACTATCTTCTTATTCAGTTTGATGATACAGATATACCTAATCCTAAAGCTTTTAGATCTCATTTAGAAATTGATGTGTCTCTGACCTCTTCACCATCATCTCTTCCTCATCTTCTCTTCACCATATCTCATCATCTCCATAAATGCATCTAACCCATAGGTACATAAATCAAGCCTTGTTGACTCTCCTTGGGTGGCTACTATGACTTTCCTTAGGTGGCTACTGTGGGTAACCCATAGATACATAAATTGAGCCAGTAAGGGGTATGTGTCTTTATAATGTTTTTTAAATTTAAATCTTTCATTTTTTCTTGAAATTACTGCTTTTCTTGTTGATCTCTCTCTTAGAGTTCACAGAGATTTGTGTTTGTTTGTTTGGTCATCTTATGTTCTGTTGTTACTATTCGTTCTTGGATGAGCTTTGTGTTTCTACTACCAGACAACCTATTGTTTCAAGAATATTTTGGAGTGATAATTTCTTTTAATGTTACTACTAATTCTTTTGTATCTGAGGTGAGGCTTGACTTGTTGCATTAATTTTTGGATCTTCTTTTAATCTTTGGTTTTGTGATTGAAGATGGAGTGGTAACTTTTTCTCCAAAAGAAAGCATTATCTAATCATATAACCAGACACCACTAGAGTAAGCAATTAGAACTTGATGCCTTTGATCTGTAGGCTCATCTCTTGCATGGATTAGTTCACTGTAATGGTTTTGGTACTTTTCTCTACATCGATGAAATAGATGGAGGTATAGAGGTAGGGAAATCATAGATCTTTGGGACTGATATCACTAATCTCTACAACTGACTAAGAGAGAAAAAAATTAGAATGAGTTTTGGATTAAAATGTTGATTCTAGTGATTATAGAGTTCCTATTTGTTTCAAGGTTAACAGATAAGGAGATAAGGATCCATAAGAGTAGTATTGATTAAAAAATTGTCTGTAACAATTAGAACTCTATTATATACTCTACTAACTGTTGGTTATTCTTTGAAGTATTCAATTTGTTGTGTGTTATTCAAAGTTTCAATATGTTAACATATAAGGAGATAAGGATCCGCTAGTATTGATTAATTAGTTTTCTATAATAGTTAGAACTCTATTTCATATCAATATATGATTTTGATAGTTGGGTTATATATTCCCTTTAAAGTATTCAATTTGTTGATCTAAAACACCAAAACCGAAAATATCAATATTTTGGTGGGCTATTTGAAGTGAAGCAATTGTTGGAGCACAGTTGTTGGTCTATTGTGTATCCATTTTGTTGTTGGTATTTTGTATATGTGTGCTTTGTTTATGTATCTTGATAATTTTTTACTTTATCTTATTGGAAATCATGACTACAAAAATAAATATTTAACTTTGATGTTTCTATTTCACACCAGTGGTATTTACTTTTAAGTTATCTATGCCAATATTTGATATTAAACTAAGAATCATAACTACAAATTTTGGGCAAGAATATATATGTCTCCTTGTTATTGTATCGTATACAAAAGGATACAAGTGTAAATGAAATTTGGGCATTCATTTACCCATTAATCATCTCGACTCTTCATCCCTTTCACTTTACTTCCACACTCACAAAATCTTTTTTAAAGCAAAGACAAGCTATACAAACAGACACACCAATAACATAACCTTTCTTCTTTGCTTTTTTGACATATATTTACGACATACCTTAGTTAATGGGAAATGGTTCATAAATTATTGAGAAATGGTATTCTAAAGGGCAATTTTATATGAGAGTTATATAAGTAGGAGACTTTTGCCCTAACAATAGTATATCTAATTATTTTTTAAATACTTTTATGTTAAATTATATGGAGAATATAGAATCATCATCTACTCATGGTTAGTCCGATCTAGCATGGAATTATTTTTCTTCTTCTCAAGCATATGATGGGAATATCCAATATAACTGTAAGTTTTACAATATAATATTTAAAAGGGGAGGAATTTATAAAATGAAAGATCATCTTGTTGGTATTAAGGGTAATATTTCTTTTTACAAAAAGGTACCACATGATGTATATGATATGATTGGAAAATATTTGTAACAATAAGTAAAAAAGAAAAAGGAAAATAAAGAGGCTCACGATACAACTTTTGGAGATGATGAAGCACCACAAGTATTAGATAAATAAAAAGGAAAGCTACCATTGACATAGATTCTTATATTTCCCCAATAACTACTTTTGGTTCTCAACTTGGTATAAAAAGTGATGGCGTATGCAGTGAGATACAATGCCAAATGGGCCCTGGAAAGGTTTGGTAAAGTTTGGAGCAATTTGGTAAATATTATGTCTTGGAAACACCAAACAGTTTCTGACTTTGGGACTGGTTTTTAGGAAGATAAGTATGGAATTTGGGGTTTTAAATTAATTCAAGGTGTAGGTCCGTGTGTCTAGTTTCTAGAAAGGTATGGTGAGTTTGAAATGGGTGGGTGGTTTGATATTTATGTCATTTTTAGTGGAAGATGGTCTGGCTGGGCATTGAAATGGAAGCTGTTGTGGAAATGGAGAAATTTGGACAGTTTATTGGCAGAATTGGAACCTACAATAAACTATAAAGTTGTAGCTTGGTTGTTAGCTTTAATTTTGTGTTTAAAACTAGTGATTTGGTTGAGAAATGAAGAAGTTATAATTAAAATAGTGGCTGAAGGTTAGAACTGGCGGAAACTAAGAACAACATAGATTTGGATAGTGATGAGAATTGTTTTAGGAAAGTAATCAAACTCGATTAATTAGGTTTGGAAACCAATAGAACCCATAGAAAAATATTGCAACTTCAAAGAAAATGCTTTTTGATTTTTTGATAAAAAAAGTCTAACTCCTTCCAAGCAAAACTTAGACAACTTTAAATAGGTAATGAAAGCTAAGCTCATGGAATGGACAGCCACACAGCCAACCTCTCATTCCATCTTGGCAGCACCTTTAATTCCTTATTTAAGTCTAATAACTCCTACATAAAGACTCTTCTTTAAGACACATTAGCTTCTACATTATGACACCATTAAGAGCATCATAAATTTAGACATAAAGTAACATAAATAGGAAATAAGACATATTTAATGAAAACACACATGGATTAAAAATCCTTATTGATAGCCAAGTGGGTAATGGTTAGGTTTACTTGATAGTCAAGCAACATTATAATAACTTGATGGTATAATGGGCTCGTAGAATTTGGCTTTAAATCTTACAATATGAACCATGACTTTTACTTCTTGTGGCTTGATCAATGTGTAGAGTTTAGAGGCTAAACTTATGGTCATCTCCTCTCCTTCTTCTTGATTCATAGCTTGTGTGGATGATACGAGACCCATGTTGGTCAAGAATTTAATGGCTTGTGTGGATGGTCCTCCATCATCCTCCCCAGTTTGAAAGGCTTCTTCTTCATCTAGTTGATGGTCCGTCATCCTGTCAATAGCATATGGAAACAAGTCAGTTACATTGAATGTGCTAGAAATTCCATGCTCCATTGGCAATTCAACTTTTTAAGCATTGGAATTTATTTTCTTCAAAATCTTGTAAGGACCCTCAACTTTTGGCATCAACTTTGTCTTCCTCTTGCTTGAAAATTGGTCAAATGCACCCAAACTAAGTCTCCCTCTTTGAATTCTATAAGCCGTTTGAACTTAGCTTGCCTCTTGTAAGCTTCATTGTGTTTCATGATGTTGATCTTAACCTTTTGATGAATATTTATGATCTTTTGGGCCCTATTCTTGGCCTTGGTGTTGGACGAAACATGGCTCGGTAGTGGGCTCAAATCAATAGGTGAAATCGGGTTAGTACCATAAGCACATTCAAATGGAGAGATTTGTGTAGTCTTACTCTTTGAACTATTGTAAGCTAATTCGGCATAAGTAAGAAAAGCATCCCAATTCTTGGTCTTCCCTTTTAATAAGCTTCTAAGAATGTTGCTAAGACTTCTATTCACTACCTCATTTTATCTGTCGATTTGAGGATGAAAACTAGTGCTAAAATTTAGCTTGGTGTCAAGCCTAGACCACAAGACTCTCCAAAAATGACTCAAAAATTTTGCATCCCTATCACTCACAATACTTCTAGGTATGCCATGAAGTTTGACAACATTTTCAAAGTACAAATGCATAACATATGAAGCATCTATTGTTTTTGAACAAGGAATAAAATGAGCCATTTTATTAAACTTATCAACAACAACTATAATTGAATCATGTCCTCTCCTAGTTCTCGACAAACTAAGGATGAAAGCCATACTTACATCTTCCCATAGAGAATTTGGAACTAGAAATGGTGAATATGGATTGTGGGCTTGTGAAGTCATCTTGGATCTTTGACATGTATTACAACCACTTACTAGTCTCGCTATTTGATCATCTTCGACCAACAGAAGTTTCCACTAGCCAAAGCATACATTTTATCCCTTCCAAAGTGACCAGCAAGACCACCTCCATGGACCTCCTTTAAGATAGCTTCCCTTAAAGAGCACTTAGGAATGCAGCAAGTATCATTTTTGAAAAGACAGATCATTTTTGAAAAGATATCCGTCATGATAACAAAGTCCCTAAAAGCACCATCTTGCTTGCATTTCTTAAAAATCTCACTAAAATTCTCATCACTCTCATACATCCCCTAACATCATCAAAACCTATAACATGTGCATGCATAGAGCTTAACAAACTATGCCTTATACTCAAAGAATCGGCCACAACATTCTTAGAACCTGACTTATACTTAACAACAAAATCAAATGATTGAAGATATTCTATCCAAGTAGCATGTTTACTATTCAAGTGTGATTGATTTAGGATATATTGCAATGCCTTATGATTGATAAACAACACAAATGAATTAGCAATTAAATAAGTTCTCCAATGCCTGAGAGCTCTAATCAACGCATAGAATTCTTGGTCATAAGTAAAATATTTCCTGCTAGTTTCATGTAATTTTTTGCTAAAGTAAGCAATCGGTCTATCCCCTTGGCTTAGGACAACCCTTGTTCCTACCCTAATTGCATCACATTCTAACTCAAATGGTATAACAAAATTCAGCAAAGCAAGAATTGGTGCACTAGTCATAACATTCTTAAGAGTGTTGAAAGCAATTGTGACTTATGTAGTCAACTTAAATACACCCTTCTTCATACAATTGGTTATTTGACTAGTATTTATACTAAACCCTTTGATAAATCTCCTATAGAAAGAACAAAATCCATTAAAGCTTCTAACCTTGAACAAATTTGTAACATCCCATCATCGATGGGAAGGGTAAAATAGTAATTTGGAACGGGCTAGGAGTGTTTTAAAAATTGTTTGGC
>JAOSBO010000002.1:13815854-13829564 GCA_027563915.1 Erythroxylum rotundifolium
AAAATATAAACCTCTTTTGTAGTTTAAGAAATCTTAGAAAAACTCTTTGATGTTTAAAATTTTAAAAAAATTTCTTCAAGTTTTTAATTTTCTAGAAAAAAGCCCTTCTTTTAGACTTCAGTTAAAAAATAACAATGAAATACATGCAATATGAACGTCATAACTAATTAAATTTTACTAATATGATAGTCCAACTCAACTTTTAAACTTAAGGTAAACCAATTAAATTCAATTTAAATTAATAAATTAAAATAATTATAATAAACTATTAGTTTTTAATTAGTTCGATTCGAGTTTAAGAGGTACATTAAATCATTATGTAAATAGCAATTGATTAGTCTATGTCTAATGTTCATACTATGTGTGTTTGATCTAATTGTTTAACTGAAGTCTAAGAAAACGAATATTTCTAAAAAAAACTAAAAGGAGTTTTTTTTGGAGAATTTTAAAGATTAAGAGATTTTCTTAAATTTCTCAAACTACAGGGGAGGTCTGTGTCTTCAACCCAATTTCAAGTTGTAACAAGTGCCTTATGATATCCTCTATCCTCTTAATATTTTTTTTATGGCTGAAATGCATTTCTATATATTCTAAATATTCTTTAAATTCTAAGGTAAGTATAGTCTAATAGGTTACAATTGTCATTAATCTAGTAGGATATGATATGTATCCCCCTGATCTCACAATCCATAGCATTAGCCTTAAATATTTCTTCATGGAATGATTAGATCTTTTTATATAGGTGTCCAATAAAGTGACCTCAACTTGGCTACTAAAGTTTTACTAAAATATGCTGGCAAAGTTGATCAAATGTCCTTATCATTGTCATCAAAGACATAAATTTAGGCTGGAAAGAAATAAAAGGAAATCAATGACCATTCAATTAAAACTGACAGACATGATAAATAAATATACGTACAACAATCTTGAGAGAGGCTATATCATTCTGGATTGTTTTTTTTTAGTATGTGTGCAAAAACATTGCTTTTGGTGGAAACTTAAGGAGATTAACTTCTTTTGGTTGTTGCTACTCTTGCTCCCATCTTTCATTTTCGTCCATGAAAACATATTTCTTCTTTTATCACATATGATTTTTGTCATCTTAAGATGGAACCATGTTGCAAAATTGGGACAAGATTCGATCTTGCTCACAATGGAATAAGAAAGAAATTTTTTTGTTTGATTTTCTAAAAACCAATATTACTTAAAATTCTATAATATAATTAACATAGAAAATATAATAAAGTATAAATTGTAATTCATACCTTATTGTGAAGTTTGTTCCTTTTTCTTTTCATTTTCCTTAAGCTCATTATGAAATTAGTTCATCTCAACCACTGTATCTAATGGTATCACAGAACATTCTAAGAGAACTTTACAACGTATTATAGAGAGGGTTAGGCAAGAAGTACTACTCCCTTAGAGCTTAAGTCTATTTGTAATAAGTTTTGAACTTTTGTGATTTAATACAAATAAAATTCTAGTTTCAATTAGACTTATTTGGAATTACAATTAATTTTAATTAAATACCAATTGAGTTCCAATATGATCTAATATCTCATATTGGTCCTTATTTATTAAATATCTCATATTTTATCATAAAGTTTCTTAAACTTTACAGTTAACTTGATTAAAACACCTTTTTCCTTTTCAACTTGTGTGTGACCTATTAAGTTTCCAAATATATTGGTAATAGATATATCCCTCAATCATATTTAAGATTATATAAATTAAACTCCTTTAATTCATCTTTGATTCTCTAATTAAACAATTTATATTTATAAATCAAGATTAGCATCAAACAATGCCATCATGGTCACCCAAATATTTAGGAATGTCAAAGCAGTTTTGACTAACCTTTTCATGTATATTTTTTTTGTATAATACAATCCTTTCATCATACTATGTTCCAATTACTTTAAGGTGATGAATCCTATATTAATCACTTAACTATCTACATATAATTCATGCTATATCTAATAACTACCTATCGAGCTATTCTTAACTAAAATAGGTCATAAGTAATATCAAAATATAACAATTCTTATATAGATAGGTCTCAAATCAAAGGATCACTTATATAATCATTATAATGAAAATTGTCATAGAATATAACTAATGCTTCAAATGGAATTACCATATATGGTCAGTTCAGGAAACTTGTTCTTTAATAAGTATCCATATGTTTGTTTAAGTATCTCTATACTATAGTATATGAGATCGACTACTTCCTTCATAAGGAAGAAACATAACTTACATTAGTCTTTTTATGCCCTATTGATGTCAAGTCTTAATATAACAATGAATAGGAACAATTTAGAGATAATGCATAAATACAATATGAATCTCATAATTATGATCTTATCATAATGTTATTTATAATGTACATTTATCCCATAAACTTTATTATATCCATTTGAATAAGTACAAGATAAAGATTTTCTTTAAATAATTACGTCATTAAACTGTAACCAACCAAATAGATATAGGGTATAAACCAACAGTCTCGATTATCATGCTACTATTGGGACAATGGTCTAGTAAGAGAGTTTATAAGATGCTCTGTAGTAAACATTCATTTAAATCTTACACCTTTATTCTTAATTATCATTATAATTTAGAGAAAATGCCTAAACACGTATTTAGATCTTTGATGAGACTTTACCTCCTTTTGTATGCTTATTGGCTCTTATGTTCTATAGTATATTATTACCTGAACAATTTAAGGGACTATATCAAGTTTAATAAAGAACTTCTTGATCCAATTAATCATTTTAACTAAATGAAAAATATATTTTATCTTGAATGACAATTAGTGCTATAGTGGAACCTTTTTAATCTTAAAATAATTTTGTTTTTAGATAAAATATACCTAAACTAGGATATAGTTCTAAAGTTAATATCATATAACCTTAAACTCAAGTATTAACTTATACATAGAATAATAGATATTTTTAATACTTCACAAGTGTTATATATCTTAAATACTAAATAAATTTAGTATATTATCTACATACTTTGAACTAGAATAGGTAAACAACTTTTGTATCTATCTTTATAGATCTAATTCTCAGAGTTAAGTTCTTACCTTTTCATATCTAATAAGAGTATTTATTTGGTTACCATATGTTAAACATTTGGAAACATGAATTATTGTTCTCTATGAGTAATATGTCTCTACACATTCCTATTGAAGAGTATAACTATACTTCTACTAACCTTCTTGTAGACATGACAAAATCACAATAATCTCTAAAAAAAATAATTTAAATTTAACATAAAAGAGAATCTTTCAATATCTTGTAACGTTTCAACTATACATTAAATATATCAATAAAGGTACTAGTTCCAATTAGATGTATTATCATAAGATTTGAACCTTTTCAAACTTCATCTTACTCCTGCTACTTATCTTGATAACCATTCTCCTATAAGCATTTATTAAAATAAATATTTTGTTTAATGGGTTTGTATTATTATATATAACCGTTTGGATATCTCATAAATTTTAGTATCCGATTTAGTTCTAAATTTATTGGATAATACAAGCTTCAATTGAGCAACACCTCCCAAAATCTTAAATTCTATGTCTTATATGAAATCTTATTAATTGATTTAATTGGAACTGCCGAAGGTAAGTTATTTTACTAGGCATTTGTATAGAGTAAATAAATGTTGCATCATACAATATCTTATATTGTATTTTTCTCCTTACATAAATTCACACTATTGTGTATTTTAGATTTAGAGATATACACTAAAGAATCTCATTCCTTATACATAATCAATAAAATTTAAAACTTACCATATCGATCTTATCAAAGTGATTCAATATTCTCAATACTTAATTTCTAGTCAAATTTTAGTCAATTTATATTTAATGAAATACAAGTATCATCCTTTTATAAATTGTTATTACATCTCATACATCCTATGTATAAGATTTAGCAATTCAATATCATTACCTTCCTTTCACTAAAGGATGAATAGGTTATTCTTCAACTTAATAATTTTCACAAGTTTTGTATCTCATCATGTTGATTTAACCAACATGGAATAAAAGGATAGTCTCAGTTATTGGTTATTCTTCAACTTAATAATTTTCACAAGTTTTGTATCTCATCATGTTGATTTAACCAACATGGAATAAAAGGATAGTCTCAGTTATCTTACTTTGTATTCTTGTCACTTATGTTAAACGTAAGTCTTATTTGATGCAACTTATAAAAACTATATATATAAATTTAGGTCAACTGCTTTTAATCAAGAATCTATTTCTTATTATACTTAGAACATTATAATAATTTTGAATCCAAATTCAATATCAAAAATTTAAAAGCCTATAGTAGAAATACATATGATCTTTATCCTATCACGTATATGCAATAAAATTTATGCAATCATCTTTCTTTTAATGATAACTATTATTATATTACAGAAAATGCCTTTATTTGTAGTCCATAGTTATGTTTTTTAGTGAGCTAAATTGAGTGGATCAATTCTATCAAGGTACTAAACCTTACAACGCTACTTTATGCAACTTTTTACATGTTGCATTATAGTGTTAGCATATATCTTACATGTTACTATTAAAATTTATGGGACATTAATCAACTCAAAATATTTGTACATTTTATCATCTATATGACATTGACATATTTCTAAAACTTTTTGGCACCAAATCCTCTATAAGGATTAATAGGAAAATTACATAATAGACATATATCTTTTCTATCTATCCTTGAGAACTCTTTTCAAACCTAATCTTTTCTATCTATCCTTGAGAACTCTTTTCAAACCTAACCTATGTCCAAGAAGTTTGGTTTGCTATCAACTTAGTATTAACTATACTAAAAAAAAGTAAGTTCTAGTCAAAAAAAGTGCAAA
This sequence comes from Erythroxylum rotundifolium, assembly GCA_027563915.1. Classification (NCBI taxonomy): domain Eukaryota; kingdom Viridiplantae; phylum Streptophyta; class Magnoliopsida; order Malpighiales; family Erythroxylaceae; genus Erythroxylum; species Erythroxylum rotundifolium. The sequence goes on from JAOSBO010000002.1 coordinate 13,820,742, forward strand.
TGTAAGAAAAGCAAGTATTAGTTATATGTTATGACTAACAAATAAGATTAAAACTTTAATCATTTGGTTACTCTCACTATTTTATTCAAAACAATAGCCCTTAATAGGCTAAATGCCCAATTTGGGGCTAAAAGTTGTTGAGTTTAATTAATTTAGGGCCAAATATTATAATATGATAAATTAAGGTCTAAACGTTATTGAGTCTACTTAATGTTAAGCTATTTTGGATGAAAATTTGGCAGTGTAATACATGCATCATTAAGTCTAAGTGGGATGTCTTATGTGGCAATTTCATGACCTATTTTTTGACACCTTTATTTCTAATGTTATGTTGGTCATATCGCAACCCAGAAGTTTCACCAAAAGGGTATTCCAATTAGACCATTGCGGTTAAGGATCCACTTTCTACCTTTGGCCATAGCCATGTCCTCACCATCTTCTGTTTCTTGTCCTAGCAGCCTCAGGAATATGTAGTTAAATGTTAAACCAAATATTCCTTTTATGTGAAACACCCAGCTACCATCTTCGTTCTTTGATGATCATTCCAAGTTAATTAAAATGAGTTTTAACTAATAATAAGCATATTAAACTAATGATACTTGAGAATATCCAATCTTTATACATATATATAAAGCATACTATACCATACTTGATGATTGTATAAATATTGTATGAGTTCCTTCTAGTGTTCAGAAGGAAATACAGTGTTAAGCCCCCCACTCATGTATAATAGCATAACCTGTATGCGCATTAAGAAAAGAGATTATCATTAAGCATTTGAATTTATTCTAATGATGGGTAATTCTTTATTAATTATTATATACTGAAAAGGATATAATAATAAATTAATTTACTCAGGTAGGTAGGTTTAGTTAGTTAATTAATTACCAAGGGTTGGATCTAAAACAATTGATCAACTGATTCAACATACCAGTGCCCATCATAAGCCTAAATGGAAGATAAGGATCCAATACCCCTTCTTAGTGTCATTTCCACGACTTCTTTTGATATATTTTCCAACCCATTCTTCACTTTCACGACTAGAGGTATTGGAGGATACGGGTTCTCCTTCCTCATCTGACATAAGTCAATAGTTTTGTTTAATGAAGCATAATCAAATTGTAACAATCTTTATTATTTTTATTGCAATTTAAATTTAAGTTTACAGAAAGATAGATAGATGATACGGTCACTAGCATAATACATATTACAGGACTTTAAAATTTAATGAAATCACCGACATCATAATTTTTAGGTATTATTGGTCAATTTTATTCATAAAATTTTAAAAGTTTTATCTCCACCGATGAATTTGATACTCACCTGCATCCTTATTAGGAGATCATAACCTTGATTGATTTTAAAACAAATTTTCTTGAATTTTTGACAGACCCGTTCCACTTGAGTGCGTTCTTCAAAAGTTCCCGTATCAGTATCAAACTCCCAATATTGTCTTCCTATGTGATTATTGCTTGTTGCCAGCCATGGATCTCCCTCTGCTATCTTCACCTTCCACATTCAATTATTGATCAATTTTCCTCCATAATCTTAGCTTAGTATTATGCATATATAGACTACAAAATTTAAACCCTAATATTCATTAAAGTATACAATCATGCATATAAATTATAGATTAGAGGAAAGAGAAGAAGAGTAAAGAGACATGAAAGAAGAAGAAGAAGAGAAGAACCAAGAATGGAAAAAAGATCCTTTTGCTCTTTTACACTAATATTAATACGTCAAATACTTATATAACATTGTTAGGTAATAAGCATGTACATCATTCATCTCTAGAAAGAATCAAAAAAAGTAAAGGAAACCATCATTGGTTGTTAATAGCATAAATTGCTTCCTAGCTATATATATATTATTTTCATCACAGAAAAAATAGGAAATTCTTTAAGGATATATATCTATCTTTAATGGTAGATATTTAGTGGCCTTCTTTTGCTTTGAGGGATGGGAAAAGAAAAAGAGAAAACATCACCAAAGGGTATTACGTAGTAGAAGAAGATGCAAAGTTGTATAAGACTACACCATCTTTAGAATTGAAGCTAAGCTATATACCAATAAAGAGAACCTTGCTAGACTTTAGTACTTTATTATGCAGTAATGGCTTATCGAACCACAATTAATCAGTAACTCTCCTCCTACTTTGACTTCATTTTTTCAATATAATATAAAAGTTGTAATCTTTTATCTTAAAAAAATTGTTTAGGAGAAGAGATATGATTAAGGGAAACAATTAATGTTAGGATTTGCTTGCTTGCTTGGAGTTTATGTCATTTCTATTTCAGCCATATGAATGCTAGGATTTGTCAGCCACGTGTATGTATTTTTTCATATGAATATTTTTAGGTCTTTATGATACATATTGTCAACTTAAACTTCTTTTCATATTAAAAATTACATGTAAGTGGAATAGATTCACCAACAACTTCACTAATGTTTTTGTCTCTAGAAAGAGATAAGAGACGGTCTTGAATTCGTTATTTGGATGGCTAGGGATCAAGTTGTTGTTTTCAATTTATGTTGTTTCTACTTCATCATTTCTATCTTATCTACGTTCTCCTTCGTTTCGTTCCTCTTCTGTTGTCACTGCTCTAGCCCTTGCTATTCCAGCAACTAAATGACATTTCAAAATTAGAACGGTCCTCATCTTATTGATCTCCTTTCTTTTCCATCAGCCTGGAATCAACTCTTATTTTCTTCAAAACTTCCACAAAAGCTCCTTAAAATTACGGTTTTTGTCAAGAAATGGCCTCATTGATCTTTAGCTAGTAGATTAGAGCAGCATGCTTTGACCTTCATTTTGCTCTTGTTGAAAGAGGCCATGAGCTTCACATTTTCACCTCTTCTCTGCCCAACACATCTTTCCCAAGACATCAAACTAACAACTTATACTTTCACATCTCAAAGCTAATAACTACTAACCATCTGGACCAATATATAGTCTGGAAATAATCTGAAGCTCAATACTCAATTGGGAAACCATTTGATGTGATCCACACTAAAAGTGTCCGTCTCCTGCATACTTGTTCCTGTAATTTGAGAAACTTAGCTTTTTTACTTGGCATGGTATTTCATATGAAACCACTCATACAAATATCATTCAATAGCTTCTGCAGAATCTAAAAGAACTGCAAGCATATGCACTGAGTGAAGGAGTGATTAAGGTTGTGGAAGAGGTCAAGTTCTTCCCAGACTACGCACACCATGCCGCTTCCGATGATCATGCTGCAGATTTCTTGAAAAAGGTATTCATGATTCTAGAAGAAAGATTTCATGTTATTTTGAATAGTGTGGATGAGGAAGTTTTCAAGCCTGATTCTATCAAGGGCATAAAAAGCAGAAGTTTGGCATCCTATGAAGTAGAAGAATAGCTAAATTTACATGTGATGTCTTAAATGCATACAGTTGTATTGGAGTGCAAGTTTAACACATAGAAATCCAAAGTAATTCCTTAAACCAGAAAAGTTTGATCCAACTCAGTTTGAAGGAAATGGTCTAGCACCATACACATATATCCCATTTGGTGGAGGACTTCAAATGTGTCCTAGAAAGGAATATGCTAAACTGAAAATATTAGTGTTCATGAACAACTTGGTGAAAAGATTCAAGTTTCAGAAGCTAATTCCTAATGAGAAGATTGTTGTCAATCCCATGCCAATACCCCAAAAAGGACTTCCCGTTCTCCTTTGTCCTTATACATCTTGATAAATCCAAAATCATATTATCTTATGTTAAAACACTATTAATTTGTAAGAAATCCAGTCTCTACCATAACTACTAAGCTATATATATATATATATATATATATATATATATATGGATGTTACGATATTTCAGTTGATATGGTTGTAGATGCATTACAGTATATAGCATGAGTACATAACTAAAGAGAATAAAAGAAAAACATGAAGAGCTAATATAAATATAGAGGAAAATAGTTTAGGTAGCTTTAGCATACATATACTAACCTGACCTGTTACATACAATTCATAACTCTTAATACATGAATGTATTGTCGATATAGATACACCCCAAGAAGATCATAACATTCAACTACAATCCTTGTTCATCACCATCTAATTGTAAAGAAATAGATCTCCAGGCTTTTAAAATGGTAATATTTTGTAATTTATCAAGTAATATTTCTCATTTGATTTCCTAATATAGTAAGGAATTGATTTCTGGTAACGTATTAAATGACAATATTTTCCTTTTTTTGTTCTTGACTAGGAGTGGAAGGTAAGTTAACTGATGTAATAGCCACACATTGTATGAAACAGAGCAAAAAAAAAAAATTACAAGCATCAACCGTATACCATATAATTTAGTTCACGACAAATGAACACAAACCAGTTCACTGTGTTAGTTACTTATTTGATATTACCAATTTTATATATAATCTGAAGGGAACAATTTGTGTTAATATATTATGTTGTCCTTTTCTAGTTTCTATTATAAATTATTCTGATTATAACGAAGAAACTACATATGCCTAAGACTGTTAAGACAAGGAATAGGAGATGGTAAGGACATGGATGTGGTAGAGGCAGAAAGTATATCCTTGATCATGATGATCTAGTTAGAATTCCCTCTTGGTGAAAGTTTTGAGTTGCGATAGGACCAACGTAACATTGGAAATAAGAAAGTTGTCAGAAAATAGGTCATAAAAATGTCATGTAAGACGTCTCACTTAGACTTAACAACGCGTGTATTACACTGCCAAATTTTCGTCCAAAATAGCCTAACATTAAATAGGCTTAATAACATTTGGATCTTAATTGAGAAGATTATAATGTTTAGCCCTAAATTAATCAAAACCAATAACTTTTAGCCCCAAATTGGGCATTTGCCCGCCCTTAATACATTTTAGAAAGATTACTATAATATATTTGGTGGGTTAGGATCCTATTTAGATTTAGTTGATCTTAAGTCACTCAACACACCAACTAAACTTAATTAAGGTAGATAATATCCTTATCAATTACATCTCATAACTCCTAGATCCATTAGGTGACAACTCTTATAAAAAATATATCTTATATGTTTTTCCTGACCCTGACTCTATATTCATATAAGCATGAGTGACTCATTCAAATCATACAAATTTAACTAGGTAGAACCCACTAATTAAGACAAAATATATTCAGGTTAAAGAGGCCTTGACTCACTTAACTAGTTTTACAATACAGAGAACTTTGGTTTTATGCTTAAATAATGAAACAACAATTACATTCTTAACGTATACTTAATATTTTAATGAGAGATTTAATTTATTTGTCTCATTAAACAAAAAATTATATATAATCATACCATACATATAAAACACACAATTAAATATACATGAAAATATATCAAAAAATATTAATATTATGTAATTTCTCATGCCAATATAATCAAATTATGTGTATGAAACATCAATTTTTGTTCGATTCTAATTATTGATCTTTATAATCCTAAATAATATTTTTTAAATCTTTGAAAATTTTTAAATAAGATTTAACTTATTGATTCCTAAATGAATTAAATTTCTATGAAAATTTAATTTGATTTACAAATATTTTTCAAATTAATAATTGAAAACCATTTTGATTCTTACTCCTTTAATAAAATTAATTGAAAATAATTTTCAACAATGCACACTTTTTACTTATTATAATTTAAAAAAATCTTTTTTTCAAAATTTTAAAAGAAAAACGCTCTAATCTAATCAGAGACTATTTCTCATCATTTGTCCTAATTAGAAAAATATTTTAAATATTAAAGGAACCACTTTCAAAATAAATAAAATAATTTTAAATTTAATTAAGAGAATATTTTTATTATTTATTTAGACATTAATTCTCAATTAATTAAAAATTGGTCCTTAATAAATTAGTAAATTATTTTCAGAATTATTCATAAATTCACGTTTTCCTTAATTAATAATTAAAATCACCTTGCCAATTTTAATCAAGAAAATATATTTTTAATAAATTAAGAAACTTAGTGTTCATAAATAAAGAAATAATTTCTAAATAAATAGAAGGGATAAACAATCCTAAAGTGTCCAAGCTTTTAGGATTTCTTCAGTCCAATGCCCAAACTCTTAAAATTTTCAATTATGTGACTATCATTTTAAAACCTTAATAGTTTAGTTCAAAACATTAGTTTTTTAAAAATAATTTGCTAACTTGGCTAACGAAATCTTCGCTATTCATGATATGTAAGTGTCCACTTAAAAAAAAAAAATCTCTTTCCTCCTGTCTAGCCATGATCACTATTTTTCCAGGTTGACATAAATGTCATAAATAATAAAGATTTGGTTAGCCAAATCAACAAATTACTTTGTTTTGAACTTAATTGTTAAGATTTTAAATAGATTGAAAAAATCCCCAGAATATTGGGTACTTTAGGGATAGTTATCCCTAAACAGAATAATAGTTCTCTAAATAAATAAAATTATAACTTAATTTATCTCAATCAGATTGAAATAAATAACTTTAATTAATAAGCATATTTCTTAATTACTTAACATTTAATTGTAAATGAGTCCAATTAATTAATTTCAATATAATACATATAATTAATTCTAATTATAGAAAATAATTTTTAAATTTTAATTATGAACTAATAAAATTATTAATCTTAATTAGGATTAGATAAATTAAACTCCTTTAAATTATTTTTTATTTTCTAATTAGATAATTAATGTCTATAGATCAAGATTAGTGTCTAACAACACTATTATGACCATACAAATATTTAGGAATATCAAAGTAGTTTTAACTTATCTTTCTATGCATGACGTTTTTGTATAATTCAATCCTTTCATCATACAATATTCCAATTAGATACAGAAAATGAAATTAATGTCTATTCTATTTAAGTTTGATCATATTAGCTCTCCCCAGTTGGCAATTGCTTATATTAATTATATTTATAAACTATTTTACGAAGTGTTATTCCACTTTAGCTATGAATTTCATAAATCAAGTTAAATCGAAGCAATAAACATTCTCCCTAATCACTTTATAGTAATGAATCATATATTGATAACTCAACTACCTCCATATAGTTCATACTATATCCATAATTGTCAATTTGAGTGATTTTTGATTAGAGTAGGTCATATGTAGTGTAGAAAATGAGAATCCCTATATGAGATACTTTGAAGATCTCAAGTCAAATGATCAGTTATACAATCATCACAATGAGATTTTCATAAACATATAAGTAATGTTTCAAATGGGTTTCTAATATGGGGTCAGTTTGGTGAATTTGTTTTCTAACAAACACCCACACATTTGTTTAAGTATCTCTATACTTTAAATGATGAGATTGACTAATTCTTTCATAAGAAATAAATATAACAACTGCTAGTCTTTCTATGCTATATTAATGTCCAGTTTTATAAAAAATAGTAACTAGGAAAAATTTAGAGATAATATATAAATATAATATGAATCTTATAATTATGATCTGCTCATAATTTTATTTGCAATGTATATTTATCCTATAGACTTTATCACTTTAAATTATATAAGATGATTAATGCATAAACATAGTAAACATAAACATAAACATAAATTGTACCTTATTATTCAATTTGATCTTTTTATTATTGTTTCCCTTAAAAATGTTTCTAAAATTATATAGTTGCACATATGTCTGGCCTCTAATAGTATCCATACAAATATGTCAAGATAACTCTACAAGTGGTGAAAAGAGGAATAGGCAAGAAGTGCTAACTCCTTTAAAGCCTAAACTTATTTCTAATAGGGTTTGGCCTTTTAGTAGTTTAATTGAAATAAAATTTTAATTTTACTTGAACTTTAATCAAAATTATAATTAATTCTAGCTAAATACTAAGTGGACCCCAATAAATTCTAAAATCTAATATTGATCCTTTAGTTATTGAATATCTCAAATTAGGTTTCAAAATATGTTCACAATGAATATAAATTATAATCCTAAATAAAAATAAAAATAAAATAAAATAAACCTGTTTAATTTATCTTTAACTTTCTAATTAAATAATTTATATCCATAGATTAAGATTGGTGTCTAGCATCACATCATGACCATCTAAGTATTATGAATGTCAAAGAGGTTTTGACTAGCCTTTCTATGCATTATTTTTTTCATATAATTCAATCCTTTCATTAGACAATATTCTAATTAGACATAGAGTATGGAATTAATGTATACTCTATTTATGTCTAATTATATTAGTTCTCTGTCATTAGTAATTGATTTAATTAATGACATCTAAAAAATATGTTTATAGTGTCCTATATTAATCACTCAACTACCATCATATAATTCATACTTCATTTAATGCCTATAAATTAAACTATCCTTGACTAGGATAAGTCACAAGTAGTATCAATATATAGAAATCCCTATAAGAGACCTCAGGTCAAAAGATCACTTATACAATCATCATAACGAGAATTTTTATAGGTATACAAGCAATGTTCTAAATATAATTCTCATATCGGGTTTGTTTAATTACCTTGTTATTATTCTTAAAAAGAACCTATACATTTGTTTGTAAAGTACTTAAGTTTAATAAACTTGGCTCAATTAGTGTTCTATGTATTCTAAAAAATACATTAAATAAGTAGCTATAGTGAATTCTAATAGGCCTACAAACTGAATCAACAATCCTAAACCCTCTAAGTAAGTTCTTTAATAACTTAGCATACACTCTTTCCTATAATCTCAACTTTTTGTTGGACCAATGGTGGTTGAAAAATTAAATCCCTTTATGTTTTGATAATAATAAAATATATAGAAATGATTAAGAAATTATTTCAGGTGTTATAATTT
>JAOSBO010000002.1:13829664-13855719 GCA_027563915.1 Erythroxylum rotundifolium
AAGAATAAAAAAAAGGAAAGGAAACCATCGTTGGTTGTTAGAAGCATAAATTGCTTATTGGTTATATATATATTATTTTCAACACAAAAAAATAGGAAATTCTTTAAGGTTATATATCTAGCTTTACTGGTAGATATATAGTGACCTTCTTTTCCTTTGAGGAATGGGAAAAGAAAAAGAGAAAACATCACTAAAGGGTACTACGTAGTAGAAGAAGATGCAAAGTTGCATAAGACTACACCATCTTTAGAATTTAAGCTAAGCTATATACCAATAAAGACAACCTTGTTAGACTTTAGTACTTCATTATGCAATAATGGCTTATCGAACCACGAGTAATCAGTAACTCTCCTCCTACTTTGACTTCATTTTTTCAATATAATATAAGAGTTGTAATCTTTTAACTTAAAAAAATTGTTGAGGAGAAAAGATATGATTAAGGGAAACAATTAATGTTAGGATTTGCTTGCTTGCTTGGAGTTTGTGTCATTTCTATTTCAACCACATGAATGCTAGGATTTGTTAGCCACATGTATGTATTTTTTTCGTATGAATATTTTTAGTTCTTTATGATTCATATTGTCAACTCAAACTTCTTTTAATATTAAAAATTACATGTAAGTGGAATAGATTCACCAACAACTTCACTAGTGTTTTTGTCTCTAGAAAAGAGATAGGATATAGTCTTGAATTCATTATTTGGATGGCTAGGGATCAAGTTGTTGTTTTCAATTTCTGTTGTTTCTACTTCATCATTTCCATCTTATCTGCATTCTCCTTTGCTTCATTCCTCTTTTGGTGTTGCTGCTCTAGCCCTTGCTATTCCAGCAACTAAATGATATTTCAAAATCAGAACGGTCCTCATCTTATTGATCTCCTTTCTTTTCCATCAGCTTGGAATCAACTCTTATTTTCTTTAAAACCCCTACAAAAGCTTCTTAAAATTGCAGTTTTCGTCAAGAAAGGGCCTCATTAATCTTTAGTTGGTAGACTAGAGCGGCAAGTTTTGACCCTTCATTTTGCTATTGCTGAAAGAGGGCATGAGCTTCAAATTTTCACCTTTTCTCTCCCTAACATGTCTTTCCCAAGACATCAAACTAACAACTTATACTTTCACCTCTCAAAGCTAATAATTGCTAACCATCTGGACCAATCTATAGTCTAGAAACAATTTGAAGCTCAAAACTCAATTGGGAAACCATTTGATGTGATCCACACTAAGAGCGTCAATCTCCTGCATACCTGATCCTGCAATTTGAGAAACTTAGCTTTTTACTTGGCATGGTATTTCATATGAAACCACTCATACAAATATCATTCAAGAGCTTCTGTGGAATCTAAAAGAACTACAAGCATATGCACTGAGTGAAGGAGTGACTAAGGTTGTGGAAGAGGTCAAGTTCTTCCCAGACTATGCACACCATGTCGCTACCAGTGATCATGCTGGAGATGTCTTGAAAAAAGTATTCATGATCCTAGAAGAAAGATTTCATGTTATTCTGAATAGTGTGGATGAGGAAGTTTTTGAGCATGATTCTATCAAGGGCATAAAATTTAAGTAGAAGTTTGGTAACCTGCAAAGTAGAAGAATAGCTAAATTTACACGTGATGTCTTATATGCATGCAGTTGTATTGGAGTGCAAGTTTAACATACAGAAGTCCAAAGTACTTCCCTGAACCAGAAAAGTTCAATCCAACTCGATTTGAAGGAAATGGTCTAGCACCATACACATATATCCCATTTGGTAGAGGACTTCGAATGTGTCCTACAAAGGAATATGCTAAACTAAAAATATTAGTGTTCGCGAACAATTTGGTGAAAAGATTCAAGTTTTAGAAGCTAATTCCTAATGAGAAGATCGTTGTCAATCCCATGCCAATTCCTCAAAAAGGACTTCCCGTTCTCCTTTGTCCCTATATGTCTTTATAAGTCCAAAATCATATTATCTTATGTTACAACACTATTAATTTGTAAGAAGCCTAGTATCTACCATAACTACTAAGCTATAGCCATATATATATACATATATAAAGATGTGTAGTATAAGGTGAGAAATATTTACCATTAGTTATGGGTGTTACGATATTTCAGTTGATATGGTTGTAGATGCATTACAGTATATGGCATGAGTACGTAACTAAAGAGCCATTTTTTACCACAAAATAAAAGAAAAACATGAAGAGCTAATATAGATATAAAGGAAAATAGTTTAGGTAGCTTTAGCATACATATACTAACCTGACCTGTTACATACAATTCACAACTGTTAATGCGGAATGTAGTGTCGATATAGATACACCCCAAGAAGATCATAACATTCAACTGCAATCCATATTCATCACCATCTAATTGCAAAGAAATAGATCTCTAGGTTTTTAAAATGGTAATATTTTGTAATATATCAAGTAATATTTCTCATTCGATTTCCTAATATAGTAAGGAATTGATTTCTGGTAACGTATTAAATGACAATATTCCTTTTTTTGTTCTTGGCTAGGAGTGGAAGGTAAGTTGACTGATGTAATAGCCACACATCGCATGAAACAGAGAAAAAGAAAAACTTGTAAGCATCAAGCATCAACCGTATACCATATACATTTAGTTCATAACAAATGAACACAAACTGTGGTAATTACTTATTTGATATTACCAATTTTATACATAATCTGAAGGGAACAATTTGTATTAGTATATTATGTTGTCCTTTTCTAGTTTCTATTATAAATTATTCTGATTATAACGTAGAAACTACATATGCCTAAGACTGCTAAGACAAGGAATAGAAGATGGTGAGGGCATGGCTGTGGTAAAGGCAGAAAGTAGATCCTTGATCACGATGATCTAGTTAGAATTCCCTCTTGGTGAAAGTTCTGAGTTGCGATAAGACCAACGTAACATTGGAAATAAGAAAGGTGTTAGAAAATAGGTCACAAAAATGTCACATAAGACCTTAATTGAGAAGATTATAATGGTTAGCCCTAAATTGATCAAACCCAACAACTTTTAGCCCCAAATTGGGCATTTGCCTGCCCTTAATACTATTTAGAAAGATTACTATAATATATCTAGTGGGTTAGGATCCTATTTAGATTTAGTTGATCTTGAATCACTCAACACACCATATAATCTTAATTAAGGTAGATAATATCCTTATCAATCACATTTCATAACTTCTAGATCTATTAGGTGACAATTCTTACAAAAAATACATCTTATATGTTATTCCTAACCCTGACTCTATATTCATATAAGCATGAGTCACTCAGCCAAATCATACAAATTTAATTAAGTAGAACCCACTAATTAAGACAAAATATATTCAGGTTAAATGGGCCTTGACTCACTCAACAAGTCTTACAATACAGAGAACTTTGGTTTTATGCTTAAATAATGAAAGACGACAATTACATTCTTAACGTATACTTAATATTTTAACAAGAGATTTAATTTATTTGTCTCATCAAACATAAAATTATATATAATCATACCATACATATAAAACGTGCAATCAAATATACATGAAAATATATCAAAAATATATTAATGCTGTGTAATTTCTCATGCCAATATAATCAAATTATATGTATGAAACATCAATTTTTGTCTGATTCTAATTATTAATCTTTATAATCCAAAATAATATTTTTTAAATCTTTGAAAATTTTAAATAAGATTTAACTTATTGATTCCTAAATGAATTAAATTCCTATGAAAAGTTAATTTGATTTTAAAATATTTTTCAAATTAATAATCAAAAACTATTTCGATTCTTACTCCTTTAATAAAATTAATTGAAAATAATTTTCAACAAAGTACACTTTTTACTTATTATAATTTAGAAAAACTTTTTTTTCAAAATTTTAAAAGAAAAACACTCTAATCTAATCAACAGACTATTTCTCATCTAATTAGAAATATTTTTCCTAATTATAAAAATATTTTTAATATTAAAGGAACCACTTTCAAAATAAATAAAATAATTTTAAATTTAATTAAGAAAATATTTTTATTATTTATTTAGACATTAATTCTCAATTAATTAAAAATTGTTCCTTAATAAATTAGTAAATTATTTTCAAAATTAGTCACAAATTCTCGTTTTCATTAATTAATAATTAAAATCACCTTTTCAATTTTAATCAAGAAAATATATTTTTTAATAAATTAAGAAACTTATTGTTCATAAATAAAGAAATAATTTCTAAATAAATAGAAGGGATAAACAATCCTAAAGTGTCCAAGCTTTTAAGATTTCTTCAGTCCAATGCCTAAACTCTTAAAATTTTCAATTGTGTGACTATCATTTTAAACCTTAATAGTTCAGTTCAAAACATTACTTTTTTTATAAATAATTTGCTAGCTTGGCTAATGAAATCTTCCTTGTTCATGATATATAAGTGTCCACTCAAAAAAAAAATCTCTTTCCTCCAGTCTAACCATGATCACTATTTTTCCAGGTTGAGATAAATGTCATAAATAATAAAGATTTAGTTAGCCAAATCAACAAATTACTAATGGAACTATTGTTTCGAACTTAATTGTTAAGATTTTAAATAGATTGAAAAAATCCTCAAAATATTGGGTACTTTAGGGTTAGTTATCCCTAAATAGAGTAATAGTTCTCTAAATAAAATTATAACTTAATTTATCTCAATCAGATTGAAATAAATAACTTTAATTAATAAGCATATTTCTTGATTACTTAATAGAACATTTAATTGTAAATGAGTCCAATTAATTAATCTCAATATAATATTTATAATTAATTCTAATTATAGAAAACAATTTTTGAAATTTAATTATGAACTAATATAATTATTAATCTTAATTAGGATTAGATAAATTAAACTCCTTTAAATTATTTTTTATTTTCTAATTAAATAATTAATGTCTATAGATCAAGATTAGTGTCTAGCAATACTATTATGACCATACAAATATTTAGAAATGTCAAAATAGTTTTAACTTATCTTTCTTTTGATTGTATCAGCTCTCCACAGTTGGTAATTGCTTATATTAATTATATTTATAAACTGTTTTACGAAGTGTCATTCTACTTTAGCTATGTAGCTATGAATTTCATAAATCAATTTAAATCGAAACAGTAAACATTCTCCCTAATCACTTTATGGTAATGAATCATATATTGATAACTCAACTACTTCCATATAGTTTATACTATATCCATAACTATCAATTTGAGCTATTCTTGATTAAAGTAGGTCATAGGTAGTATAGAAAATGACAATCCCTATATTAGATATTTTGAAGATCTCTAGTCAAATGATGACTTATACAATCATCACAATGAGATTTTCATAAACATATAAGTAATATTTCAAGTGGGTTTCTCCATATAGGGTTAGTTTGGTGAATTTGTTTTCTAACAAATACCCACACATTTGTTTAAGTATCTCCATTCTTTAGATGATGAGACTGACTAATTCTTTCATAAGAAATAAATATAACAACTGCTAGTCTTTTTAAGCTCTATTAATGTCTAGTCCTATAAAAAAATAGTAACTAGGAAAAATTTAGAGATAATATATAAATACAATATGAACCATATAATTATGATCTCCTCATAATTTCATTTGCAATGTATATTTGTTCTATAGACTTTATCATTTTAAATTATATAATATGATTAATGCATAAACATAGTAAACATAAACATAAACATAAACACAAATTGTACCTTATTATTCAATTTGATCTTTTTATTATTGTTTCCCTTAAAATGTTTCTAAAATTATATAGTTGCACATATGTTTGGCCTCTAATAGTATCCATACAAATATGTTAAGATAACTCTACAAGTGGTGTAAAGAGGATTAGGCAAGAAGTGCCAACTCCTTTAAAGCCTAAATTTATTTCTAATAGGGTTTGGCCTTTTAGTAATTTAATTGAAATAAAATTTTAATTTTACTTGAACTTTAATCAAAATTATAATTAATTTTAGCTAAATACTAAGTGGACCCCAATAAATTCTAAAATCTAATATTGATCCTTATTTATTGAATATCTCAAATTAGGATTCAAAATTTGTTGACAATGAATATAAATTATAATCCTAAATAAAAATAAAATAAAATAAAATAAACTCGTTTAATTTATCTTTAACTTTCTAATTAAATAATTTATATCCTTAGATTAAGATTGGGGTCTAGCATCACATCATAACCATCTAAATATTATGAATGTCAAAGAGGTTTTGACTAGCCTTTCTATGCATTATTTTTTCATATAATTCAATCCTTTCATTAGACAATGTTCTAATTAGACATAGAGTATGAAATTAATGTCTACTCTATTTAAGTCTAATTATATTAGTTCTCTTTCATTAGTAATTGATTTAATTAATGACATCTGAAAAATATTTTTAAAGTGTCCTATATTAATCACTCAACTACC
Source organism: Erythroxylum rotundifolium (assembly GCA_027563915.1). NCBI lineage: Eukaryota > Viridiplantae > Streptophyta > Magnoliopsida > Malpighiales > Erythroxylaceae > Erythroxylum > Erythroxylum rotundifolium. The sequence continues at coordinate 13,836,080 of JAOSBO010000002.1, forward strand.
TTCATATAATTCATACTTTATTTAATGGCTATAAATCAAGCTATCCTTGACTAGGATAGGTCATAATTACTATCAATACATAGAAATCCCTATAAGAGATCTCAGGTCAAAAGATTACTTATACAATCATTACAATGAGAATTTTTATAGATATACAAGCAATGTTCTAAATATAATTCTTATATCGAATTGGTTTAATTACCTTGTTCTTATTCTTAAAAAGCACCTATACATTTGTTTGTAAAGTGCTTAAGTTTAATACACTTGGCTCAATTAGTGTTCTATGTATTCTAAAAGATAAATTAAATAAGTTGCTATAGTGAATTCTAATAGGCCTAGAAACTGAATCAACAATCCTATGCCCTCTAAGTAAGTTCTTTAATAACTTAGCATACACTCTTTCCTATAATCTCAACTTTTATGGTTATCACAGTACAAATCTTAGAACACTTCCAAGGCAGAAAACTCCTATAACTATGATAAATATGTAACCTTTTAATAAACTTCATGTCATCAGAATAACCATCAAAATTAGCCTCTTCATATCCAATAATATTCAAATTATCTAAGATCCAATAAACCAACATACAATATTTATTATTGCGTATATGGCATACCACTTTCTTCGCTACAACCCACTATTCATAACCAAGAATTGAAAAATAATTGTAAAGAACATTAATCATGTAAGCAATATTTGCTCTAGTATATATCTCTTAATATGTCAAACTCTCAACTACATTATTATAAGGAATATAACTCATCCTAACTTTCTTCACCTTATTATGAGAACATTACTTCTTTTTCAACTTATTACTTTTGACTATAAGTGATACACTGAATTTGTAGTCTTATATACTGAAACTCTTTGACATTTTGTTAACATAATCTTTTTGAGATGGGCCTAAAACCTTCTTAGATTTGTTTTTATAGGTCTCAAATATAAGAACAAAAATTTGCCTCCCTAAGAATTTTATATCAAAATTATTTGAAAGTATCTCCTTCTTAGTCTACAAAATACTTAATTCATCGCTTGTAAATAATTTATCATCTACATATAAGAATAGAAACATAAACTTGTCTCGACTAAGTTTGGAGTATACAAGAGTCAAATGTGTTCTCCTTAAAATCTAAAGTTATAACTAGATCATAGAATTTCAAATACCACTATTTTGATACCTACTTCAATCCATAACGTCACTTCCTCGCCCTGCAAGCTTGATGGTCATTCCCTTTCACCTAAAAAACCCTTGGGTTGTTGCATATAAATGCCTTATACTAAATTAACATTCAAGAAAATTTTATTAACACAAACAGGTGAAGTTCAAGATCAAAATGGGATTTTAAATCCAATATGATTTGGAATGATTCCTTGGTTAAGATTGGTAAAAAGTCTTAGAAATGTCTACTCCTTCTTTCTAAGTGTACCTTTTAGTTGTAGGTCTTACCTTTAGCATCTCTTTTGGTCTTAAATACCCACTTGGAACTAATGGCTTTAAAATTGTATAGAATATCAATCAACTCCTAAACACCATTATTATACACTACATCTCTTGCTCTATAATCATCATCCATCTATCATAATGGTCACTTCTTGTTACCTCATCACAAGTAAGAGGATCATAAATATCTCTTAAAATATAGTAAATCTAACTCATATAAATAATAAAATTATCTAAGGGTGTAGGCCTCTTATTCCCCTGTGAATGTCTCAATAGTGCTATGTAATCATGTTGAGTGTCCATCATAGCTTGTTCAATAACACACGTGCCATTTCCATCATCAAGAGCTAAAACTCTATGCAAATTATCCCCATATACCTCTAGAAGTATTATAAGAATGTATACTAATATTAGCATGAGCTTCTCAACTGCTTTAGCTATTAATGATATATCTTCTGCATTATTATTCAAAAACTTATAACTAATAACTTTATGATTATGGTATTATGATTAGTATAATAAAACTTGTATCCTTTTAAACCTTTAGGTTTTGTTTGGTAAAAAGGAATGTAGGAATGTGAATATAAAAATTGGTAATGGGAATAGAAAGAAGGAATGGGAATAGAAATGGAATTTTTAATCATGCATATTAGGTTTGCAAACATTAAAACTGAGATTATAGAGATTCATAGTTATACTAATGATTGATATGAAATATTAGGAATAGTAACGACCATTTTTTAAATTTATGGTTGATTATTATATGATTAATTGTGTAAATAAATAATTAAATATTTTTATTTCTTATTAATTAATTAAAATTTTGCATTTAATAAATAAAATTATTTTTAATGTTAATAAGTTATTAATTTTTAAATAATCATGAATGATTTTTCTTGTAAGAATAAAACTAAAAAAATCATAATGAACTTATTTTATGATATAAAATCAATGAAATAAAATAAAATCATTATTAAATAAATTAAATAGAGTAATATGCAATGTTGATAATAATATCTTAATAAGAATCAAAATGAAGTATTGTCTAAGTAAATAAACTATTCTTAAATTCTCAAATAGATATTACAATATCATGTGATCATTAAGATGACTCAGGTATGTCTTGAGCAACCAACACTTTATAATCCAAGGGCATACTAAAAAAGACCTCAACTTTTTTATCATCTTCACCAATCAGTTTTATTGCTTTAACAAACTCCATTTATGAAAGTCGTCCACATCTTTCAACACATCAAATATTTGGGTGAAATTAGGTGTATAACAACTTTTTCTTATTTTATATATCAACCTTCATATTCAAATTTTTTGGGTAAAAATCTTTGTATTTCTTCTATCTTAATTTTTCTCTATTTTTTTAGTAAGGTAGATTAGTAGTTCCATTAAGTATATTATTTCAACATATGGTCTCATCTTTATTTAAAACGTCCAAAAATAGAAATAATAAACATGAAGCCATGTGGATGAACCCACTTACCTTAACTCATTAGGCTCAATTAAAGTGGAGTTGAATGATCTTATACCAATCCAAATCTACTCAACAGCTTGAGAAGTTCAAGAGCCATCAGCATCATCTTCTCATACCTATCCTGGTTCAACTGAACAACAACAGTGGAGAAAATTAGTACAGATACGTACTCCACCAACAATTCAAAGATGGATTCTACCAACCAGGCTCTGATTCTGGGACCCTTTCGGGCACATAAGGAAAGGATACGATGTATTAGTATGTCCTTGACATACATGTCACTATTCTCAAACAACCTCTTGTCCTGGAGATCCTATGCTCCTAATGGTCATCTTGTAGTACTGGTCACTGTAAGTTCCTAGTATGCTGGCGAGATTTACATACCTTTGCCTCTATCCATCAGGCTTCGTCGGGTGAAACACACTTTCAAGCCTTGCCTCTTAGGAACCCATTATGGTTAAAGAGTTCATTGGTCATGGTCAAAGTAAATTAACTATGGTCAAGTTTGTCACCAAAAACAATTTAATAATATCCACGGCTTATTAATTTATATTTATATTTTAATTTCTTTTAGTTTTCATACATTATGAAAACTATAAAAAATAAAAACAGTTAAATTATAAAAAACAAGCCAGTTACCAAAATCGCCTTCTTCCCTAAAAAATCTCTCATATTCTTTACTTTTTGAATGGATATTTTTGTAGGCATTCACTTGTATGATAGTAACTCTTCCTGGACAACAATCTAAATATTTTCCTTAATCAGATAACGTATCACATATTCTTTTAACCACTTTTCCCATTTTCGGTAATCAAGACAGTTTAAAAATATATACAATCATATAATTACATATTCTTTTAGTCGCTTTTAACCAAGATAGATTTGAAAATTATATAAGAAATTTCCTAATTTTATATGTACAATTTAATTCAAAATTATATTCTAATTTAATGTGTAATAACTTAATATTTATATAAAAGGTTTGGTTTTCAATGATAATCTCTATTGTAAACAAGAAAAAAAGATTTTAGGTACGAATACAACATATACTTTTTCTTCCATTTAGTACACTTTTTTTCAAAAATTAAAAGATAATTTATTAACTATAGTGAAACTATTTACAACATTACAATGATATTTTCGACATGAAAATCAAAAGTATCTCCTTACGATGGCAAAAACACAAACTAGAAAACTATACAAGCAAGCAACTAAGTTATAAAAATCAACGTACTTTCATGCTATTTGACAAGTGGCATGTTGCGGCTTTTGCTATAATAAGGGCTTAAATCTCATTAAATATGAATTCCACAAGTTGATATGGGCTGGTTTGATGCTTACAATATGTTCTTCAATTCCTCTCATGCCATATGTTGTAGGTTATGAGTGAAAAGGTTCTTTTGAATAGCAAACTATCCTGCTTCCATGAGCTAGAAACTTGGATGATCCAGGTGACTGTGGTGTTCCAATTGTAAAAGTTAATAGAAGGGGCAAGCTTATGGAGTAGTGACTCCATACGGTAATGGAGTAGATACAATTGAAGAATAAATGGTTTATGTCTTCTACTAGCAACTTACATAAGTGGAATAATATATGGGTCAAACGTTCCACGCCATTTGTCTTTAGTACTTCATCAATTTTTTTTATTTACAAAGGAAATAAAAATAGTCAAAACATCACTATCTCAATGCTCGGCGGTATAAAGTTCCTTGCATGTCACGGTGGATAAATTCCATAGCAGCGCTCGGAGGCTCCTGAAGGATATGTAGGTCTAGTCTTGATAACACTGCTAATGAAGCCAGGCTATGGCACACTAGTTCCCTTCGCGATAGATATGCTGAAATGTCACCTCCTAGTTATGGTGTATTAACACATAGGTATCTACAACCAAAATATTATCCTCAGACAAGACTAAATTGGAAGAAGATAAAATGTTAATAACCTCTAGAGAATCCACTTTGACTACTGTTCGTCGATATCCATGCTCCCATGCTAATGTAAGGCCTGAGTAAACGCCCCAGAGCTCAGTAGCCAAAGGTGAACCCCTTTCAATATTCTGTAGGAACCTGCCACACGACTAACCTTGACTGTCCCGAATTAAGCCTCTAACAGTGGCAAGGTTTGATCCTTGCTTGACCGCACTATCAGTATTCAACTTGCCCCAACTCTTCATCGGTTTGGTCCATCCAACTAATTTACTCCAGGGCAATGCCTGTGTCTTGAACACTCGGTTTTCCATAATACTTGCCCGTTCTATCCAATAAACATGATCCATAATAGTTCTTGATCCGTCCTCCGGCCAGACAATGCCATCCTCAAAAAGACTTCTGTTCTACCAATGACACAAAATCAACAGGCGAAGCCATAGATAGTAGTCTACTTTATTTGGTTAACTTGTTCCTACTTCGTAAGGTTAGAAAGCAACCATGTCCCCTCAGCTAGTCGGAAAAGACCCGAATCAACCACTTCAGGAGGGAATTGATTCCAAAAGGATTTCACTCAAGGACAATCTTGTATGACATGCGAAGTTGACTATTCTTGGCCAAAAAAGTGACAGCTAATATCCTCTAATAGATGATGAGTCACTCGTTGTTGGTCGGTCAGTAGTTTTTTCTTGGCCACCAGCCAAAGAAAAGACCTGATTCTCTAGGAGCCTGCCTATTTCCAGATTAATTCCTATATCTTGTGGACCGCATCTAGGGTATTATCTTCGATGAGATCATAAGCTGATGCCACTGTGAAACTCCCGTGTGTTGTGGGTCCCCAAGCTACTGTGTCCTCTCCCATGTTTAAGACGTTGAGTCAGAATACCGCAATCGTCATACAAACTGTGGAAGGCAGATATTGTTGGAATATATACCATTGCCAAACACCATTTTCATTTGTATAATCTGACAATTTATTGGAGAGTACATTATCAGGAATTCGAGATGTCACTGCGCAAATAAATGGGCCCCAGTCCTCCACCCAATTGTCCAGCTAGAAGTGGATACGCTTCCCATTACCCAATTTCTATTTTAACCCTTGCCATACAAAATTCCATATTGTTGCTATACCTCTCCAAAAAACTGAGGCTCTAGTCCTATTGATCGTTAGAGGGATGGATTGGATGTCTAGCCGATATTTGGCCCTGAGGATTTGGACCCGTAAGGCTGTAAGCTTAGTAATTAGCTCCCATCCTATCTTTGTGAGTAATGCATCATTGGAAGATCGAATGTGTTTGAGGCCAAGGCCCCCTGCTTTTCTTAGCTGACACACTGCCTCCCAATTAACTAAGTGCATTTTCCTCTAACCATCCGTAGAGCGCTATATAAGGTCTCGCATTAACTTCTCTAACTCATCACATAGCTGCCGCGGGAGTGTCACTATTTGCATCATGTAAATTAGCAAGGATGAAATTATTGATTAGGTAAGAGTAACACGTCCCGCTAGGGATAGATTCTAGACATGCCATCCTGCTAGTTTCGTGTGTGCTTTATCGATAATGTATTGATAAGTATTCCTCGTTGTATGTTCATGAATCAAGGGAACTCCTAAGTATTTGCCTAGGTTGAGCATTCAAGGAACTTGCATCATTTGTTTGAGACTACCCATTTTATCTAGAGAAATGTTCTTGGAGAAAAGGACCTAAGTTTTAGCGGTACTAACTTTATGACCTGAAGCCTTACAAAAAGACTCCAAAGACTGTGTAATCACCTGTGTCTGAGCTTCCGTAGCTTCGGCAAACAGGATGAGATCATTTGCAAAGAACAAATGGGATATGGGAGGTCCTGTATGACTCAACTTTATTGGCTTCCAATTCACATGGGCTACCTCATTTGAGATAAGGTGCCCTAACCTTTCCATACACAACAAAAACAGATACGGCAAAAGCAAGTCGCCTTGTCTATACCCCGCAAAGGGTGAAAGGGATCAGAAAATGTGCCTTACCATGCAACTTGCATTGCTACCGTAGTCCCACACTTCATAATGATAGTGATTGAATTAGTCAGGAAATCGATATCCATTAAAGTGTCTTGAATAAAATCCCAGCAGAGGCGGTCATATGCCTTTTCCAAATCTACTTTAAGGGCAAGATACTCCGTCTTCCCCTTTTTCTTTCTGATCGAATCAATAATCTCCTGAGTGTTGATAATATTAATGGGTATATATCTGCCAGGTATAAAACTACATTAGTTTGCCTCCACAAGATTGTTCAGATGGGGTTTCAATTGATTCATAATAACTTTAGAAATAATTTTGTAAACCACTGTGTATAGGTTGATTGGACGAAACAGAGAGATATTTGATGGAGAGGGTATTTTAGGAATCAGGATCATTAGGGTTTGATTCAGTTCCAGTTCCCATCGTTCCAGCTGAAATACCTCCTAAATAAACGCTACCATTGTTGGCTCGACTTTGCTCCATTGATTTTGGAAAAATAACGCATTGAAGCCATCAATCCTAGGGGCTTTATTGGGATTCATGCCAAAAAATGCGTTCTTGATTTCATTTTCATGGACTGGCAAGGCTAAATTATGGACCCGCTCCTCTGACAGCAAAGGGAATCCTCCTGATATCAGAAATCTGTAATTAATCCCATCTTCGCTAGTATATAGTTGGGCAAAATATATCCTGGCTAGAAGACGCAGTTTCTCGGGATCAGATATGAATGATCCATGATTGTCCCTAAGGTGCTCCATCTTTAGGTTCTTTCTTTTGGAGAGCGTGATAGTGTGATAGTATTTGGTATTATGATCCCCCTTCGACAATCATTCACATCGGGCCTCGCACAGCATGTGCATTAGCTCTCCAATGAGTTTTTCCTCCAGAGCCAAAAGTGAGTCTAAATTGTTATCCTCTATTGCCCTTTGTATACCCTCCAAGCGGGCTAGTAGTCTTTTTTTCCTAAAGAAAATATTTCCAAAGAGTAACTTATTCCAGTGCACGAGGTGGTGTAAGAATTGGCTTAACGCCTTACTCATATTCTCCTTTGCAGGAAGCCAATCCTCTGCTACCACCTCATCAAAACCTATGTGTGTTAGCCACACATTTTGGAATCTAACCACTAGGAACCCTAGATCCCTGGTTTTTGGGCTTTCTGAGTGAATCAACATAGGCCTATGGTCAGAATCAATGAAGGGAAGATGTTGGTTCACTGTTTTAGGGAATGCTGCCAGCTAGGACGTAGAACCAAACACTATGTCTAGTTTAGTCTGAACAGTTCCTCTCCTCTAAGTATACTTTGAACCAACATAGACCAAATCATGAAGGCCACACCCATGCACCCAGTCCCGAAACTGTTTAGTCACCATATGAGTGAATGTGGTGCCACCCCTTTTATCCGAAGCCTCTAACTTAGCGTTAAAATCCTTTCCAATAAGCTAGGGCCAATACATGGAATTACCTATCCATCTTAGTAAAGGTCAGGGAATATTTTAAGTAAGTAATTGGGGCCTAGCATACACTATAGTAAGATCAAAGTAGCAAGTCCTATACTTAACAGTGGTATGAATAAATTGATGATGAGCGACCACTACAGATATATCAAAAGTCTTGGTCCAGAATAACCACATCCCGCCCGAATAGCCTTCGGCTTCTACTTGAAAAGAGTAATCAAACCTTAGCTTATTGACTACATCATCCACCCGTGGGCTACTAATACGAGTTTCCAGCAAAACTAGAATACCAGGTTTATAATTTTGGATATAATTACACAGTATAGCATAGAACCTAGAGCTTTTTGCCCCTTGGCAATTCCATATTATTAATGACATTAGAAACAAGAGGGGTGAGAAGATTACTCTATATCGAAGAGGAACTAGCATTGCCTATTGGGTCTTCCTTGTTTCCATCACCTTGAAACTGCGTCCCAAGCCCCTCTTCATGGCCCTATTCATTTCAGGGATGACAATTTTGGCTTAACCAGCCCAACCTGACTTGTGTTTTGGCCTGGGTTGGGAGGCCCACGGACTGGCCATGGGTCGACCATAGTTCGCCTGGGCCAGGCCACTGGTCAACCATAATTTGCCCGGGCCTGGCCACGAGATGACCATGGTTTGCCCGCGACCCGTTTGCTTTTTTCACGGACCATGATCGAGGGCTCAGGCCTAGCCTGGCCTATTGACATGCTTAGTTCACTCTTGGTGTCCATCATCCCTGATGCCCTGTCATCCTTGTCTTCAGTTGGAAGTTCGTTTACACGACCCTTAAACCTACATGTTTCCTCAGACCCCTCTACACCCTCCATCAGATGTATTCGGTTCTCGATTAACGGCCACTTTTCTGCAATGGCATGGCTATCACAGATCATTTTTGTGTGAGATTTTATCTCAATCGTGAGATGATGGTCCGTGTTTGAGGGCTGAATTTGTACTGGAGGGAAAATGGTTGGGCCCCTATCTGAAAATACTATGGGTTGTCTCCTCTGGGCTACTACAAAGAGCCACCTGCCTTATCATTTGCTCCAGCTCATAATGCCTGTTTGGGTCCAACAAAAGACAAAGCCAGCCCAGTTGCCCGTTTCTTAGCTTTGTCGACTAGCCCATTCAATTTAAAGCGTAGTCCAGTCCCGGGAGTGGGTGGGAGATGGGTTGATGCTGATAGACTAGTATTCTCATCTCCCACGAAAGCCGACTTTGACAGGAGTGAGAATCTCAAGCCTCCCAGTTGATTATCAGTGTTGTGTCGATATGTGTCTCTCACCTCCTGTCATTTCTTTGTTAAATGGGAATCCTTCCGTTAGATGTGAATCTAAGGTTCGTAGCCATTGGCATTCACTGTGGAGATCTACGATGTTGGTGCAACAGTCATGACTGTCCTTCCTGTCACCCCTTCGCCCGCGTTGGTATTCAGATTATTGATTGTGATGGTAACGTGTTGTTTCTTTGGACAAGTGCTGGAGTCATGCCCCAGTATCCCACAAGTGAAGCAGAGCTGCAGCAAACTTTCGTAAGATACTAGTAGGGTCTCACTATCAAGCTCCACACTTGAACATAGTGGGATGCTTAAGTCAATATCGACGGCAACTCTTGCGAATTTACCCCTCTTAGCCTGTAGGGTGGCTTCATCAATCTTAACCGTGTTGCCCACTAGATTCCCCAAAGCTGTGAGGATCATTGGGTGGTATCGTGCAATGGACAGTTTTGGAAACCTAATCCAGACCATAGCTTGGGTTATTTATCCTTGTCATGGTCGGAAGTTGGATGTCCAACATTGCACCGACAGCGCTTGCCTGAAGATAACACATGGACCATTAGTAAGAGCATTAAGGAAATCTTATTCTTCAATGAAATTGATGAGGAGATAGTCATGATCTAGATCGACTATCTTAATGGGTCCTCTAGGGTGCCAAATCGTCTTCAACCGGGAGCTTAAGATATGATATCCTATGCATCTTCCAAGGAGTTTGACAATAATAGCTTTGGTCTATTGTTGACCGAGTTTCGTTTTAAAACTACGGGATAGTGCAATGCCTCCCTGACTCCCTAGTCAGTTGTATAACATCACCGTCCTCGAGCTCGACTAGTTCTTCATCAGGCCATGCAACATCTTTAGGTGCAATGCCCCCCATCGCGTCCCCTATTATGGCAGTGCTATAAGATAGTGGAGGGCGTGGCGATGGTTCCTCCTCTCTTTTGTGAGTACGAACTTTTTTTGCATAGTGTCCCTTTTGTTCAAGGGCCTCCGTGATACTAGCTCGGGCGACTCAACAGTAGATACGAAAAACAGAAGAGTTTGTGGCTAGTAGTTAGTTTCTCTCTCAGAGTTTTGTACCCTTTGTACTTCATCAATTTTTAATTGCTAGCCAAGCGAACATGGGTACTTCATGAGGTTGATTTTGTGCTGTTAAAGAAGGGAATACGAGGGAACAGTCGACTTGGAGGTTGCTATAACATGACTTGTATGTGAAGATACCTTTAAGATGGGGTTTCCAAACAATCAAATCTATATTGTTGGTGTTATTCAGATTAGGGAGCATTGGAACTCATTTAAGTAAAATAAAATAAATATCAAACCAAATACAAATCTTTTTTTAAGTGATTAAACTAAGTCCAACAAGATTAATTGTCAATGTTTATTTGAAGTTAGGCAAGCCAATTTCTTTTAAGAAGTGTTACTTAAAGCTCGCCAAAGATTTTAAATTACAACTTATAAGTGATAATACGGATACTTGTTATTGATACAATTACAATCAAAGTGAATACAATTGTAATTAAAATTGAAATGGATATAAAGTATGGTAAAGGACCTACTTTTAACTACAATTAATCAATTATAATTGCAATTGTAGTCTGTAATTAAAATTTTTAACTCGTCATTTAACAAAGATTTTGGTTGGATTGGGCCAGTACACAAACATATAGTTACATTTAATATCGCACTATTCATCCCTTATCTTATAAAAGTTGGTCTAGATAATGAAAAAGCTAATTACATGCTTTTTATAAAAGAAAAAAACTAAATTTGGGTTTGTTTCAAATTTGCATGTTAAAAAAATGAATTTTCCTACAAAACTAAACATTTTAATAAATTGAGTAAGGGTAATCAATAATAATAAGTTGAATTCAAGAGACATAATGGATAAGGAAAAGGTGTTTTAGTTTTACGAAGTGTTCTAATTATGCATTTGTTTCAATGTACTTAGGATGTCAATAGTCTATATATTCATGTACTAAAGCATGCTAAGAGTAAGTTGCCTATTTATATGCTTTCCTAAATTAATCTTCAAACCTTAGAACTAAATATGAATCTCTTGAGATGAAAACATCTAAATCCATTTTTAATCATTTCATTACAATACTGAAGATTATTAATCAATTTTAAAGATTTAATGAAAAGTAAGAATAAGTTCATGTAGTTAAAAATATTTTGAGATAGTTAGAATTAAAGTCTAATTATTTTATCATTGCAATTAAGGAATAAAAACATATAGAATCCTTGGCAATGGGTTGGATCTTTAAATGTTAATGAAGATATAATTCATAAGGAGGTACAAATTTAGTTTCTGTTTTCAAAACTATTTTTGAAAGAAAAAGATGACGAAGATCATGTTTTATAAAGTGACAGAGGTAATAACATAATAAGAAAAAGGGTGAAGAATTATAATTTTTTTTCATATAATTAGTAATTACTATGCATAATCTATCTAGACTAGAGTTAGTTAAAAACACATAATTATTCACCAAACAAAATCTCGTTAGAAAATTGTGGTTAAAAAGAAACCGTATGTAATGATTTTAACCACTCATTTAAGTATTAAAATTTTAGTTAATGTTATTACGTGTAGTAATTTTAAAATTTTTCTCTCATTTGTTTATGTCATTTAATGAATCATCTGTGTCATATAAAAAATATTTATTTGAGATTTTTATATAATTTTTAAAATTTTGAAATAAAGATCTTTTCTATCATCTTCATAATGGGTGGCATTTCTTGTAATTTTTTAACGAAATAATAATAATGAGTTAGGAGACGAATGGCAATCAAAGGATACAAAGATCTGAATATATTGAAAACCAATCATTAGAAGCTTATAAGCCTAAGGACAAAATACTATAGAAGTTAATAGACTTATACACTCCATATTATATTGCAGTAGTCTTCATTAAGGAGTCTAGACTTGTGTATGCTCATGTATCCTATGATTTGCATGATGATTCTGCTACTGAATTGTTTTGCTGTTAGACTTTTGTCTTGAAAAATTATAGCATATATTTCATCCAATATAGGTTTCACCAGACATGCTATAACTAGGCTGAATGCCCACTCAATTGTAGAGTCAAGATGCTTGATTTCACTACTCCATCTCCTTATACAGTCCCATATTCCAGGTGCATCATGAATAAAGCATTGGTGTAATACATACTTCCACATACTATTGACATAAGCACATTGGAAAAACAAGTGTTCAATACTTTCTTTAGCTTTATGAAAAAGAATACACCAATTAGGGAAATTTAGGAATCTCTATAGCTTATCCATAGTTGGTAACTTATCTTTCATAACTAGCCACAGACAGATTGATGTTGAATTAAATTTCTTGTGTCAAATAACTTTGTGCTAGAGAATCCTGTTACAGTGTTTCTGCATAAACTTCCTATAAGATTGATTGCTAAACCTACCATTTCTCAAATTCTTCCAGATAATATAATTTTCCCGTTCACACAAGTCGGTGTGAACAATTTCATCACAAATAAGTCTAAGGACAAAGCTTTTTATAAAGATCTATTTGTCAACTAGTGCATAACTACTGTTGCTTTCTTTCTTTTTTTTTTATACTAATGACAGGATTGAGACATTCCATAGCTTACAAGTTTGAAAGAGGACCAAGAGATGTCTAGTTGTCAAACCAAAAATTGGTTTGCTTGCCATCTCTAGTGAGATAAGTAAATTCATTCCTCAACAATTTTCTGATCTTTAGAATGGCTTTCAAAGTTGAAGAAAAGGAAGATTTAATCTTTATGGTTCATATGCTAATATTTTTTATATAAATCTAATGAATCAATTTACACCATAAGGAATGCTTGTCAATTAATAACCTCTATAATCTCTTGGACATCATAGATGTTCATTATTTTGAGAGAAATTATTCCTAAACCACCTTTTGCCTTAGGTAAGCATGCCTCTTTCCGTTGCATCTGAGGTCTCTTAACACTTTCTTCATTCCCATTCCAAAGAAACCTACTACATATCATCTTCATTGATTTGACTACTCTTTTGGGTATAGCAACATGTGTAGCCCAAGAAAACATTGACTGAATTTAGTACAGATGAGATAAGCACAAATATGCCAGTTGTAGAAATTAATTTGGAACTCCAACTAGAGATTCTACAGTTGATACAGTTAAGAAGTTTGTTGAAATCTTCATGTGTATGGCTAGTAGCTGAATTGAGAATTCCAAAGTACAATATAAAAAGTGTCTATAGTTTGAAACTAGTGACAATTTCAATAGTAGATTGCTTACTTAGAGCTGATTTTGATAAATAAAAGCAACTATTGGAACAATTGGTTGCCAATCCAGACATCTTGCTAAAGATTTTTAAGGCTTGCATAAGTGTTGATACATAACTCTGATTAGTCTTGTAAAGGAGTATGAGATCATCTACAAAGAATATATTAGTAATCCTTAGCTTCTTACACCTAGAATGAAATTTGAAATCTTTGGTTCTTTTTACTACTCTCTTCAAGGTTCTGTTAAAAACTTCCATAACAAGTGCAAAGATGTAAGTTGATATAGGATCTCCTTATTTAAGTCCTTTTTTACGTTTAAAGGACTTACTAGGATGAGCATTCATCAATATATTAAAGGAAGGTGAGGTGATGCATTGTGATATCCATTGGATAAAGTTGGCAGGAAATTCCAAAGCATGTAAGATGTACGGTATAGAGCCCTAATCTATATTATCACAGTCCTTCTTTAGGTTAACCTTAATGATGCAATTCCTACTTGCTCTTTTTTTTACTGTAAATCTTGACAAGTTCTTGCATTAACAAGATGTTATCCCCATAATTCTACCAGGTAAATAAACATTTAATAGACACCTTATAAAATGTCAATGTATTTGTGTAAGACCTCTTTCATTCTTTGAGCCAAGATCTTTAATTATCAATTATCTTATACATAGTGTTACAATAAGAAATAGGTTTGAAGTCTGAGAAAAGTCTCTGTCTATTCTTAGGAACTAGAGTTACAAAGGTGTCATTAATTTCTAATAACATCTAACTTTTATTGAAGAAACTAAGGTGGCATCAACTACCATATTCTTTGTCAGATGTTAGGATTTGTTGAAGAAATGAGGGCTAAATCCATCAAGTCCAGGTGCCTTGGTTGGATTTAAAGATCTTAAGGCAATCTCAATCTCTAGAATTGTAACATGCTTACTAAGTAAATTAGCATATGCAAGACTAATATTGTCTAACATAATTTCATTTAGTAATAGCTAAGATGAAGTAGCACGTGTAGAAGAAGACAAGATATCTGAAAAATATTTGAAAGCACCATAAAGCAACAAATCTTGGAATCAAAAACTTGATTGTTGAACTACAATGAAATGATTCTATTGAATTTTCTCCTATTTATGACAATTTTATGGAAAAAAAGTTGTATTTTTTATCTCCACACTTAATCCAATCCACCATAGATCTTTGTTTTATGAGAAAATAATAATTTAAGAGAGCACCAAAAAGATATTGCATAGTAACTTTTCCTAATTTTGAAGAACAATAAAGAGGAATCACTTTGTAATTTAGATTGTATTTTGTCAAGAGAAGTTCTGGCAGTGAGAAGAAGATGTTGTGTATTACCAATGTTGCACTAAAGTAGATCTTTCATTTTTTATTTAATGAGAGAAAACTTTTTTGTATGGACAAATTGATCGGAGCCTCAGATGAACACATTTATAGCCCTCAATATGCATTCTCAAAATTAGCTAGTTCGGTAAGGAAATGATTGAATCTAAAGGGGTATGATGGTCTAACAGTGTCAAGCTGAGTGATAATAGTAGAATGATATGATATATGATGGTTTGTGAAGGTGGAGAAACTGCCACAAAAGGTAGAAAACCACATCTAATTTGTTGGGCTTTTATTTATTTTTCTCCTGACAAGGTTATCTCCCATTTGCTTATTACACCAAGTGAATAGGTTTCCTCCAACTGGCATGTCAAATAAAAGGGCATCAGTTAAACATTGCGACGTGTCATTGCAGAGAATTCCTAAAGAACCACACTTTGTGTTTCTTCTAGATTAATAAAAGCATTAAAGTCCCTAACAACCAACCAAGACAGGGAGGAGGTATCTGGAAGGATTTGATCTGGTTCCACAAAAACATTCTCTGGTGTTCAATGTTTTGGGCATGAACAAAGGGATAAGTATGAGCTTACCTAAGATTTTGTTGTAAGCCTCCATGTGAATCAGTTGGGCTGATGTGACTTTAATTGCAAGTGGGAATTTATAATTGCAACTTCCACTTGCAATTTATAATTTTTTTCTTATCATTGATAATTAAACAGTTTAAGAAGGAAATACTTGAAGAATTTGAAATGACACGTAATTGTTTAAATAATGTGATATTATCTTCACATTGAAATAAGACAATTGGATAAAAATATTTTTATTTTAAAAAGGATTAAGTAGAGATACTTTTGAACAATTTAGTTGACGAAATGTTACTTTAGGAGTATGCAAAACAAATTTAAAAGGATATGATGATCATGAGAATGTAAATTTAATTTTGTTTGAAATGTTTATTCTTGACTTATACTGAACTAAATATTGTCTGCAATATTAGATTATGTGGAAGCGTCAACTTTACGAAGGTACTAAAAAAGATCTTGAAATCAGTGAAAGTGAGAATGCATTAGGATTTGTTTTACACTATTTTAACAACTTTGATTTGGCTACATACAACTACCTAGATGTTTATGTTTTACATTAATAAAACTTGCATTCGTTCAGGATTTGAGTAAATAATCAAATTATGACTCCCTTAATCTGTGCATGTGAATATGTTGTTGTTGTTTCGTGTGTTTGTTATGTAATTTAGTGAAGAAAAGTGTAAGAAATATTGTACATGTTATGAAACAGTTGAAACTTTTGTTGCCTTGCCTATTTTTCAAGATATAAAGCAAGATACATTAATACCAAACTTCATTTCATTTGAGAAAATGGAGTGTAGCTTAATTAGTATGTAAAATTAAAAGATTAAAGCATTGAACTTGGATTTTTTTTCTCATATTAAGAGATCAATATGGAATAAATTATATTAAGTTTAAAGGCTGTTTTAAAAAAATAATTTTTAATTTAAGAAATATTTGGGTCTTTTAAAAACTTCTTTTAATCCTACAAAATATTTTATTTATTTTTTCATGTTAGAAATAGTTGATACTAATTTTCCTTTCCCCCTTTTTTAACATATAGCACAAAAATTATTCATTTGTGAAATGTTATTAGGCAGTACACTATAGTGACAAGAGTTTGAGCTTCGTTTGGGTTAGGACCAGAAGTCTCAATTATATAATTATTGACTACCTTCGATGCACATAATTATTGTCCTTATTCTTGACTAGAGTAACCAAGTGTGCAACTCTTTAGTTGAAGTTGATTGGATATTTGCGCTCCTTATTTGGAAGAAAGACGCCCCAATGTTTCTCAAATTCCATGCTCTTGTTGTTCTCGTCAAACATGGCAAAAATGTAGGTCTCGATAGGCTTCCCAGGCCTTTTTGGAGTCCCATTGTTACCCTTCACATGTTGAATCAAGTTGTTGTTGTAAGTCCTTGCATTGTCAAGAGATGTTGTTGTTCCTCCTCCTGATGGCCAGCCACTCTCCGATATCACTATCTCCAGCGAACTCCCACCAGCCTTCTCCAAGGCAGAGTAAACTGCATCCAGAATCGCATCTAAAAGGTTCCAGTAACTGAGTGGAGGATCGGAGACAACTGGAGACGGAGCACTGAAAAGTGCATAATCAAGACGGATATCTTTCGTGTTTCCTATGTAACTGAAGTATGGATACAAGTTGACAAGTAACGGGGATTTGTTGTTCATTAGAAACCGAATGATGGGATCGAGAAGAGGTCGATACTCTTGCTTGAAAGAGCCTTTTGA
The DNA here is from genome assembly GCA_027563915.1 of Erythroxylum rotundifolium. Taxonomy (NCBI): domain Eukaryota; kingdom Viridiplantae; phylum Streptophyta; class Magnoliopsida; order Malpighiales; family Erythroxylaceae; genus Erythroxylum; species Erythroxylum rotundifolium. The sequence continues at coordinate 13,853,597 of JAOSBO010000002.1, forward strand.
GGGCGGAAAGGAGGCATCTAGAACACCTGTGTCAATGGCCGTGGAGACTTTGATGCGTCTGAGACCAACTGAAGTAAGTGCAATGCGAATGTTTTGCATGGCAGGAACTAGATACTGCGCAAAAGAGTCCGTTGCCTTGACCTCGTTTCCAACTACTATGTATCGAAACCTAACATTTCCGTAGTTTCTTACGTTATTTTGCACCCACCTGTCTGCGTTAGCTTGATTAGAAGCAACCATTTGAAGGTCGGTGTTTGGGACTCCGAGCATGAGGTCTATAATTGTTAAGCAACCATTTCACTACAATAGCTTAAACTGTTGTGTGAGGTCAACTTAATTAATTTTATATATTCTCTAACACATCCCCTCAAGTGAAAGCCCTTTGGACTTGAAACTTGCACAGGTTTACTTTACCTTATGTTTAATTTTATAGGTGGGTGGTAGGATTCGAACTCACGACCACTTGGTCACAGAGGCTCTGATACCATGTTAAGCGACCATTTCACTACAATAGCTTAAACTGTTGTGTGAGGCCAACTTAATTAATTTTATATATTCTCTAACAATAATGGTGGCCGCCCTGAGGGCTTGAAGAGCTGCTGGGTTTGGATCATAGAGTCGCATTCGACGGATGTTATTCTGGTTGTACATTGCCACCACGTCTCCTGGTGGCGGTAAGTTGTTGCCGAGCATTCCGTAGCAGATACCAACTTGAGCATCTGCAGAAGCAAAAGCCACCAGTTAATTAAAGACTCCTGTCTACTCGCAGAAATGAGAAGAATTTTGAAGACATATATGCATATATTTCTGATATCTAATTGAAAGTGCCAGATTCCTAATGAAATCTAGTGTTTAATTTGGATGGTTCATAGGCAAATTATGCATGCTTTCAGATTACCTGTTTCATATATACTTGACAGGAACATTCCAAAGAAAAGTGTAACAGAGAAGATGGAAGGGAATTTGGTAGCAGAAAAAGATCTAGCCATAGCCATTTTGGAAGAAACTAGATGAGGAAAAGAGGATTGAAACGTCACTTGCCTAACTCCCTTAGTTTGGCCCCCTTTTATAGAGATGCGGCGGGCTGCATATCAGCATTGTCAAACCACTTACCGTAGGGAAAATCAACAATCTAGGGACTCGTACAATGAATATCTAGCAACTGGGTTCGGGACCAACTTCGTTATCTTGAAATTTTTTTCATAGATTGGGATATATTGAGTTGACACCTATTCTTTTCTTGCCATCGTTTTAATACAGGTAACCCCACTATAACGCGCAGTATAGTCCTAGGTACATATTTGATTCCGTCAACGGTTATAAAAGTTAAGAATTTTCGGCCGACCCTTTAAAATCACCTTCTTGCTCCTCCCTTTTTTTTCCCAGAAATGAATGTCATGTGATTGTTGTAGAAATTATATATCGATCAATAGCATTTTATACATTTCTATAATTGATATATGAATAGTAAAAAATTAAGAATATTTAAATTAGAAGATATAATTGTTATTCTTGAACCTCGTAAAATCACCTTTATAAAATACTTGCAAAATAAGAAAAAACACATACTCTTCACTTGCCTCTCTCACTATTTTAAGTTAGATTATAGATGATGTAAAAGTAACTTCTTATAAATTATTTACATACAAGGTTACAAGATGGTAAGAGAAACGTAGGCTAATTAGACATAAGTTTGGACTATCAACATGGTTTCTAGTAATTCTGTACAATAATCATACAACTCTGAATAAACATATTGAGAAGACCAAGTATATAAAGTAACCAAAGGCTTCAAAGTTTTATTTGACTCAGTTGTAAAAAGAAAAGAATAATAAGTTGTAATCCATAAAAAAATTGTTACGTTCTCCCATTTAAGCAAAACTAATCAAGATTTAATATTTTTTGTGAAAACATTTTTAAAATGAATCGATTTAGTCAAATAACAAACTTAATTAGAAAGCATTATGAAACTGACTTGATTGGGTTAAATAACAAATTTAATAAGTTTATGTGAAATTTTAGAAAACATCTCATCATAAAAAACTGAATTCATTGAACCATTCATAAATAGCTATGATACTTAATATATTAGAATCAATATATAACTCTCCATAATCATAAAC
>JAOSBO010000002.1:13903553-13914213 GCA_027563915.1 Erythroxylum rotundifolium
TGAGATGATTGCTGGATTTGATGTAATAATGCAAGATCATGTTAGACGTATTCAAAATCATGAAATTCATCATCATTGTCTTGGTCACAAAATTCAAAATGAATATATATACTTATAAATTAAGTCATTTATGTTTCATACAAACATGTAATTTTTAAGTGTATATATTTGTACATTACCGATTTATTGGGGCCTTTTTTTTATTTCGCCCAGGGCCTATAAAACGATAGGAACGGCCCTGCTCAGAAAGAGAGTCGTTTCATGCATTATTACCCTCTTTTGAGTTCCTCATTTAAGCAATATTATTTCCAAAGTTGAGAATTGGTTGAGATTGATCAAGTTTTATATTTGACAATGATTGTTGCTTATTTATATGAGAGAGCAAATAGCTTAATCTCATACTATAAAATAATTGACAGATGAAAAATGTAAGGTGAAAAAAAACATTATCAGAATCAAGCTATGATAAACATTTCTCCAACTTTGACAGTTTTTTTACGTACCAATCCTTTAGGCATCTCATCTTGTTTGATAGCTCAACATTTCTCACAAAATAAAATTGAGCACTGGATGAAGGATCTGTAAATCTGAGCCTAATTTTACAATAGCTATCGCCAGAACCAACAACAGTCGCAGAGCAAAGATTTTCTGCCTTGCAAATTTCAACTGCATTAAGGTATCCCTTAAACACACTCCAAAGGCCTTCCTCTCGTGAGCCTCTCGACTTAATATACTCTTGGTGGCCTTGAAAAAATGATAAATTGATTGATAATATCAAACAACAATCACTTGGAATTAAGTTCAACATTTTCTGCAACGGATAATATTTCAAGATATCTTTCTCATCGACTTTATGAATGCATTACATTAGAAACAACTTAGAATAATTCAAGTTGCATTCATATAAGGAAAACCAAAAAGAAAAGGATGTCTCAGACATACATCTTCACCACCTAGCTGAGGGATATAATGATATCCCTCCTCTTGCTTTGACAACATCAACCAGGATAATTTCCTTAGGAGTTGATTTACTTTGCTTGCCATCGACCCCACATGTCATTATCATAATAACTACCTCTCCTATTTCTAACAAACCTTGGTCTGACTTTTGCTTTTGAACTTGACATCTTTTCTTTAGAGAGGACCTTATTACTAGAAGTAGTGATCATCTCTGGCAATGCATGGCCCACTCTAAACCACCATCAAACCCATTCAAGTCATCTCTCAGTTTCATTGACATGTCTTTGTTAAGAACATCATCACTTCCAGAATGATCTGCCTACAAGGAGGGGAACCAAAGTGCTGATAGTTTGGCCTTATACGCCGCTCGAGATTCTCCAGGCCTCCATATTCTGCAGGATCCTCCACAGGAGACGTGACTGCTTATCCAGTTAGATAGCCAAGGCCATTTGTATCATCGAGGCCTGCTTTAAAGTAGTTTTGTTCGTGTGTTTCTCTTTGTAACCAAAAAAAAAAACATCATCACTGTAGGGGTCATTTGATTGTGTCGAAAGGTTCAGTTCACCTGAACTTTTTTGGTTTGCCAACAATCCTTTTACTTTATTCGTAACTTTTTGGATTTGGTTTTTTTATTTTGAATTATCTTTAGCCTTTAATATTTTGTAGAAATTGTTGTATTTGTCTCATGTTTATTTCAAATCATATTTAGCATTCAATACTTTGTAGAAATTGTTATGATTGATATCACTTGTATGTGATTACATTTAATGATGGAAGGTTTGAACAATATGAACGATTCCAATGATCATGCAAAAATAAATGAAAAAGATAAGAGCATGGAATGATAATATAGAGAAGTATTTAATCTCCTTGATTGTTGAAGAAGTGAATAAGGAAAATCAAACCACTGCAACCTTTTCCAAATCTGGTTGGAAAATATTAAGGCAAGGCTTCAAACAAAATTCAATAAGGAGTATATTGATATTCAATTGAAGAATAAATATAATGGGTTAAAGGTTAGATTAAAGAATTTCAAAAACTTACCTAAAGAAACAGGAATCAGTTACAACTCCTTTACTGGTGAAGTTAATGCTACAAATGAATATTGGGAAAATCTATTTAAGATAAAATATATCTTTGTTTTATTAATATATCATATTATATAATATTTATTCTCATATTCCTTTTTCATTATATAGGTGCATAAAATGGCTCATAAATTCAAAAAAAAAGATAAAAGGAATTTTCAAACTTATGTTATACTTTTGGAGATACTACTGCAACTAGTGTGCATGTACCTCCATCAACTAAATATCCATCGAATAGTACAGAAGAGGAACATGAAAATGATGTTAATGTAGATTTCTCGAATAATGAAAAACAAGATCAAAATATAAGTTCTATATTTAAGAGAAAGAAATCTCCTAAGAATAAAAAGGCAAAGAAGACATATTCCAACATTGAAGAAGAGGTCTTGCTTATACTTGATGAGCAGTCAAAAAGGAAGAATAATTTACTTGAGAAAAAAATGAGTGAAACATCATCCACTGCAAAGAATAAATCTTAAGAGTCTAACATAATGATGGAATGTATAAATTCCTTAGATTAATTGGGTGTTGACAGTGTGTAGTATGGAAAAGCTACAAAGGCTTTACATGATTCTCCACTTTATAGGGATATTTTTATGAATATAACAGATAAAAAGAAGTTGGATTGGATTATGTCGCTTTAGTTATATTTTCATATTAGTGTATATCGAATTCTTATTAATTTGACACTTTTATTTTAAACACTATTCCATATATTTAAGATTTTAAATTTGTGCTTTGTATGAATATTTGACTTAAGTTTATATTTTTATAAGTATTTTGTCTACATTTGGTTAAACTTTTTGATTGAATGTTTTATTAATTATTTAATGTTGTCATTGTAGATACATGGATTTCTCATCAGGTTTCGAATCAAATTCTGATGATGAACGGAAGAAGGTAATCATTATTTCTCTAGCTGGAGGAGAGAACAAATATTTTCATTTACAAAAGCAACCATGTAGAACTTCTGCTCTACCAGATTATGATTGGATATTAGAACTTTTGAATGGAAATCCTACAAAGATTTATGAAAACTTAAGAATGAGAAAGATAATCTTCTTGAGCTTATGTAATGAGTTGAAGAGTTTAGGAGGCTTAAAGGCAACAAGTCATTTGACTATAGAGGAACAAGTAGTAATTTTCTTAATGAGTGTGGGGGTAAGACACCTAGAGTCAATGCAGAACTTTTTCAACATTCGACCTGGACAATTTCGAAGTACTTTCGTAAAGTCTTATATGCAGTTAATCGTTTTGTAAAAAGAATCATTACTTCACCATCTTTTACTAATATACCTCATGAGATTCAACATAATTCAAAAAAATTTCCATGTTTTCAGGTACATTCATATGTTTAATTTCTGTTTTCATTAAGTCCTCATGATTAATAATTATTTTAGTATATATTTTAATTTTTAGGATTGTATAGGAGCAATAGATGGTCCGCATATTGATGCATATATTCCAATCGATGAGCAAATACCAAAAATTAATCCAACCTAAAATATTATGTGTTGTTGCTAATTTGACATGCGTTTTACGTATGTAATGGCTGGACGGAAAGGTACTACAAATGACTCTCGAATTCTTTTAGAAAAAGTGACAAATCCAACGAATTAATATCCTATGCCTCTACAAGTTATTATATTATTTTAAATAAACATAGTAATTATACTTCATTTTAAATATCTTTTTGTTAATATTATGTTCTTTATATGTTAGGTAAGTACTATTTGGTTGATTCAGATTAAAATAATATGTCTAGATTTCTTTCATTATATCAAGGTGAAAGATATCATTTGTGAAATTATAGAGGCGGCAGAAGACCTCAAGGTCCGTAAGAATTGTTTAACTACAGGCATTCTTCATTAATAAATGTTATTGAAAGATTTTTTGGCGTTCTAAAAGTAAGATTCCCTATACTTAAAAACATGTCTAGTTATGATATGAAGAAACAAAAATATATCGTTATTACTTGTTGTGTTATATACAATTATATTAGAATGTATTGATATAGCGATGAATTATTTGACAATTGTGCTGAAAATGAAGAACAAATTAAGAAAAGTGAAAATGAAGATTCAAGTTCTCAAGTGGATAATAATATCACTTTAGCAAAACTTTGAAATATGTCTTGGAAACAAGACAAAATCGTTAGACAAATGTGAAGTGATTATATTATTTCTAATTGATTTATGTTTCTTTTTATAAATGATAGTACTATTATGTTTTGAAGAATTATAATATGATTGACATCTTTTATTGATTAGAATAACTACAATTAATGTGTAATTTTTTAATTATATTTAATTTGCATATATTTTAATTTTAGCTATAATGATAATTAATTAATTTACAAATATAATGTATTATATTAAAATTATTAACATAATATAATTACAAAGAAGATTATCATTTTATGCTTTTCATCCCTATAAGGTAACAAAGTTCAAGTTATTGTTGCAGGACAGACAATATGAGCTTCAAAATATCCATACAAGTTATCTATATCCTGACCTTCTAAATCAAATATGTTTTTGTTTTTAGTTTTTTATTACAAATCTCAACCAAATAGGTTTTTTTATTTAAGTTTTTAGATTACAAATTTCAATCAAAAAGGTTTCTTTTTTTAGGAGAAAAGCATAAACCAAAAAAAACAAAAAATAAGAAATCACAACAAAAAGTAGAAGTGGAACCAAATGGGCCCTTAACTTTTTATATTTTTAGAATTATTACTATAATCTACACAATAGATAAAATTTATATGAAAATAATTTGCTAAACTTTATACAAAATTTTAATTTTCAGTAATATCGTAAAATTTAATTTAATCAATATCTAAATTGAATGGTGTTTAGAATAAGTAGGTCAAAAAGTTGTAGTTAATATGTACTTGCAATATCTTTTTGCATTTAGATAACATGATATAGGCATTATAATCCTTTTGAAATCCAATAATACATGATAAATATTGATGTGATTAAATGGAGTTAATATTTCGAATTTGGTCACTTTTATCCGAATAGAAGTAAAATTTTGATATCAAATTATTTTCTTATGTTTAGAAGTATGGATTAAGTTGTAGATGTTGGAAATTTTTTGACAATTATTAATTAAAAGCTTTTATAAAAACTAAGATTAAAATTAATAAAGAAGCTTAACAAAGGATTTGGTTAAATGGGATGAAGCCCAATAAAAAAGGCCCTTTTCAATATGAGTTTATTATTTCTTGTGTTATGATAGGGAGGCCTGATAAGGTTATTAGAAATAGATGTTAAGGTTTTATGCTATCTACTCAATTAAGTTTATCAATGTTCAATTTCTCTGACTTATTAAAAGGTTCATTCATTAAGAGAGCATATAAAAACTTTTAAGGATATAAAGTTATACAACTTTCATAAAGGTTGATTGAATATGTTGCAATAGTTTATTCATCCGTTGAGGACCTTGTTCAAGCTGACCAACAATTTGTTTAAGTTGATAAACGATTTGTTTATTGACAAATGTATAGTAAAACATATAGTTTTCAAAATTATTTTTGTTTATACAAGTTAATGGTTGATCTTAGGCTAATCGCGCAGGTTTATGTTATATATAACACATAATATCAGAGCAATTATATGATTGTACGAATTTAAAAAAAATTCATATTTTTCCAAAAAAATTAGAGAAGGTAATATATTTTACTTGTATAAACTATATATATGTTGCTTGTGTTTGTTTTTGTATAAGTATTGCACAGGAAAAAGGGTAAAAAAATATTGTTTCAAATGATTTTTTTGGACAAAATCACCAAAATCCAACAAGAATCACTAGGAACAACCACTAAAAACTACTTATTTTGACAGTTAGGAAAAAGAGGCAACTTCAATGTAGAAGCTGCATACTGGAATGGGCCAAATAGTTAGTGCATGTACCTCACCAATGTTAGACGTGTGTCCTACATGTGTAGTGCATTCATTAAGGTTATGAGCCTATCATCACATGTATAATGCATATGTCACACATGCCATAAGGCGGTGGGTGCATCGATGCACATAGGGCATATGAGTTCTACTTGTTTGGGCATGTCCACATGCTATTAAGGGAACACACTTCTGTTGCATTGGATACTTGGATCGTAAGTACCTCATGCATCCAGTGACGTATGAGGCTTCACACATGCAACGAGCACATTATCTACCCACACATGGTACTAATGTCAACAACTGACGTCAACACACTACATAATTAAAAAAATTCAAAATCTTTAAATTTCACAAAATGGTCCTTCAAGTTATTTTGGGTCATTTTTTAGGTTCTATGAATTCATCAAAAACTTTGAATTCAACCTAAAACTTTGCTTCCCTTTTGGTTTATATGAAACTTTTCCTAATCTTTGCCTTAAAATTGCCTTCATTACGTAATCACTTACATCACACATGATCTCGAAGGGAAGGCTCCAGTTTAGAGGCTAAATCACTAGTGGGGATGTCAAGAGCTGCTTAAATTTGTCAAACTTCTCCTTGCATTTATCATCAAACTCAAAAAAGACATCTTGTTGTAACAACTTACATAGAGGAGAGACTATCTTTTTATAAATCTTTGATGAACCTGCAATAAAAACATGCATGTCCAAGAAAAAAACTAACTTTCTCCAAATTTAAGGGGTAAGACAAAGAAAAGATGAGATTAATCTTAGAACTTATCCACCTCTATACTCCTAGAAGATACAACTTGCCTTAGAACTAGACCTTGATCAACTATAAAATGACGTTTTTTTTAATTAAGAACAATGTTAGTTTCAATACATGTTTCTAAAATGAGGGCAAGATTCTCTAAGAATTATCAAAAGAAGAACCATAAATTCTAAAATCATAAATACCTCTATGATCTTCAACATACTCAAAAAACATATGCTCACGATGCAAAAGTGGCGAGCTCATTGCGCAAATTAAATGACATCCTTTAGTAAGCAATTGTACTAAATGGGCATATGAAGGTTATCTTTTCTTGGTCTTCTAGTACAATAGGGATTTGAAGATAAACGAAGAATCCATTTAGAAAATAGTAATATTCACATCTAATAAGTCTCTCGAGCATTTAATCAATAAATGACAAGGAGAAATGGTCTTTACAAGTTGCAATATTTAACTTTCTATAATTAATATACACTTGCCACTCGATTTGCATACAAGTAGGAACCAATTCACTATCCTTATTAATTACCATCATAATTCCAAATTTTCTTGAACTACATGTACTGGACTTACCCATTTATTTTCAAAGATAGGATAAATGACTCCAGTATCAAGAAGCTCTATTACTTCCTTCTTTATAATTTCCATCATTGGAGGATTCAACCTATATGATACTTATCTAGTGGACTTAGGATCCTCCTCAATCAAAATGTAATGTATGCATATAGAAGGGCTTATTCCTCAAATACCTACAATTATCCATCTAATGGCTTCTTGTACTCTCTTAACATACGAACTATTTTAGTTTCCTGATCAAAAGTTAAAACTGCAGAAATAATAACTGGAAAAATCTGATTATCTTCCAAATATGCAAACTTCAACTGAGCAAGTAATGGTTTCAGCTCCACATCAAGAACCTGCATATCAGAAGGTAATAACCTTTTCTAAGATTCTGGTAACGGGGAAGCAAGGTCATACCTTGTAGGAGAGGTTTTCAAAGAAGTAAGGTAACCTCCATCTTAATTAGCTCCTCTCCTAACTCAACATCATTAATGGCTTCCAATTTTAGATGTTCAACCAAAACTGCTTCTAATTGATCTTTGCACTTTAACTTAAACATTTCTTATATTAAGGGATTAATCACATCAATAGATAAAACATAATGATCATTTTGAGGATGAAATGTTGAAATGATTTATTTCCCTATTAAATTCCATTATAAGAGCACCCTCACGAATAACTAACCTAGTTTAGGTCATGTTAAGAAATGATCTCCTTATTAAGATAAGTACAAGATTATATAAGGTTTCATTGTTCATATCCACCATATAAAAATCTGCAGGAAATACTAACTTATTTACCTTTCTATACAGGTGAGCATTAGTAAGGTCAGTTAATTATACGATAACAGTAGTCTCTTTTAAAGGGCTCAAGTTTAAAGAAGTATAGTTAGAGCAAGGTATAACATTGATTGATGCTGGTAAATCTAGCATGAATATCTTGATAATAATGTTATCAATCTTATAAGGAATGGTAAATATACTTGGACCTCTGTAGTTTAGAGGTATTTTTTTTCTAAAGATAGGTACGGGATTATATAAGGTTTCGTTGGTCATATCCACTACATAAAAAATATGCAGGAAATACCAACTTATTCACCTACACCAAAACATCCTTAACCTTTATATATGGGTAAGCATTAGTAAGGTCAGTTAATTTTACGATAACAATATTAGTCTCTTTTAAAGGGCTTAAGTTTAAAGAAGTATAGTTAGAGTGAGGCATAACATTGATTGAAGCTAGTAAATCTAGCATGACTGTCTTGATTATACTGTTACCAATCTTACAAGTAATGGTAAACATATTTGGATCCCTACAGTTTAAAGGTATTTTCTTTCTAAAGACCACAAAAACATTCTCATCCATCATAACTTTCTCGTTACCTCTTAGCTTCTTTTAATTGGTACACAATTCCTTTAAAAATTTTGAGTACTTTAACAATTGCTTGATTGCACTTAGTAAAGCTATATTTACTTCTGTCTTTCGAAAAGTCTCCAATATCTCCTTATCCTTTTCCCCAGGCTTAACCATATTAGGACATTTAGAATTTACCTTTGAGCTAGATAAGGGATTTCCTTCTTCCCTTAACTCCTTCTCAATCTCATCTTTGTTGGCTATCCTTTGTAGGGTCTTCTTAGGATCCTCAAGCTCTCTACCACTCTTTAAGGTCACCATGCTAAATTCTTTGGATTTACATCAGGTTAAGAAGGCAACTTCCTTCCGCATTGTGATTCAAAGCTATTGATAGCTATTGTCATTTGACCCATTTGGCTCTCCGAATTTTGGATGTTAGACCTTGTGTCTTGAAATATAGATTTGGCCTCCCACTGAAATTGTAACACATCATTTTGGAATTGCAAAGTGTTAGTTGTAAGAGACTTAAGTATATTTTCTAATGACGCACCTGAGGTATATTTTCTAATGGTGCACCTGAGGTAGAGGATGAGACTTGTACCTATGTTGAAATTATTATGCACCCTGAAGTTTATTTAGGATTTAGTTTTGGTGCCTATTCCCTCCATAACTCAGGTTTGGGTAATTCGTCTAACGTGGGTTATAAGTCTACAAATATGGGCTGTATTGATGGAAAAAAATCCTCTATGCAACATTGACATTCTTCATGTTTTTATCTTACAAAATTGGACAAGTATCTATCAGATGGTTTACATTTGCAAATATATCTCAGGCTTTCACCTATCACTATCCTGCAGTATTTTGTCTAAAAAAAGATGGTAGTTCATCTAAAAGATATTTTATGGATGAATTGTTTACCTCATTTATCCTACAAACATCGTTGCAGATGCTAAATTGTTGAGTGTTTATCGCTATACGCTCAATTAAAGTTTTGGCCTCCATGAGAATCTTTTTGCACATTGCTTCACCATTTGCTGCATCTACCAAGCTCCTATCTATAGGCAATAATTCTTTGTAGAAGTATTGGATAAAGAGTTGTTTCATGATAGTGTGATGAGAGCAAATGACACACAACTTTTTGAAGCACTCTCAATAATCGTAAAAGGATTCTCTATGATGTTTTATTCCACAAGTATGTTTCCTTATACTTATTGTCTTTGATGCTAGAAAGTTCTTCTCTAAAAACAACCTTTTCATTTTGATCCACATGCTCGTAGTCCTTGCAGGCATATAAAAAAGGTGGTCTTTTCCGGCATCCTTCAATGACAATGAAAGGACTCTAGTCATAATCTACTCTTCCATCACCCCTGAAGGATTTATACTAAGACAGACCATATCAAACTACTTGAGACGTTTGTAAGCATCCTGACATGACTATAAAAGTTGGGCAAAAGATGAATTAAATAAGACTTAAGCTCAAAAGTAATACATTCAAAAAATTTTGGAAAAGTAATGCATAAATTTTTTTGAGTCAAGTCTAGTACAACCAACTCTCTTAGAGTTCTTAGATTGGTCATGCCTTCCTCAGGTTCAAATCCTTGCTATATTCCTGGAGTTTCGGTTTCCCTACACAATCTTTGTTTATCAAAATTTTCTAAAACATATTTTAAGATCAATTTAATTCCAAAATTCAGGTTGAATCTGAAAATTCCATTAAAAAACACTAAAAAAGTACAATTTTGTTTGATTTAAATCTCTAAGTTTATTTTAGTTTTTCCTCAAAATTTAGAAAACTTTTATCAATTTATTTAATTTAAGGTTATAAACCTATAACTGATATTCAACCCGAAATAACTTTCAGAAGAAGCAACCTTTAAAAAATCATAAGAGGGGAGAGAATTTTTAATATTAAAAATACGAATAAATAGTTAAAAATAGACGGCGACTGTCGTTTAATTAATACCAGTGTCTTCTAAAAGGTGCATGAAGTTGGAAGTCGTCATTTTCTTAAGCTTAACA
>JAOSBO010000002.1:13919833-13942220 GCA_027563915.1 Erythroxylum rotundifolium
ATTTGAGAGAAATCGAAAGATGCTTTGTGAAAATGGTAGAAACTTCGAATCTGAGAGTTTGGATAACCGTTGGAGACGGTTGGATTTTATTTATTCGTCGTCACCCATTTTCACGCTTAGTATATATATACTTAATAATGAAACACCAAGTCGATAATATATTATTAACAGTATTTTTATTTTTATTTAGATAATATCTTATACCCTTAATATAATTATAAAAAAGAAGTTATATATATTTTTATTTTTTATTATATTTCTTATAATTCTTATTAGAACCAAATACATCCTAAGATTATCTCTTACAAGCATATTGATGCATTCTGGTTGTAAATTATGAATCGTGTTCTGGCTCGAACTCCATTAAACTTTAAAATGTTAAGATTTATCTTATTATTGAATAAAACTATTTGGGGAATTTAAAATACACTTTAAACCTTAAGAGATGTACTTATTTATATCTGACCCAAAATCCACTTATTTTTTGAAATTATTTTTACTAAACTCTCATTCATTTGGAGTTTACAACAATTGGAAAATCTACAAAATCTTTAAACTTGGCTTCTATTTATTAAATACATTTAATTTTCTAGGCAACTATACATTTTAGTTTTAGTTTTAATAAATAAAATTTTAATAATTTATATTCTTTAAATAAAATTGTGTTGTTTTTATAAATTAAAATTAATTATTTAAAATATTGTGTTCTTATTTAATTGTTGAACAAATTATAATAAAACTTTTGAACTTTACCAATCTAAAATATTAATTAGAATTGTTTAATAAAATACGCAAATGTTTAATTTATAATAAAACAAAACTACAAATTGAAAGAAAGATCAAAACGCTTGTTGGTCGTTTGCATTTCTTTTTATTTACAAAATTAATTTGTTATTTGCTTCCTTAAAAAATTTATTTCTTAACTCATTCAATTTATAATAAATTACAAAACTTTCAATTTATAATAAAAATAAAATTACAAATTGAAAAGGAGATTAAAACCCCCTTTTGTTTTGGTCGTTTGCTTTCTTATTATTTACTAAATTAATTTGGTTTCAGTATTTATTTGTTTTAGAGCGCATGAGATCTAGACTTCATGATGCAGTTGTCCTTGTGCACGGGAAGGAAGCCAAAGGTTCATCATTTTTGTTTTTTGTTTTTTAAATGTTTGCTGAATGCATGTATCTAATTTCTTTTCGCAATTTTGGGTAAACAGATGAAGACTGAAACAATGTCCGGTTCACAAATCGAAATGCTATGGCTCACAAGTCAGAACAGGGGAGGGAGTCAAGCTGGAAACCAGGAAGGCAAGATAGGACACGAGCCACATGGAAGAGGAGTTTCTGTTCTTTTCTTTTTAATTTTTCTTATAGGCCTCTTGCATAACATTAATGTATTTCATCATAATAAAATAAAAAGGCAATTTCATCTCCAGTCTATCGATGGCATTGCCTGTCAGACAATGATCTTTTAGTTATTAAGATGGCTATCCCATAGAACCAATATTTCAGTCTCACGTAAATAACAGCAACCGAGGAAAAAGATGCAAGGCTATGAACCATAATATTGGCACATGCATGGGAAACGCAAGGCAAGGGTTCGATTTATTAGATTTACCTATAATACACTTTCAACTGTGTTGAGTTTCTTTCCTGGATAATCACTACCAATTACTATTTTACAGTCTTCTATGGCCGGCTTGAGAAAACCTTAAAACTCTTTGCACCTCTTTAACGCCTCCCATCACTTCCAGCCATTGCACCTACTTCCATTATTCTCGATTTTCTTTCTGAAATTCTACGTTCATCGCTCATCTTGAACATGGTTACTCGATTCTTCTAAGACATCCTAGTCCTACCGTACTGAACCGTACCTACCTTCATGTGAGCACCTGCACTTGCTGGGGAGGCACCAATCCCACCATACTGAACCTTAGTCTGCAGCAAGTTTGTGTCGATTGTAATGCACTCATTAGAATGTTCCACCTTATTCACTCCGACCCTAGTCATGAAAAATGGGTTGGAGTCGATGTTAATTGCGACATCAGGAGAAAATCTGGTAACCCCGCCCCATTGTTGCACTTGATTTTGTGAGGACAAGTCCCTCTCAGCTTCCATGGTAGATCTATCTTGGCTTCTTGTGCTAGATTTGTAGTAACAATATGCAGGAGGGGCAACCTGAGACGGAAGGACTGTGCCTCTGATGTATGTTCTTGGATCATAGGCATCATTAATCATACTTCCAGTCTCATATGATCCAACAAGCTTTCCTGATTTAGCTGTGAAAACAACGATAAGAATTTATGACATGCATACTTTAAAAACATAACAATACCTCTTATATGAACAGTACAAGCTGAGTCTTACTGTACCTAGTGGAATTCTTTGTGCTGACTGTATAGTTCTTGATATATTTACAGGAATTCCTTCACATTCCCCAGGATTTTTGCCGTATACCTTTTCCGTAGACTGCCGGTCTTTTAAGGAAGGAATGGTTTGTTGTTCCCTTGGGGGGACCGTATTTGAGTTTACAATTGTAGACCTGAAACAGGCAATTCCAAGAAAAAAAAACAAAAAAGGGTTTATAAAAGTTGCCTATTTAAACATACATGTTATGATCAAAGTTTCTGCAGCCAATTAAGTGTAATTTATTTTTGATGCACAATAAAATATCATGATAATCGGCAAATATGCACTGTGGAGACTGCAAAAATGACAATATTAACGTTAACCGGATTATCTGCAGACAAAATCTACCACAGATATCATTTCAAGTTCAAGCACATCAAACATCACTGATGGAATAGTACAACACAAAACTGATCTAGGATTGAGCAGTCAACAATAACAAGCAAATGCACTGCTTGTAGGTTCCCCTTCATCACTCATTTTTCTTCCTAACTACTCATTTATTTTATTAAACAGAGCACACACGAACACCAATCGATTTGCTAAACATAATCAATAGGTTGTTTGGATTGCAAACAGGGGGATTTCATGGGGAACAAAATCTCCGTTTTTTAAATATTTGGCTTTAAAGATGTGATACCAAAAGCCCATCACAGCCGTGGAGCATGCGCCTAGCCAACTTCTTTTTTACATCGTGAAGTGAGCGGACCTCAACTAATGGACAAATGAAAGAGTGAAGTAATTCAACACTTAAAACACTTGAATAAATATACCGAAGCTAAATTCTAAAGCCCATACACTAATAAAACACAACCAGACTTATTATAATAATAACCAAGAGCCTGATCACCACCTCACATATCATATAGACCCCAAAAACTAACGAACTACCAGAATTTGTACTTTGAACACACAAAAAAGATTTGAAAACATAATAATGGAAAAGAAATGATTGAAGAAAATTACCTAGGAAGAGATGTATGCTTTCTTTCAAGTGGAATTACTGGCCCACCTTTCCCAGCATTTTCCTCAAGATGTGCAAACTGTTTGCGGAATTGATCAACAGCACTGTCATAAGATAGATCAGAATCAGAGAAAAGTGGCATTGTAAGCTGTCTGTAATAACTTGATCCATGAAATGAATCACAAAGAATTGAGAAAGTTAGAACCTAGGGTATAGAAAATTGGTCCTCTCAGTTCCATTTATGTAGTCCTTGAGCAGTTGAGGATGGTACTCTAGTATCTCCCGAAAAATTAGTTCTCTTATATCCTCCTTTGTAACTCTCCGTCTCTCAAACTCAAACTCCATCTTAGTTATTGGCTGACAAGAAGGCTCCCTCTCAATCTTTGCGAGCCCCTTGAAGTAAGGATCTGCCAGTGCCTGATAAATATCAAATAGATATTACAATGCATACCAAAGCAAATACAAGCCTCACCACAAACTAATCACATTTAGTTAGGACAGCTAATAAAAGATGAGCAACATTAAAGTTCCCTTAGGAACAGGGTAAGACAGTCATAAAAAATAAATAAACAGATATCATTCAATTTGATATGATATAGCAAACCTCTTCAGCACTTGGGCGGTCTTTTGGATCAAAAGCAAGCAGCCTTTCCAGCAAACGTAGAGCCAAAGGATCAGCATTTGGAAATTTCTGAGCAAACGGAACAGGCATCTTTTTCCTCATGCTAGTTAAATACCTCCTTGCCTTGTCATTTCGAACCTATATCCACAAAGCATTAGCCACAAAGTTGTAACATTTTCTTTTTTTGGGTGATCTAAAACATTTTTTTTTTGGCTACAAGTGTGGTTGTGGTTTAGGCTTGCATGTTGGTAGAGACCATGACTGGGACATACATCAAGTTAAAAGTACACTCCAATCAAAATTTGCCTACCCGAGAAATTGTATCTAATGATGGTGTGCCAAGCAGATCAGTCATCAAATCAAGTTGGTGGACAACATTTTTTCCAGGAAAGAGGGGTTTTCCAGTCAGTACTTCAGCAAATATGCAGCCTATACTCCATATATCAATTGCTGGTGTATACTGCACAGTAGATGCATATGTTAGTCAAAAAATTCCAGAGAACCATGCATGAACTTTTAAATTAATCAGAATATGCTAATATTTATATGATCTCAAAAGCACTATAGCATCAAATTAGTTAAGTGCAACATCAAAGCATTTCAACAACTTCCATAGCATTTGTCTGGAAGGAAATGAATGTTTTGATTGATATTCGTTGGTCTAATATATACTCCTGAATTGGAGGCATCTTGTCGTAATTTCATGAAAAGCAATACTTTAATTCCTTGAAATCCACACATATCAGATAGGGCTTGATAATGCTCACATGGATATGCATACTCGGCAAAAAATGGTCTGTACAGTGGCAAAGATATAAATATTTAGTCTGCAGACACTTGAGAAGATTCTTTACCACTCAAAAAATCAGAAGAAAAAAAATCAACAATAATACTTAGCAAAATGTGTTTAAATCATCCCTTCCTTTCCTTTGATCAAACGAGAATTTAATGCAACTTTCATCTCAAACTGATGAGAAATAATCCAAAAACGTAATTATCTCCAATCAAAGAGCTTACATTGCAGTAGATGTGTAATGCTTACATTCCTATCTCACAAAACCCAATGAGAAGACGATAAATGACCAGATGCAACCAGAAAACTAGGGATGGCCCAGGGGCCCAAATTCAGGTGTTTTCAATGGGTCGGCCCATGGGCCAAATTAAGCCCAAACCGGTCTGAGGCCCAATTTTTCAAACAGAACATTGGTTTGCTTAGAAAAGTTAGGCCTCGGATAGGCTACAGGCCAGGACTCAATTAACAAAAATCATTTTTTTACACTTAAATTTTTAAAAAATTAGCAAGACCAGCCCATTGCCATCCCTTCAGAAAACCCATCATCTGGTTTAGTTCAAAGCCCATACATAAAGAATCAAGAATCAAAGACAAACAAACATTAAACAAAGCCAATGCATTACATAGTTCAAATGTACATGAAACAATGAAGTATATGAAATAAAATTCATACCCTAGAAAAAAATGATCCACACAATTCTGGAGCTCTATACCATCTTGTAGCAACATAGTCCTGGAAAGGTACAATGAAAACTTAAAAAGGAAAATCATCGTGCAAAAAGAAAATGCAAGTTAAAACTAGAGAGTAACAGCCAACAGTAAATTAATCAGTGGGACTTACTGTCCAGAATACTGTTGTGGGTGTATCACTGAAGGCGACTCTGGCCAACCCAAAATCGCAGATTTTAAGTTTACAGTTTGCATTTGCCAATATATTCTTCGGCTTTAGATCTCTATGGTATACATTAGCTGCAGCCATGAAAAGAAAGATTTACTGTAATAAAAATTATGGAAAAAACCAGAGACAAGAAAATAGAAGAAAAGAATTGAAATGGCATACAATATCATGATTTCCAAGCTCCCAAGAGCAAGTAGATTACAAGCAACACATAAAAAAATGGAAAGACATTGGCATTGACCAAAGGCAAGTCCTCATTCTTGGCAAATCTTAAAGACACAAATTGCAAGTGACCACCAAAATTAGAGACAATAGCTTTTTTATCTATAATAGTACCTGTATGGATGTACTTTAAGGCACGAAGTAGCTGGTAAAGGAAAAACTGATAGTGTTCCCGTGTCAAGTCATCATTCGCTTTGATGACTTGATGAAGATCTGATTCCATAAGCTCAAAAACCACATAAATATCCTTAAAATCCCTTCTTGATGGTGGAAGCATAATATGTTTAATTTCCACGATATCAGGATGTCTTAAGAGTCTAAGTAGTTTTATCTCACGAAGGATACGAGCAGCATCTGAAATGTGTTCAAAAATATCATGAATCTTTTTTATTGCTACTTTTTCACCGGTGTGAGTGTCTATTGCTGAGCAAACAACACCATAGCTTCCTTTTCCAATAACTTCCTGAATTTTATACTTATTGGCATCACCGTATTCAGAGAAGAAGTCCATTTCCGTTGAGTTCTGTGGCATGAGGAAATACTCAGATACCATTAAAGGAGAGAAGGATGAGACATTATATTAGAGAAGAAACATTGTACATGATTCTAAAAACTGACACATGAATGTAATCCTATCTGCAGTTTATATTCAATCATGAGAAAATCCACAGCCATTTATAGCCTTCCACCTAACCATTAGAAAAGAGATCGATATTGTATATGCAATTGCATCATTACTTGCCATTCAGGAGAACAAAGAGGTGAACGTGTAAATAATTAACAAAAGAGAAAGATCAAAGACCAGAAGAAGATAAACAAGAAAGAATTGGATGGCTGGAAGTGGCACAAGTTTCCAAAACTTTGTAACTCAAAGTCACAGTGAAACTTTAATTTCCTTGGCAAGCAGGCAAACAATTAGCTTTCCAGCTGTTTAATAATTGAAGCAGCAAAATTTGAAATGCAGGTAATATTGATAATGGTGCAAGTGCAAAGATGATTTAACAGGAAATTGTTAAAAACATTGGAGGAAAATCACAAATCAAGTAAAAACTTGTTCAGCTTAAGACTGGTAAGGAAAAATAGGAATATTACTTACGGAAATCATCAAAGAATATGGAGAGAATAAGCTGGAAACCATATCAGCGGAAGATAATAACATTGAACGAAGCTGTTACTAGCAGTTAAAAACAGAAAATTTTCAAGTATAAAAGAAAAACTTGAAACAGTTTGCAGACGACAACGTGTCTGGGTGTGGCGCCTGACTGTCCGTCCGTTATTGCAGTAAACATCAATCTCCCACATTACCAAATACCAAAAAGCATTATATTACTTCATGGGTATTCATCAGAGATTGAAGGCAAAACAGACCACCCCAAAAACCCCTATCATGGGTATTCATCAGAGATGAAAGGCAAAACAGACCACCCCAACAACCCCTATTTTCTTTTCAATAAAATTTCTCGAATCTCAACAGTCTGTCAAACAGAATTAGTTCTGAACTGCAAACTTACAAATCCAAACAATAACGTAAAACCAAAATTTTCTCTTTGATTGCAATTCGTATAATAAGCAAAAACCAAAATCTTTTCATCATATACAAATGTAGTAATGACAAATAATTGGAAATGGAAGAAAAAAGAACTAGAGAATCTACCTTTTTTCGTGGATCTTGGTGCTGCATAGCTTGAAGCCCTTGATCTTGGAACCAAAAACAAACAAGTAAAAGTAAAATCCAAGTAATGCGAGTAGACGATGAAAAAGAAAGGAATGTAAATGGTGGTTAGGTGCGAAATCTCAACCACATTTGCCCCATCGACTCCGACTCCTTATCGACAACCCACAATCCCACCCTTTTACACTTGGTCTCGTTAACTCCTTCACCACCACCAATAATAATCCACTCATAAACTCTTCCTCCTCCCTCTTCCAATAACTCCGACTCAAACCTAGCAGCATAAAACACACAAATTCCTTGTTAATTCACCACCACCATACCCCACCGATCCCTCTCTCTCTCTCTAGCCCTACTAAATACATATACAAATTCCGATAAGGTAAATGGAGGATGAAGGAAACAGGTTCCTCTCCTTCTAGTTTATTTGGGGGCTTAGGGTATTATAGTGACAGAGAGAGAGGGAGAGTGAGGTGGGTGCGGATTTACACAGCACACCGACACAAAAATAAAATTGGAAAAAGAAAAAGTTGAATAGCCACGAATCTAGGGGGCTTCCGGGGTATTCCCGTGAAGTACGATTACGAATACATACAAGATAAGGAAGGGGCATTAATGTAATTGCGTGTTCAGAAGATGGAGTAAGAATTCAGAAACAAAAGCTGGCGGTGTGCTTCGCTGTCGCTGGCTTTACGTTACTTGGATCGGATTCGGACGGAGCTTTGCTTGGTTAACTTATATTTCTTTTTATTTAGTATTACTATCGATAGCTACGGTTGGAGATGGAGACACGAGACTAGACAGAAACATAAATAAGATGGCGAATAGAAATAGCCATTCCCATAAGCTGAGACACTCTTCTTGCCACGTGGAAGCTCCAAGAACGATGGATGTTCAGTGGGGACATTTCACTATTTCCCACGTGCACACGCTGCCCGTTTCATCTTCGCAATAATTCCCCTTGGAAGGTAAAAATAATCCTAACAATAATATTATTGAACGTCATCAATCATTGAGCTAATCATATATTGATGACGTGATCATCATTTCATTACAACCACCCTCCCATCACCTTGGAAGTTTAAGGCAATTCCACACGTAAAACAAAACAATCGTAGCATGTGAAATTGAAAGCGAAATTGAAAGCCCTTCCAATTTGGGGATGGGACCGTAAAGTTGGTAGGGTGAGTCATGTTTTTCACATTTTCTATTACCATCCCTTAACATGTTCACGGGGAGTCAACCGCGTAATGTCTCAATGGTTTTCTGTTGCCAACTCACGTACAGCACATGTGCTTCTTTGCTAGTCTTGATATGTGATTTCGGTTGCAGCTTCAATTCTTTAATATACCTATTAAGAAGGGAAGATTACAAAAGATTTTGATGCTTCTTTTAGAGCTAGAGATCGAAATACAAGATTTTGATATACACCCTTGTATCTTTCAGCTGCCATATTTGAAAAGATGATTGATGTAGTATTTGAGAAAAATGAACTTTGTAAATCAACCCAAAATCAACGAAAACAATGAGAAAATTGACTGCTTTTTCTCTCTATTTTTATAAGAGAAGCTTTAAATAAGCTCCTTAACATTTGAGTAAATCCCTGAAAGTTTCGACAGTACTTAACGAAAGTGGCTTTAAACGAACCTAACAAGGTCTTTTTTATGCTTTTCTTAAAGTGCGAAACTTCTAACAGGTTAAAATTAAAGGTCATTTATTTATGTAGACTTACTTAAACAAACAACAAAAGACCTAACTCATATTCGTAATAACCTTATTAGATCCTATCATAAGCTCAGTAAATACCCCACTCACACTAATAAGGCATCTTTTCTCTCACTATAATTTGACCCATTTAACCAAACCCTTTATTAGGTCACTTTAGAGGAGAAAAAGGTCAAATTAAATACTAACATTTTCATCCTAATTTGATTTGAATTCAAACATTTAAAAATCGTTTAAATAGTACTATAATGTATTACAAACAATCAATTTAGAACTTAACTAAATATTTATGTCAGTTCTCCATTAAAAAAAAATCTTACCTTATATTTTCTATCTTTCTATGGGCTCCTTTACTAGATTTAAAAAGTTAAAAAATTGATTGGCATATTCCTAGAACTAGATAACAACATTTGGATACCATACTTCAAGGAGTCGAGAATCAAATCCAAAGAGATCCAAAAGTTTGAAGGACTCCTCTCCAATGAGTAGGTTCCAATTCCAAGTTTGGTGTATCACGACGAGGAGAAGTAAGAGGACTCAAATAACGACTCTTATTATGCAAAAAACTCCTTTGAGAAGAAGAATCCTAGAGATGGCCACTTACTCATTTATTGTTATTCCAATTGAGGTGAACTTAACATTATTTGAGCCATTTTTCTTAGTTCTAAACCCCTTAGTATGTGAGTCACTCACTTTGTGCCCTTGTTCATTCTTCTTAGCAACACAACACAAAGCATAAGCATAGGCTCCTTCGAGAGTATAATGACAATGACATGACTTTGTTGAACTACGTACCATAATCTTTGTAGTGAAGAAGAATGCCCTAATTATGGTGTCTTTAAATTAGATATAAAAGAAATTTAACTTAACTAAAATTGTGGTGAACTATAAGAAATATCATTTAGAAGGCAATAATCATACACTACCCAACCTGTTTTATCCCATAGGAGCTCATCCGTGACAAAAATTTGATAAAAAGTTAAGAGTCTTTCTATACCTAATGACTAATTATTGGCACATAACTTTTTTGTTTCTACCAGGAGCCTTCTAGTGGCCAAATTTAGTGGCTATATTGGCTCTTTATTCATTTGGATACTTTTCGTCCCTTGGATAGGAGAAAAACTATTATGTATATCTTTTAGGAAGAAATGGCTTCTCTGTAAGTTCACAAATGAAATTGAGACTTAAATTCCCAATCAATAAGAGTGAAAGGAATATGGGATTAAACCAATAATAGAATTTGTACAAAAGATTAGATTTTTGGTTTATTATGCTAACAAAAGATTTATTAGAAGAGTATCTAGAAGCTCACATAGATCAAATTTGTAGAAATCAATCATTAGGATTACTTCAAGCTCGATCACAAGCTCCTAAACTTTGCTTTAAAGGTAATATCCAACCAGTTCATCAGTATTTGGATGAAAGCGAAACTGAGGTGGCAACAAATCCCCTCACGTTTTCATAATCATCTCGGCTCCAAACAATAACCTCTCAAGTTTTTTGAAACATTATCATCTAGATCCAGGAATATATTAATCAAATTTTTAATTTTTTGAACTCCAGTTGCCATGTAGGATGCAAATCTAATAACAAAATTCATAGAAAAAAATACCAAATAAGATTTTTCTAGTGGAGAGTTGATGGTCATGTTAAGGAATAAATTGAACATTTGTAAGACATTGAGGTTCTTTTAAGATGTTTTGAAACTTTTGGGATCAAGTTAAATTATAGTGAAAATGTTAAGGTCCAATTAAGCCATTTTATCAACTACTTTATTATCTCTATATTAGATCAAATATTAGTTCCTCTTAGTTGTCCATGTAAAAACTAAATTTCATTTTTTCCCCTTGAATAAATATTAGCCATTGTATTTGCAATAAAGAAAAATAATAAAGGTTAAGATAGTAAAATGTGTATTGATTGACCATTAAAATCAATTTGATCAAAAGGTAATGAAAGTCCATCATTCATTTTTCGTAAGGCTTTCAATATCAGAAGGTATATAAAAAAACATGCATCATGTGTGATATAGATCTAATAATCATGTACATTCAATAATGTTACTAATAATATGAATGAGAAAATAAGGTGTGACAAACAATTATGGTACATGTATATGATCTATAATATACCATGTCTTATTTTTTGTCTCATTTTCTATGAACTTTATGAAAATTTTGTTTTCTTTTACTGAATGCTAAACTATATTAGAGAAAACATGTGTTTCCCTTACTGGATGTTTAATAGAGAAATTTTTAATAAGATTAAATTCTTATATCTCTCTTTGTCTTATTTAACTTATAAATTAATATGTACCAGGATATTTTATATATCAATAGACATAATATCATAGTTAAACCCCCAATTGTATATATGCCTAATGATCAGTAATATGCTTAAGATTGAAACAAATATTAAGACTTTCACTTATCTTATGACCGTTAAAAAACAATTTTGTATGTGTGTGTGTGTGTGTGTGGATAGGTAGTCATAACACATGAAAATATAATCGTATTAAGAGAAAAAGTATACTAATCCTTAACTATTATGTCTCTAAAAAATGGTCAACCACAGACAGTTCAAAATTTAGGTTGCTTAACCAAACTACCTATGAAGCAACCCTATCTGATGCAACAAACTCTGTAAGCATAAGTGTTTAAAAGTGTCCACTTTACACTTTTCTAAGAAATGACACCATCTGCTAACCTAAAAATGTAACTTAATGTAGACTTCCTATAAATTGGATAAAAAGAAAATTTTGAATAATGTGTCACCAATCAGGTCTAATCCTTAATTTTTCTGAATGTCAGCATATAATCCTTTATTCTTTGAAGATATCTCAAAACTTGATTAACTATATTCTAGTGGTTTATACATGGGTTAGATAAATATCTGCCCAATATTCCAAAAACAAATGCAATATTTAACCTAGTACGCATTTGAACATATATTAGGTTTGCCTTAACACTAGATTAAGGAACCTTCAACATGACCTCTCTTTTCACTTCATTTTTTGGACACTATGTCAAAGACAATTTATCGCCATAAGAGATTGGTAATATATAAGTTTTATAATTCTTCTTATTACACTTTTGTAACACCAATTCTAATAAGTTCTAAGATTTGTTTCGATGAATCTAAATAATAAAGACAAAAGATGCTTCACCAAGGTCTTTATCAAAAAATTTAGGTAACAGTTACTTAACCTCATGCAAAATGGTCAAGTGATTTGATACAAGTAAGGCATCATCTATAAGCAAAAGTAGAAAAATACTCTTGCTTCCCCTTACCTTATAGTATAAACACCTTTCAATTTTAGTCATAAGAAGCCAAACAAGGAGATGAGCTCATCAAACTTTAAATACCTTTACCAAAAAGCTTGTTTCAATATGTATAAAGATTTCCTCAATTTACAAACCATATGACTTTTTGCCATGATCCTAAAAACCCTCAAATTGCTTTATATATGTAGACCTCCTCATAAAGGTCTCTATTAAAGAAAGATATTTTGACATCTATCTTATGAATCCTGATATTATAATGAGCTATTATTACCATAATCACTTTAAATGCATCCTTAAAGAATACATAAGATAAGGTGAAATTAAATTATATCCCTTCTCTGTGAGTGAAACCTTTAGCAACCTATCTAGCTTTACATTGCTTAAATTTATATTGGGAGTCTTTTTTGGTCTTATAAACCTATTTGCAACTAATAAGACTACAATTATGAGGTAAATTCATAAGCTCAAATACTAACATCTAAACAAGTAACTGGATTAAATACATATCCTATATCACAGTCACTCTCCCAGATAGATAACATAATTAGATGATATTGCATATCTCCTCACTTACTGGATCTTCTCAACTGAATCAATTAATCTCGATCCTATGCCATAGGAACCTTAATTTGTACCTATATTTGTTCTTGTTTTTGTACTTGTCTTGGATAACATTAAGCTTAAGTCCCATTATAACAATTTTATTAACTTTGTTATCATCTAAAATATAAGAAGGACTAATTTTGTCACAAATATCATGTTTTAAAATTACAGTTGCTTATGACTCCACAATTATATAGCTCCTCACTCTTTACATTAAAATTTGAAGCCTTTATAAGGATCAGGATATCCTATAAAATAGTACTAAGTGGAATAATAATGCAATTTATCTTTGTTGGGATTACATAGATATACCTCAATAGGGCAACCCTTTATATAGAGATGAGTAAGGCTCAATTTTTACCCTTTCCAAAGTTCAAAAGGTGATTTTGTTTTTGATTTGCTTGGGACTCGGTTAATAATATATAAAACTATCTTGAAGGTTCACCCTAAAGTTAATTTTAAAGGTTAGTACAAAATGTTCCTTATTATATCCTTTAGGATGTAATTTTGATATTAAGGACTACCTAACATAATAAGTCGAGCTACCATTTCATATAATTCTGATTATCTAGAAACCAGAACTTTTTATATCCCAAAACCTTAAGATTTTTATAATACTCACTTTTAGGATTAGATCTAACAATCTTGACCAAGTTTTTCAAATAGTTCGCAACCTTTTCTTAAAAACTTGAATTTATCAAGAATTTCAGACTTTTCCTAAATTCAAAAAAATCTAAAATTACAAATAATAAATGAATAGGGGCCATACATATCAATATAATAATTTTTAGTAAATCAAAATTATGAGTTGATCTATTTTCCTTTATTTTTAGTTAACTCACTCCTGCAACAGTCTATACATGTATCTAGATCATCATAATCCAGAGTTGGAAGAATAATATTCTTTATCAATATTTCAACTATATTTCTAGAGATGTGGTTTAACCTTTTAAGCATAATATGTATGATTTATCGTTTGTCAGAGGTTATTTATAAGTAACTTATTCAATAATATATGGAGCCATGCAGTTCATAATACAAATAAAATGTCTTACACTAGAACTGAGCTCTCGGAGCCATATAGTTTGGTAACATATATGATGACGCGGTAATGTTAACTCCCTAAATGGGATGTCAACCTTATCACATTCCTCCAATTTTTATCTATTTTACTAGGGGCAAATCTAATCAAATTCCATTGGAATTTCATAATAAAAGCTTATAATAACCAATTCAAGCTATTCCATATTTGACCAAAGTAAATGTCATTTTTCTTCCGTTATTGGTTTTAATTTAGTTTATACAAAATTCAAGCTATTCCATATTTGACCAAAGTAAATGTCATTTTTCTTCCGTTATTGGTTTTAATTTAGTTCATACAACATTTAAGACATATTCATCTCACCAATTAGTAAAAAATAACATGTATATCAGGTTTCTCAATTCAAACATAATGCATACAAATTGGGGAAATACAAATTACAAATCCAAAATCCAAATTAGTCACATATAGTACTTCATTTACAATCCAATTAAATATTTTTAACAACCATTTTATAAACTCCCAATTTTATCTCAAGAACCTTAAATTACCTAATACACAATTTTTATGGAAAAAACATAATTACAAGAAAGCATACCAAATTGATGTCCAATTCTTCTAATCAAGCTTCCATTAACTTCAATTTCACCAATAAATTCCTTATTTCTTCTCTTTATCTCTCTCTCTTTCCTTCAATTCCTTTTCTATATCTTCATAATATTTGACAAACATTCAATTTCATGCACTTTATTCATCAATGCATGCAACTACACAAAAATCATGTACTAAAAAAATCAAAACTCTATTAACTTACCTTGTAAATTTTCGAGTAGTATTTATCAAGAACACCTATATACCTTTTTTTCATCTTTTCCCAAATTTTTTTGATGATTTGGTGAGTTTAGGGACCTTAGATTGATGATTTAGTGTTTAATAGGTGATTTAAGGCTAAAAATAAAGAAAGTTGACTTGGAAATTGAAGACAATGAAAGAAAAATGGAGAAGAAAGAGGGAGGTGATTCTCGGTAATGTTTTAGAGAAGAAGAGAATGGGTAGTTGACAAAAATATCATGTGGTCCCTTATTAAAAGTTGTCCAATTGATTTTTTTAGATCCAAAACTTTTTTTCTTCTTGATAAAAATACCAATAGGAAAAATATCAACATCACACAAAGACCTTAATTAATATCATTTATTTTCATTCATATATTTTGGGCTTGACTTTTCCCTTTCTCTAGTCAAACTTTGACCATCAGTTAACTTTTGTTCAAACCCTCAAAGCGCCATCGTTTGAGCTGTAATTTGATCCTCGAGCTATCCTTAAATAGTAATAACCTGATGCCAAATAAAATAAAAGTGTAGTTTGGGTCCCGGATGTCACTATTCACCTTAGGATATACTATTCATGACCTAAAAAGTACTATTCATACAATCGAGATTTTTTAAGTGGTATTACACTCTTGAGCTTTTTCATACGAAGCAAGATGGAGTATTACAAATGTATGTAACCTATTAAGCATTGAACAAGTTAACAATCGAAAGAAATATCATATTCTTTTAGTTTAAGAATTGATGGACATATTATCAAAGGTTAAAGTGTTCACAAAGCCATATTTGTAAAGTCAGTATTAGAAAATGCCTTTGCTCTATTATGTAACTTAATGAATTTTGTTATTTATGACAATTTGGACAATTTCATTATGGCATTTATAGATGATATTATGGTATATAAAACTAACATGCTAAATCATGTGTGGCAATTGATGAAAGAGTTCAAAAGGCTAGGATAGCATAAACTCTTTATAAAGATGGAGAAACCAGAGTTTTTCCTAGTTTAAGATTATGTTTTGAGACATTTAATTAATATGGCTAATTGAGAACAAAACTGAAAAAGGTAGAAAATATTATAGATTGGTAAATTTCTGCAATAATGTGAGAACTTTAAAATTTTGTTGGCTTAAAGAACTACTATCATTTATTCATTGTTGGTTATTTTAAGAAAGCAACACCCTTTACTGATTAATTGAAGAACAAATAAAAGTAGTGTTGGTTAGAACCTCCATCAGAAATCAAGAAATTGAAGTTTGTCATATCAACAAAGTTGCCATATTTTGTTCTCACTTTTGAGGTATTTAGGACAAAGACATTGTTAGAGTCCCAGTGTAAGAAGGTTATCCTATTGCTTTTGAAATAAAAGAAATCAATAGTGTTAAACAATGATACTTGACATATAAGAAAGAGATGTTGATAGTGGTACATTGCCTCAGTGGGTGCATTTATTTGGAACCAAGTTTATTGTCTATATGTGAAATGTAGCTAATTTTTTTTCAAAATTAAAAAGAAGTCTGTAAGACAAGTTCAATGGTAGGAGTTTCTTGTCAAATATAACTTTATATTAGAGGATAAACTGAGGAGGTACAACAACGTGATTGATGCATTAAGTAGGAAAGAAGTCTTTCTGATTTTGTTTGTCTCACTTGAGTTATGGTATATTTGTTGAAGCAAATCAAAGCAACCATGCCCCTTGACAACGCCTATTATAGGATAGTTCAATAGCTGAAAAACTTATGTTGTTTGAAGAGTTTTGTCCAATATGATGGTATGTAATCCAAAGTTTTCTACTATGAATTGCCAAAAATGAACAACCAAACTAAGAGGATCAAAGACTTATTAAAGTAATGCTTATGACACCATGTAAGTGCAAGTTAATGAAATTGGCTTAATTTACTTGATAATCCATAATTTTGTTATAACTTCTCATATATTCAACCATGGAGAAGACTCCTTTTGAGCTTGTGTTGGAAAAATAACCTCTTACTCTTTTTAAAATCGCTCAACAAAAATTAAGCAAGAAATCTTGGTTGTTTATTAGTTTACAACAAAAAAATAGGAGTTACTAGATAAAGCGGGAGATGGTCTTGAAAAGGCATTTAAGTGACTGACTAAATATGTAGATCAATGAAGGATGCTTCTCGAATTTGACATTGAGTACAAGGATCTATTAGAACTTAGTCCTCATATATGGAAAAAGATCAATATCAAGTAAGTATGATGGACTATTTGAAGTACTAAAAAAAGTAAAGAATATGGTTTATTGATCGAGACTACTCGAACAATTAAAGGTACACATAAATTTTCATGTTAGTTTCCTTAAAGCTTATCATGAGGATGCAGTAGATCCTAACATGAGCCAAATAAAGCGAGATCCATCACTTGAAAGGAAACAATTCAATGAATAGATTGATAAGATTTTAGATCTTTCAATAATCGATAACATAAGAAGAATTAAAGCTTGAAATTCTTGATTTAATGTAAAAATAAGTCTATTTTCAGAAGCTATTATAAAGAAAGACTTATTGGCAACTTGAAGATCAAGTAAATGACTACCTTTAATTTGTTCCCACGAGGGTAGCAAACTCATCTATTGGAAGTAGTTTGTTAGCCCTTTAACACTTATAAGACTATTTTACTAGCTGTTAGTGAGTCTTGGCCAAATATTGATACGATTTAGACATGAGAATGGTTTGCCAAATAAGCTAAGGTAACTTAACCGGGTAGGATAAAAAATGGTTATAAGTTTCAGTTGGATATGAAAGATTATTGTTGCATTAATTGAC
Organism: Erythroxylum rotundifolium; assembly: GCA_027563915.1. Taxonomy (NCBI): domain Eukaryota; kingdom Viridiplantae; phylum Streptophyta; class Magnoliopsida; order Malpighiales; family Erythroxylaceae; genus Erythroxylum; species Erythroxylum rotundifolium. Next base: position 13,937,683 of record JAOSBO010000002.1, read on the forward strand.
TTGGCTCTAGTGATTCAGACTTATTATTGACGTCCTTAAATAGACCAAATATCAAATTATGCTCAACTAATAGATCATAAATGAACGAACTAAACCATAGGCAAGCATTTATTAGAGCATATGATGATTGAATCGAAACTTGATTGAGTGTCACCTTTTAATGTGACAAACTTAGTAAGTTGGAGCAAGAAAGAAGGGAGGAATGTGGTAAAGAACATGGTAAAATGGGTCGACGTACTTTAGCTTCATTTTTGTCTTATTTATTTTACTTAAGTAGTAGACTTAGTGGTTAATATGTAAATCACTCATCAAAGTAGTGCCTAAGTGGCTTAGAACGTCAACCACAAACTAAGTTAATAGATTTAGTGTCATTATACCCACTTTTTGGCATTTTTTGTCCATTAAGTCTCCAAATGTCTATAAATAACTCGTTTAAACATAGACTTTATCAAAAAGAGAGTTGGAGCTTTGTACCCTTTGTAATTATCATGTGAGTTGATAAAGTTTAGCATTTTTATTTCAATATTTATGCCTTTTTTACTTTTATTATCTATTTCTTTTGCTAAGTTAAAAATATTTGTTTCCTTATATGAAACACATTAAACATGTGGGATTAATAAAAGGGTGATTTAAGTTGTACAAGTTCCAGTATGGTGAGAAGACTTTTGTACATTTGGTGCAAACTCAAAATTCTTATTAAAGTTTTTGTAACACCTAATATGTTCTTTTAGTTACGTTTCTAATATCTTTTAAGTAATTATTAAATGGAAATACTAAGTATGAATTGTTGAGAAAATTCAAAGATTTTAGGCAATAAATCTTAAATCTTGAATTTACGTAAAGAAATCTAAACAATCTAATAGCTCGAGTATATGGAATAATTGAATTTTTAACTTGTTAAATATTTTATTTAAAATACATGATTTACAATAAAATTATGCATATTTAAAAGTTCAAGTAGCTTGTGAAAACTCTCCAAATTACTTCCAATTATTGAAGGTCTTGAATTGACTTCTCATGAAATGGTTTTTAAATATTATCCAAGTATTAAAAGTTGGATTTAAATTATGTAAGAGGCATTTAGTTGAATTGAATTTATTAATTCATTAATACTTTAGGTAAAATATATAGTGTAGAAACAACTATTTACAACTAAAATTTTTTAGCATATTTTTAAAATATAATAACAACAACTTTTTATTATATAAAAAGTATCTTATCATTATAAAGCCTATGGAAAAAGACATTTCTATTATATGACAAACTGCATAAACTCAAATTGATTGAGCACGTATAATTTAAGAATTTGATTAATTTTATGATTATACCTTACATTTTTCACTGTCAAATATCACATAAAATCTTATATTTTAGTTAGCATGTTATAATCATGTATTATTAGTAACTGCACTATGCATCAGGTGCTTAAAAGTTGCTCCATGAGATTGTTGACACGGTGGCAGTTATTATTGACGTGACATTCTTTATGACATAACATTTTAACCGCTGATTTGATAAAACGTGATTATCAATCAAGGTGGTTATTATCTAATTAATTGACTTCACAAGAGATTGGTATGCAATCTTTTCAAATGATATATCTTTAAAGTCATCCATCAATGCTGCTATTTAGCGGTAAACGTCACTCTTTAGAAAATTGAAATAAAAATTAAATCGATAAAATATAAATATAAATTTTAATTAATATTAATATTAAATTATCATACAATTAGTTTTAAATGGAATAAAATTATTCTTATTTATAGAAAATTTTAAAGTTTAATTAAATAGATAAATAAAAAATAATTATGTTATTTTTGTTTATAAAAATTGATTAGTTCAAAAAATTGGCATATCAATTAATAACTAAAAAATTAGTCGATTAATTAATAAATTAATCAATTTTTAACAACAAAATTTGATACACTAAATTAAACTGAAAAAAAAATTTAATCAATTCAAAATTTTACTATTAAATCGGCCTAACTCAATTCAATTTCTAAAATACGGGTAAGTTTTGACTATGGTATAGTAGCAACATTGCCCTTTTATACTCACTTATGTTGACATCCCGCAAACTTTGTTATATTATATCATAATTTTTGTAGATATATCCGGGATGGATTGGGTTGGACTTTCAACCCAGAATATTTAGATATTATAGTGTCCCTGAGAGAATGTAATTTCCAAACAGTCACTGGAAGGAGTTGATGATGATCATTGAATTGAAGTAGATGTTTTAATTATGGTTAAAAAAAAAAGCTCTCCGATGATATTATTTATTTTTAAAATAATTATTAAATTATTTAAATAATATGTTCGTAATAATATAAACTCTAGAAATTTAGTATTAAAGTTATGATAATAGGTATTATTATGCAATTAATTATTGCATATGCGAAAATAATTTGTATAATTTTGTTTTGCCTAAAATAATTTTGTTAAAAAATTCAAAAGAAATATAATAAAAATCATCCAAAAAAATATTTTTAAAAGATTTTAAAATAATCAATATATTTATAAAACACGACTAAAAGTTATAAATTTAAGTGGCTATTATATAAAAAAAAGAGTATGTCGTTTTATTTTATGTTTATTTTTCTGTTGTTATTTTTATTTTTCTTTCAATTAAAAACAAAATTTTATTTCATTGTTAATATCGACGTAATTATATTTTTATTATTGATAATAATTACATATTAGATAAAACTTAAAGATAAATATTAAATGTATTTTAATCTCTTATATAATATTTATTAATAAATTATCAATAAAATTTATTTTATTTTATTAAAATAAATAATTTATAAGTTTAATATTTATTTTTGATATATTTTAATTATTAACTTGAAATTTAATTATAATTTTAATAATTATTAAATTAATTTTATTTATATTTAACTACAAAACTATATATAAATAATTAATTAACTTTATTCAATTTAATTATAAAAATTAAATAAAGTCATAACATGATTGAATTCATGATACTAAATTGGAATTTAAATTGGCGACAGGAGTTGTGGATCTTAGGGTCTGTTTGGTTGGAGGTTTAGTAATGAAATGGAAAGGAACGTAACACAGCTCTATAATTTGGTAGAGGGTTTCATAATGGAATGAAACAAAATATGATAAAAGTGGAGGATTTCATGTTACGTTCTATTCTATCATAAACAGTGAAAATAAGAAACTCCCGATTTGAGGGTTTAGGATAGAACGTAAATTAATAAATACATACTATGTAATATAACCTCAATAATTTTTCTTAATTCCAATTATTTCTTCTAATCTTAACCCCCTTGTATATAATTAATAATATTTTTATATTATTTCTCCTTACCTTAATAATAAAATTTTTATATAATTAATAAAAAATAATAAAATAATAAAATTTTTATTAATGAAAATAGAAAATATAAAAAAAATTATTATTTAATTGTTTGTATATATTTCTATATAAATAAAAATATAAATAAATATTTTTAAATATAAATCACATATAATAGAATAAAATTTATTAAATAATTAATAACAATATTTTATATAATTAATAATAAAATAAAAAATTGTATTATTTTAAAATAGAAAATATATAAAAAATTATTTGTCACGGTTATGTGTGACTTTTTAATTTAATTTGATTTCTGTTTTAAAATCGTAACGTTAAACCTCTTGCAACAATCATTTTAATACCATGAGTATAATAGTCATTTATTATACATTACATTTCATTCCATCCATCCTCCAAATAATATTTCACTACGTTACATTGTGAACCCTTCTATCCCTCCCAAATCACTTCTCACTACATTATAATCCGTTCCATTATAAACTATTCCCTTCAATTCTGTAACATCCTGTCCTCATATTAAGGGTTAGAACCTTAACATACGGTACATATGAGATCAATGAGAGATTAAGAAAAATGCATCTCATGCTCATGCATATTGTTAGCATACACATATGTGAATTTGAAATTTTTACACACATCAAATGACTGTACATGCATTCATTGACGAATTTCAAGTATAATTGATTTGCAAATGTGATTATATTGAGAATTGTGGTTTTTATATATGAAAAACTGATTTGGAGTGTGTTTTTAGTGATATAGAACTTTTGAAGAATTTTAGGTAAATTTCTGAAAATTTGGGCTAATTTTTGGACTAAGAAAAATGTCAAGTGACAGAACAATTGATTAATGACAGTAGAAACAAATGTCAAATGGCAGTGGAAATTTTCATGAATGCAATTGGGATTCAACGACAATAGTCATTGAAATTTGGGGTAAAATGAAATTGGAATTAAATAGAGTAGTTATTAAAGGAGGGACAAATGGAACCATGAAAAAAAAATGACATGTGTCACTTGCCACACCACTTATATCCCGTGACTCTTTCTAAATGAAAGACCAAATCCAACTCATTTGATCTTTCACTTGTTATTTAGCTCCTCCCTTCATAAATGCTTCTCTTCTCATCTTCTTCATTGTTTCCTTTTCTTCTTCTCCACGAATTTGTCTCACAACATTCATCAAC
>JAOSBO010000002.1:13944517-13956400 GCA_027563915.1 Erythroxylum rotundifolium
AAGTACAAAAGAGGAAAAAAAGGGAAAAGAGAGTAGTGTGTTATGTATGGTATGGTTTTCCGGCGGAAGAAGAAGAAGAGTAGAAGAAAGATACAAGTCTCCTTCTACGAAACTCCAAACTCCCCAAAACTTGTCTTTCTCTTCACTGCCTCAAAAAGGAAAGGCCTTTTAGTTTGATCATCGAGAACGTAAATAGTAGAACCCCTTCTCTTTCTTTTTTGCTTGTCTTTGTTATGTATGGTACTTCTTTCTTTACCTCACCCATTCAATTCTCTCTATCTACTCAGGTAACTCCTCTCTTTCTCTCTCTCTTTATGTGTTTGTTTTTAATTCAATTACTTTCCAACTTGATGATGGCTTCTTTTTATCTCTTCCTCTTCCTGGGGAAGTTGCGAAAATGATCGCTTATTGTGCCTTTTGTTTTTCTGGCCGAAGGGGTTTACTTTTTCATGGAATTAAGAATCATAATCATTGGATTTTTATATTTCTTCTAAAAAAGATCGTCTTTTTCAGTTTGGTTATAAGTTTTGGGAGTGGGGTTGACTTCAAGTTGAGACTTGGGACTTAGAGAGGCCTTTATTAGCTGCTGCTCACCTACTTTATTTTCATTTTTCTGTTTGTTTTTTTTTCCCTTTTGTGTAATTTCACTAACTTGTTCTTCTCAGTGAACCCAACCCAATTCTGTTCAATTTAGGCGCTATTTCTTTTAATTTCTCACGAGGGTTGACTTGGGAGAATTGTTGTTTTTTTGTGTGTTTAGCCTTATTATTAACTTGTTTAGCTTTTTTTTTCCCTTTTCTGAATGATGTTTCTCATGCAAACTTCTATTTAGACATTTTTCTAACATTTTCAAGCATTGGGGTTGGAAATGTAGTAACTTTGACTATAAACATGTAATCCCATGTGAATGATTTTACTATATGAAAAAGACGACGATTAGATTTAATCTTCCCATTTAACGTTTTGGTTAATAATTGTTTGATCATAGTTGCATAATGTGTATAATAAAATTGTTGCTTTAAGTTTACCATTTCCATGTCTTATTGGTTTTCCAAATTTCTTAGTCTGAGCAGGAGGTGATCAATGGAGGAAGGTTTAAACGATGTGGCGTCAGGTCATTCTGGAGATGCCCTTTTTCCTTCATGTCCTTCGCTTGAAATTTGGGATATATTTCATATGCAAAATTTGTTGTATCTTAATTAATCTTAGTACTTTTTCTATAGGTTCTGCAGGAACTCCTGCAGCCAATGTTTATAAGAAAGTGACTACGGGTGCATGGGGCATCCCCCTTCGAAATGATTTATATCACACATCAAGTGATGCGAGCTTGTTTTCTACCTCATTGCCCGTACTTCCTCACGAAAAGGGTATGTATACAAGTTATTGTTACTGCACATGATTTGTATTGGCAGGAACCATCTATAATTAAACACACCTGTTTCTGGCTTCCAGTAAACTTGAATGATTCAGAGTATCATGGCCAGTCTGTTGATGATGGTTCACCTGATCTAGACAAGTTTTGCCTAGAAGATGAAGCGAAGGATCCATTTGATGATATTGAAACCAATGCAATAGATTACTTGCTTCCTGATGATGATGAGCTTCTGGCTGGCATAGCCGATGATTTTGACTTCAGTAAGCTGCCCAGTCAAGTGGAGGATTTGGAAGAGGATGATGTCTTTGGCAGTGGTGGGGGGATGGAGTTGGACTTGGACCCACATGAGAGCCTTCGCATTGGAATTTCAAAACTAAGCTTCTCAGATGGGATAGCAACTAATGGGATTGGCCACTATGCTTTTTCAAATGGTGTGGGGACAGTGGCTGGAGAACACCCCTATGGGGAGCATCCTTCTAGAACATTATTTGTCCGAAACATCAATAGCAATGTGGAGGATTCTGAATTGAGATCTCTTTTTGAGGTAGAATTAGGTTCAGATACATCTTAGCTTCAATTATTTAATCATCTCTGCTGAGTTATATAACACTTGTTTGGTCACAATGATGGCTTATTTTAACTGCTTGTTTATATTCAGATTAACATTCCTTTCGTATTCTGTAATAGGAATTCTCATTTCTTTAATAAACTCTGTTAAATGTTTCATCGGTACTGAAGAAGTTGTGTTTCTCCAGAGTTATTGACCTAGGAGTCACAAATTCTTTTACATCTTACCCCATAAGGGTATAAGCGCTGGATTGTTGTTTGCAAGAATGAGGGCACACATGATTTGTTTCCATTGTTATTTAAATATTTATAGCCTTTCAGAATCTTAATAAGAAACAGGTGTTAAAATTTTTTTCCAATGGTAAGTGCTCCACGTAGCTTGTCGATTTCTCCTTTTCTCTATGGTACCCACTCTGTACTTTTATGTTCTGCTCCTCTCTTGTTACCTTCCCTTTCCATTTCTTAATTTTGATTTATCTTCCTAGCTACTGTTATGAAATGCTGATGTCTAGATGCACTTCTACTTTCTAATTTCATATCCCATTCAAGGCTAACTTCTTCCCATTGCCCGCAAAAGCTAGGGTAAATGATCAAATGTCTAATGGCTGGGATTTGGAGATGGTTCTGAGGGTATTAGCTCCTGAGAATTATTTGGTTCTGAAAAGTCAACTCAACTTTCATATGTAGACACGTATGACTTTAATTATGTTTAAATATTGTGACGATGGTCCATTTATATGCCTGTACATTGAATAAATCAACAATTGTGTTTGACTTGATTGCTGATCAGCAAGGAGTAATAACCTTTTAATTTTTGCAGCAATATGGTGATATCAGAACACTGTATACTGCATGCAAACATCGTGGCTTTGTGATGATTTCATACTATGATATTCGAGATGCTCGAGCTGCAATGCGTTCGTTACAAAATAAGCCATTAAGAAGAAGAAAGCTGGACATTCACTTTTCAATCCCCAAGGTTTAAATAAATAAACTAGTTATGCTTTCACTTACTTTTATTATTTGGTTATTTATCTGAAGTATAGTTGTCATACTGAATGTCAGGATAACCCTTCGGAGAAAGATATAAATCAAGGAACACTTGTAGTTTTCAATTTGGATGCATCTGTGTCTAATGACGAACTTCGTCGAAAATTTGGGGCTTATGGGGAGATCAAAGAGGTGCCAATATTTGAAGAATTTGATTGTTGCTTGTGCTACTTTTACATGCCTGCTTGTTTTGATAAGATGTGATCTGTCTGCATTCAAACTACAGATAAGAGAAACACCTCATAAACGGCATCACAAATTCATTGAATTCTATGATGTTAGAGCAGCAGAGGCAGCTCTTAAAGCACTAAATAGGAGTGATATAGCTGGGAAACGAATTAAGCTTGAACCGAGCCGCCCTGGTGGAGCTCGTAGAAAGTAAGCCTGTAAATTTCTAGATTTTGCAATCTATTGTGACTTCACATTCTTTGTCCTCAATCCTGTGGTTAAACCTTTGTTATTACAACAACTATCTTTTGTTGTGAAAAGGGTATATAAATGATGACATTTTGAATGATTATATTTTGGCATTAATTAGCAAGAGTAATTGGAAACTTCAGCACTTCCTATCATCTTTGGGTATGAATCTTCAACCAGTGACCCGTAGAAATGGGAAAATGACATGGCTTAGTTCTTGACATTTTTAAAGACAATATAAAACTTGACTATTGGTTATTTTACAATTAAAAAGCTGACGCTGAATGAAAATTATTATAACTCCAATAACTAGAATTTTAAGATTTTACCTGATTATGGAAATGCCAACTTCCAATTTAAGACTGCTTCTTTTCCAATTCTTCATTGGCGAGTGCAATTGTCCTACTTTGTTCATTATTTAGAGCATGAGGGTCTTATTGTTGAGAGAATGAAACATCCAGGAGAATATAAATAACTTATAGTTGGAGCTTTTAAACTAATATATGTAGGACGCTGTTGGTTCTGGCAATTCTTAGTGAAACTGCTTCTTTGAACGTCCCCAGTTATGTCTTTTCGGTATATCATTGATTTCAATACCAACTCACTATATATTTCTTTCCTTTTCATTTTGTAGAGTACTTATGCAAGAAACCTTTTCTTTGACTGTCCAAGTTTCTTCTACCCTCTAATTACGCAACTTCCCAAGTTACCTTCATTATTTTCTCAAACTTTTTTCTCATATTTGTTTTAGTACAATGTTTCATTTGTGGTTTCAACAAATTACATATTTATCCACGGAACTGATAAAAGAGCTTGAAGTTGAGGATCCTTTATCTTTAGCTTGATGCAGCAACTAAGTCAAGAGCTCGAACAAGATGAAGCTCGAAGTTTTAGACATCAAGGAGGTTCCCCAGTGGCTAACTCTCCTCCGGGTAAGAGAAATACTTATTTCTTTTTGCCTGAAACTTATCACTTTTTTTTCCCCCTAAATTTCTAGTTTGCTGTGATGGAAAAAATACATGTCTTTCAGCTCATTTGACATTACTTCCATGGCAGGTAATTGGTCAAAATTTGGCAGCCCTGTTGAGCACAATCTATTGCATGGTCTTAACAATTCTATGGCCCTTGGAACTTTAAGTCCTGTAAATGGAAGTAATTTGCCTGGGTTGGCTTCTATTCTTCCTCATGTTTCCAACCCTGCAAAAATTGCTCCTATTGGTAAGGACCAAGGAAGGGCTAACCAGGTCAGTCAGTTACTTACTAACACAAGCTCAATGCAAGGATCAACACATCAACACTCATGCTCCTTTCCTGACCAAAAATTAAGCATAAGTCCTGGCCCTCTTTCTGCTTTTGGTGATTCAAACTGTAAGACATCTGGTATTGAAACATTATCGGGTCCTCAATTTCTTTGGGGAAGTCCGAATCAATACCCCGACCATGTTAGTACAGCTTGGCAGACTCCATCAATTGGACACACTTTTGGATCCAGTGGACCTGGACAAGCCTTTCCTCCTGCAAGTCGAAATGGTGCTTTCGCAAATGTTCACCATCACCATCACGTAGGTTCAGCCCCCTCTGGTGCTCCTCTTGAGAGGCATTTTGGCTTCTTCCCTGAGTCACCGGAAACATCCTATTTGAATCAAGTTGCTTATGGTGGAGTAGGTTTAAACCGCAACACAGGAAGTTATATGATGGGTATGTGTGCTCCTGCAGCTTTGGGTGCAAGTTTTGGCCTTCAGGGCAGTATGTCTGAAACTGGTTCACCTAGTTTTAGGATGATGTCATTCCCAAGGCATAATCCTATGTTCCTAGGTTCTTATTCAGGACCAGGAACAGTGAATGGTGATGGATTTTTAGAGCGTGGTCGAAGTCGGCGAGTTGAGAATAGTGGGAGCCAAATAGATAGCAAGAAGCAGTATCAGCTTGATTTGGAAAAAATTATTAGTGGAGAGGATACCAGGACAACTTTAATGATAAAAAATATCCCTAATAAGTAAGAATGATCAACCAATGCCTTAAATTAGTTATCAAGTATGACCAAGGTAAGTGCTGAACTTATCTATTACCTTTTGCCCGTTTAGATACACTTCAAAGATGTTGCTGGTTGCTATTGATGAAAATCATCGGGGCACGTACGATTTTCTCTATCTGCCAATTGATTTTAAGGTAATTGTGTGTTGAAGCGCATTCTTATGATTGTTTAACTAGGCAATTAAGGTGTATTGACAGATGAAGGTATTTGGTTGCAGAACAAATGCAACGTGGGATATGCCTTCATCAATATGGTCTCTCCTTCACACATCATTGCTTTCTATGAGGTTCATTTTGGTCCTTTGAATATGGCATTAATGAATTTGCCAGTGTTATGCGTATATATATCCTGTATGCTACCTCCATTATACCATTAAAATATTTGCAGGCCTTTAATGGGAAGAAGTGGGAGAAGTTTAATAGCGAAAAGGTTGCGTCACTGGCGTATGCACGAATCCAGGGCAAGGCTGCCCTTGTGGCTCATTTTCAAAATTCAAGCTTAATGAATGAAGATAAGCGATGCCGTCCAATTCTATTCCATTCTGAGGGTGAAGAGTCTTCTGATCAGGTGATAATAGTGATCTTGGTTTTTGCTCCTGAAATTCTTGAAGTTTTTGCAGCATAACTATGACAGTCTATTCTACTTTTAAATTGTCCTAGTGAACAGTGTCACCGTTGAGTTCTTTTGAGAAAAACCACATGATTACTTTGATATAATGTCTAGCTAACCCAGTTTGATATCACATCTCAAGTTATGTGGTCCTTTTGCCTATTTGAGCATTAACTTGAACCTATTTAAGCAATTAGATGATTGTATATCTACTTATGAATTATATACTCTGGTCAGGACTTTTAATCAACACAGTAGTTGAACACTGCCATAAGAAAACATCTCCTGACTATACCATCGCACACTGATTACATCAAATGTGTGAATTTCAGAAAATAATTGGAATAATAGCTATTTAATATATTATATAAGATGTTATCGAGTTCAATCTAACAATGTGAAATGTCATTGAGTCAATCACATTAGAGTGCGTTTGGATCAAGATGAAGAGAATCTACAAGGGATTAAATGCAAAGAATTGGCTTTAGAAAAATAGGCGTGACTCAAAGCAGTGACCATGGTTCTGCCTTTTCACAGCCCTTATGCCCTAACTAAACCCTGTACAAAATAATATATTCAGTTTAGAGTTTTTCCGTAAAGAGTAGATTGCGGTGTGCACATGATATTTTAAATTTCAGGATTCAGGTCTGTATTAAACTGCTAATTGCTTTCTTTGACTTTTGTGTATTTTATGGTTTCCAGGAACCTTTACTATCAGGCAATCTAAACATATGTATCCGTCAGCCAGATGGATCTTACTCCGGGGATTCATTGGAGAGCCCAAAGGGCAGTCTGGACGAGAAGAATTAACCGTGATCATTTTACTCTTAGTCTTTAAGTGGTGGCTAGGAGCGCTAACATTTGCGTAGGTATTTTCAAATGTACAAATTTGGAAGAGATTCGAGGGAACAAGCATATAATTCCTTGAATGATGAACAGTATCCACTTTTGGGCCATGGATACTGCTTAATATCATATCAGAAGAAGCAGAGAGCATTTTGTTCATAGCTAGAGCAAGAAATTGTGATTAACGAAGGAGAAGAATGAGGTGCAGCGTTTTGTTGAGAACCGAAGTCCAAGTCACTCTGCAGCTTATGCTTACTCATCGATTTGTGCTGATAACCCTTCTTCGGAATTCTCTTTTAGTCTTAGTTTCTTTTCACCTCATTTTGTAAAGTGACTTGGTGTCCACTTGCATAAATTATTTATATATTCATATGCATATAATATATATATCAGCTGGGATCAAGGGCTGTTTGCCAAAATTGTATAGAAAGGGAGATGAACAGACCCTATTGTTCGGTGTAACCCTGTGATATTGGGTCACTTGAGCGGTCAATTTGTGAATGTCACTGTATATTATTGTAAAGGTTTCTCTCTTTTCATCGTACTACCGTACCCACATACATATACAACTAATTAGAATTCGGCCCTACATACATTGACTGGCGGTGCTTATGGCACGAGTTGGTGATAAGGATTCACGTCCTTTGTTATGGTAACTATCAGTTGCTATGTTGTTATTGGTAAAAGAATAAAGTTTGTACGAGATGTTAACTTTCTTTGTACCAATCCCATTAAGCTCATGAGATTGACGGGCAGTTGATGAAAAATGACACATCAGTAAAACTTTGTTGATAAAAAATTAGACTTCAGTTACAATTATAATTCACTATAGTAAGTTAACAATTAGGAACCGACTCCACCTTACCCTATTCCTATACGCTTCTTATGTTGCCTCTCTATCAAAGATTATGAAAACAAGCCTTTTGTTATATTTCATGCGGCATGGTTTTAAGTATGATCTGAATTAAAATTTACATCGATTAATAGGCATGAAAAACATTTGCTAATCATAAAGATGAAATGATAAAGTTGCATGCGCAAGAAGGCAAGTTTCAATATTATTAGCAGTAGCAGATTTCAGAGTTTCTCCTCATCCAACATATTGGAAATGGATTCCTAGAGATCTCCTTCCTCATGATCATAGGAATACATAGAACCCTTTCAAATTTAAGTATCTCATTCAAATTTGTAAAGCTTCGGCAATGGACCCTGCAAGACTCAATACCTCAAATGGGGGTTGATTTCCAATAGCTTTGACAGTCTGGGGGCATGAATCCGTGATCCAAAAGTAGGAAAATGCCTTCTCAAAGCCTACTAAAGGAAAAGGTGGAATCTCATCATACAGCTATCTTTACAAGTTCAAATGGAAAAAGTAAACAAATAAAAAACATATTGTTAGTATATAAAGAGTTGAAGCCTCTGACCATTATTCTTATGTATGAATCGCTCCCAGGAGCGCTTAGGAAACACGCCATGGGTTACATATGCACTCACTTTGGCTGCACCATGGGCTGCCAGAACTTTCTGAAGAACAAAGAGCAGAAAACAAAAGCCTACCCTCAGATTTCATGTCTTAATTCAACATAGTCAATGTTATCAGATCCCGATCAACTGTTTCAACATCGAAGCATATACCACGCATTACTGTTGCAGAAATATGGCAAAGTCACATAAACACATAATTCACTATAAGGGCAATTGTGTTTCCAGAAGAGAACTGTATCAAAAACTGATGTCAATTCTTTGCAATCAATTTCCCATGCCAAGATTATGTGATAAGGGCCTATAAATAGTATGATAGTTGACGCCTGGTTTCTTCCTCACATTCCTGTCTTGAATCTTAGAGCCTTAAGAGTTTTGGTCCTTTTAACAGCTTCTTCGATTACAAGACAAATAGCGCGGTTGAAGTTGAGCTTTTGCTCTGAATGTTCACATAAACTAGCAATGGACACAGTGAATATCTCTTTCTGGATTCTACTAGATGGGAGAAAGGCAAACATCTTTTACTATAAAGAAGGGGGAAAAATATCAGTTTCCATGAAGAAATAGAAAAGGATGCCATAACAGAAAGCTAAAGCAGCTGATATGTTCTTTAAATAAAGATCACTTTAGCTAGAGCTCATTAGCAAACCTTAGAAATCCAATTGAGCATTCATTTAGTTTAAAGTCACTTATTATGCAAACTCAAGCCCCCTTCAAAAATATTTCATTCAGTGTGGAACATGTTGCTATACTCTACACATATAAAAGAACAGGAATGAAAAACAGAGTGAAAGCATCACTGCTATGGCTAATTTGTACTAACGTGGGTAATTATAGTCTACATCATAGGAACTTTTCTCTTTGCTTTTTCCCCTCATCCTATATACAGGAACATTTACAAATAAGTTTCAACAACAGATTCACAAAACAACGGTTTGCAGGATAACTTCAAAATCTTACTTGGCATTCAATAAGCGTGCCTCCAGATTGCACCAAATCGTCAACAATAACAACATGGTAACCAGCAGGATTTCCCTCCTTTAGACGAACTATCCTCTTATCCCCTTCACGAACCTTTGTGCACACTACCTGAAAGTTGGAAACTTTAGTTATGCGATGGAATGATTGTAATATTCAATTCAGGAACCATAAAGTACAAACTAACCACAGGAAATTGATCTAACAGTTTGTGGAATCGTTTCCAAGCGCCATCATCTGGAAAAGCTACAACAATCTGCAAAAGTTCAGATTGCAAGCAATGAACCATCCTTAATTTCCAAAAGAACTATCCTGCTTGCATTCTTGGTGGAGATGACAAGGTTGATAGTAACCGGAGCAAGAGGAAGTAATTTCTAGAATCCCGAACAAGAACAATACATTTCAGGAAGACAAGCACCATCGTGAATACCTTGTCAGCATCAGGAAGCTGACGAAGACGTTGCTTCAACAGAGGGATCCCAGTCTCAAACAAAGGCAAAACGTGGTCTCCAAAATAAAATCGTTCCTGCAACAAAAGGGTCATTGAAACATAATTATTTAGCAACTCGATATCTGACAACAAGATTCAGAAGTGGTCCAAAGCTATATGTACAAAAGTGAAAAGATGAGATATCTCAGTGTTTTTCAAGCCTTGCATAAGCTTATGTATTTAGAATTTAAAATCTAATTTAACCCATGCATTTTAACTCAAATTCTACACAAAGATTAGCAAGTCACCCAAAGATAGAATAAAGATTTCTAAATAGATCAACAAAGAGTTTGAATCTGAGATCTGCACCATTTTTAAAATTCTATATCAGGAGACATATAGAGTTTCATGATTCCCGTAAAATCCATTTATTGTTCAATGATTTAGTCAAAATGTATAAACAGGAGGAGGAGAGACAAAATAATTGGAGAATAGCAAAGATCACCCAATAATAGAAGACGATTGCAAATGGTTGCATGCAAGCCCATGGGTGATACAACACAATGTGAACTTCTCCTTCCAATCTCTTAATCAGCCAAGTAATATTCCAAATGATCTCACTATCAATGTGAAAAATTTCAAATTGAGAAAAGATAGTCTTTTGCTACATTGCAAAATAAGTTAAAAGTAAACGCACGAAGAAAGCCACCCTTCGACTATCCTTTTCCCTAAAACTAGCTCTTGACCAGTAAAACCTTAATAAAAAGTAAAATTTTAATAAAATTGTTCAAGAAATTTTGCAGAGGTAACATGCTACCACTATGTCAAAGGTAGATCTAGTGGAAAACCCAACACAATGATTCTGGAGTAAAATAACTGTCAACAAATGTAAATGAACGTCCAAACATACTCCACTGGTCGGGACATATTGGAAAAGCCATAACTAATTGAATAACCATGAGATCAGGAAAAATTAAAACACATATAGAACATTACTAGAAGTCTAGATAAGTAATGATTTTAGTTTAGGCTGAGACATGGGAAAAAGGAAAACCTGAAGGGCATGAATGTCATAGATGACAAGGCTAGTGGGGCCACCCCTTGATATTGGTATATTTGACAATATCCTTGCCATGGTAAACGCAGTTGCAACATCCCCTTCTTCTTCCATCCTCTCAAAGGAGCCAGTAGGAAAGAATGGCAGAACCAGTGTAAAAGAAGCAACAAAAAGGCGCGGAAGTGCATATATTACAGAAAGTTGTTCAAATATAACCGCTGGAGAACTAAACGACGCAAGAAATGCAACATGCTGACCGCGTATGTCATGTGCATTGTTTATATAAAGGTTTGGAAATCCGTCGTCAAAGTTCCTACCAAATTCAAGAATGTTCCATCAATAATAGCTCTTATGTAATAGATACCTCTTATGTAATAATAGTGATGCTCTTAAAAAACAAAACTATACTTAAAACCTTTTTTGAGTATCTTTAGGTAGAATCAACCTAACAGTTACAAAAAATTTATTCAATTTTCATATGAAAGCAGAGACCTGTTTTCCAAATCAGATGTTCCGTAAGTACTGGTAAACAGTATCTCCAACAGAAGAGCTGTAAATCTGTTCTCACCTAAAGTTTAATATTTTTATCTAAACTTGCATGCTAAAATCTCCATTAAGTGAAAATGCTGAAACTTTATATTTCAACTTTGTAATGTTAAGACAAAATGGAAAAAACATGAGAATATCAGAAATGTCCAAATCATAACAGGGACATAATATCGATTGAAAAATACGATGCCATTCACACATGTATAGACTTGTGTGACAGAGAGATAGATGCACCTCCAGTTAATTGACTGCAGCGTGATGAGGTCAGATTGAGCAGCAATCTTCAGTGCGATGTCTTCGCATTCAATACAGTAGAAGAGAAGCACTTGTTTCTTCCTGTTTTGGTGCTGCTGTAGCTTGTTTTGTACTTGAGTCTCAGCGTTTTCCCCCATTTGATCTTTTAGCTCTTACCTACAACACGCAAGTACAGAAAGATTACAATTTTTAGTCTCAACTGGTTTGCTGTTATGAAGTAAAATTATTGGTCC
>JAOSBO010000002.1:13988378-14003584 GCA_027563915.1 Erythroxylum rotundifolium
TGCAGATGCTAGATTATGCATGAACATGTAAAGGCATTTCTAAACGCCCATGGACCACTCAAAATTACTATTCTACCATTCCCATCGGTGATGGGATGTTACACTTACGCTGTGTATCGTTGCTGTGATCCATATGATGAGACGGAACGAAACAAAAATTTGGAGACAGAACAGAACAAAAATTGGAGACATTGAGGTGTTTGGTTATGATGAACAAAGCAGATAAAACTGTGTTCGAATCAAGGACAGAAATGTGTTTGATTGTAGTTGACAGAACATCAAAAACAGTGTCAATGACCAAAGTACCCTTGCAGTATAATATGATTGGAAATATGTAATTCATTAATTATTTTAAAATGAATGATTTGTATTAGTATTTTTTAATTGTATCTATAAATAAGGAATTAAAAAATAGAGTAACATAAAAATTTAATGAAATGAGCTATTAAATAGCAAAAAATTCATACAAGTTAACAATAAAATGAATTACATTAAATAATTTTTATAATTTTATCAATATTTGTTTTAATTGTATTTGTAATTTTTAATTACGATGAAAAAAATGAGAAACCTAAATATTTAGTGAAATGAAAAATCTAAAAATTAAATGAAACGAGTTATTGAATAAAAAAAACCTACAAGTTAGAAAGTCGTGGGCGGAGGGGTGTTTTTGGAAGTTGCTTACGTGTCTTGTTTCTGTCATAGGGACAAGAAATCTTGTCCCTCAGTTTTGGAAGGAAAAAAAATTTATGTTTTTGTGATCTGGAGTCGGAACAAAAATAAGTAGGGTCAGCAACCAAACACTGTGAGGCACAAGATTTTTGTGTTTTGTTATTTGTCCCTACCAATGAAGACAACAACCAAACATTGCTTTATGGACTTCATGAGACTAGGGTTCAACGCAGCTAACCAAGGAGTAGTTAGGCCACCTGTACGAAAAGCATCATTTGAAATCAAACTAGCCCTCCTAAATATGCTTCAACAGAATGTCCCGTTTTATAAATTAAAAATAAAGATCCCAATGCATAAATAGTGAACTTTCTTGAAATCTGTGATACCTTTCGATACCATTAGATGGTAGAAGATGTGGTCAGAATTAGGCTTTTCCACTTTACCCTTAGAGATAGAGCAAAGGCTTGGTATCATTCGCTTAACCCAACCAATGTCATGACGTGGGATCAGCTAGTTTGTGCTTTCTTAGACAAGTATTTTCCCCTAACTAAGAGCACTAAGATCATCAAAGCAATTACCAACTTCTAGCAAACTGATTGGGAATCAATCTATGAAGCGTGAGAAATATACAAGGATTTGCAATGGAAGTTCCCACACCATAACTTACCTAAGGAATTTTTGTTACAAACATTCTATAGTGGAGTAACCCCGCATATGAGAGGTACTATTGACACAGCTTCAGGAGGATCACTGATAAGGAAGACAGTTGATGAAGCAAAAGAGCTGATAAAGGAGATGATGAGTAATAGATGCCTGTGGATGAACGAGTAGGGTAGACAAGCTACTACCTTCTGAGAGCAGAAAGGAATTATGGCTATCGATCAAATGGCATAAATGCAAGTGAAGATTGATAACTTAACGCGATAGCTTAACAAAATGAAGGCTTCATCCTCAGCTTTGGTGAAAGTCATGCAACTCAGATGTGAATTTTGTGGACAAATGGACCATGATAAAATGGACTATTACTTGATAAAGGAAAATGATCCAGAGTAAGTAAATTATATAGGAGCGCAGTATAGACAAGGAAGGGGCAACAATCTCTACTCCAACACCTATAACCATAGGAGGAAGAATCACCCTGACTGCTCTTGGACAAACAATACTAGAGGACAGTTCAAACCCTAAGGATAATCATGCTTCCAACAAGATAAATTAAAATCAATGGAATCCAAGTTGGACAAGATTTTGGATAAAATTGGAGGCATGGAGGACATACACAAGAGGCTTGAAAGCAAATTCGAGCAAGTCACTATGAACCATGCCTTGTCAATACATAATTTGGAAGTCCAAGTAGATCAACTAGTGGAGGCAATATCCACTCGAAATGTGGGAACTCTTCTAAGCAATACTGAGTCTAACCCAAAATAATGAATCATGGCCATTGTTCAGACCCAGGAAAAGGAACTTGAACATATGAAGGAAGACGGAGATAAAGGAGAAGGACAGGAACTTATGAAATTCTTTCCAAGTGAGCTCGTAATAGAGCCAATCAAGGAACCTCGACTTGGAATTCCATACCCTATTCTAGCTCAACAGAAGTCAATTTCAAGTAGGAAAACGAGGAGTTTTAAGGAGGATGAATCAAACAAGGTTGAGGACATAATGGAACATCTACAAACGAGGCTCACACTAAAGGGATCAGTCAAGAAGAAGGTTAAGGAGCACATTTTGGAAGAAAACGCTAACATAGTGCAGTAGAAAGAGGATTCAGGGGATTTTTATATTCCTTGCAGTATCAATAGAGTCAACAAAGACAGGGCAATCATGGACTTAGGAGCAAGTATCAATATGATGCAGTATACCTTTAGTCAGAAGTTAGGGTTAGGAGAGTTAGTAGCCACAAAGATGTTAATAAAAATGGCCAATAGAACAGTTCATCAACCGAAGGGGATTATTAAGGAAGCACAAATACAAAGTGACAAATTTATCTTTCCCACAGATTTCTATATATTGGATATTGGAGAAGATGTGGAAACTCCTACGGCTCTAGATGACCGTTCGTAGCCATTGCTTGCTCAATAATTTACGTTGATAGGGGTGAACTAACTTTTAGGGTAGTAAAACAACAAATAACCTTCGAAGTGTTAATGAAAGATAGTAGATGTCCTCTTCCTCCAACTAATATCACAAAAAGCAAACCATGAGGAAAATGGGAAGTTATTGAGGATCTTGGAAATGAATTTAGAAAGAAAAGATCATGTACAAGAAGGAGAAGGAAGGAGAGTCACAAGGAAGCTAGAATCTATAACATGATAGCTTATATGCAAATTGTGAGATTAGTGACTGCACTACCATTGCATTATTCATTTGAACCATCATGAGAAAAATAGTGTGCTAAGCTACCAACATTAAAAGAAGCGCTGCATGGGAGGTAACCTATGGAATGTAATTTGATGCTTTTTGTTTGATTTTTAGATAGTTTGAATTTCGTAGTTAGGTTGTTTTGTTTCCAAATAAAATCGAGAAGGTAGAGGACTTTGTCATTAATTAGATGATCGAGGAAGTAAGCGAGGAGAGTTAAAAGGGCCATAAATAGCTAAGAAGTGACTTCGTATGGTGAAGAAAAAATTACTGGGCCACAATCATGACCTGTGGCTAGGTAAAAAGGGAACATAAAATTTTTTAAGTTAATTTTAACCATTTTACCCTCTAACCACCTATATATTCATTTCTAACTTCACTTTTTCACACTTTCATTTTTACTTTATCTCTCTAGGCTTTAAACTTCCAACCACTCTTAATTCTCTTTAGAAAATTTCAAATATGACTCACTAGCTAGTATGCAGCGCATTAAGCAATCAACTAAGCAGGATCAATTGGCGGGACAAAACCAAGTCTCAGGACGAGGGAGAAGGAGTAAAGCAGCAGATTTCAATGAACCTTTCTATCTATACAGAGGAGGAAGATATTCATTTTCAATCCCTCATTGCTAAACAAATTGTAGTCCCTATATATTTTGATTTTGATACACTTGATAGGCTAGAACTAAGCGATGGGGTAGAAAACTTAGCAGAAAGAATTTAGTGGGCAAAATTCATACACTTTCATTTTTCTGTTTACTAGAGCTCACCTTAGAATTCTTTACTTCCCTTTCCTGTGAAGCTAGGAACCTCAAAAAAATGTGGTTTAGGTTACGGGGATGAGCTTATGAACTAAACATCAAAATTATGTGTGAGATATGTGGATTCCCTGAATCTTCCATTATCGATCAGCATGATGATTTTTGTGCTTCTCGCTATTGGAATGAGCTCACTAGGTTATAGCAATTAGATGCTAAAAATGCCTACAACAACATCATAAGGACCCATGAGCACTTGTTATTGTACAAATTCATATGTCAATTGGTTTTTGATAAATTAGTAACAAACAAGTATTCAACAAAGAAACTTTTCATATTACGGTGCATGGATCACAAAATTCCAATATGTACCTTCACACACATGTTGAATGCTATTATTGTGACTCCGCAAAAAAGGAGAAACAATTTAGTACTGGGTACCTAGTTTTTTCCATTGTTGAATATTATAGTGTGGACTATAGTGGTTTAACTTTCCATCTCCTAGACATGCTAAATCATCATCGTCTATGGCATGCTAAAATCCTTAAGTCTTATAACATGAAACTCCAGGATTTCAGTCAAAAGATGCATGTTAAGATTAGGGCTAGTTAGGTGAGTTCGAGTACAATGCCATCTCAGTAGGCAGAAGAGGACTTGGCTAGTGAAGAGTCCGAGGAGAAAGAAGAAACAAAAGAACCAGGTTAGAAGAAAGTCTTGGATACAATCTTCGCAAACAATAAGGTAATTAAAGATACACTTACAGAGAACTCCAAAATGATGAAGGAAATTGCCCGAAAACAATGATGCCAAAGCTAGGATATCCATCATATTCGTTGATAATTCGAGACTCAGGGCATTCAATTGCCACCTCCAATACCATCCTGGCCTCCATCACCATGAGGCTTTGTCTAAACCCCTTTATTTTTAAATTTAGTCCTCAGTCCTCAGTCTTCATTTTTTGTTTTACTTTAATTTATATTTCTGCCTTCCTTATGTGTTTTGTTGTCCCCTTATCACATTGAGGACAATGTGTTGTTCAAGTGTGGGGAGGGTTACGTGTTTTTCTTTGAATGTGATTTTGCATATTATATGATAGATGTTAGGTTGCATTTTGTGAAATGTGTGGATGTGTCAATGGCTTAGATAGATTGAAATTGCTTTAATGTTGAGCATAGTCTGTTAGAATGTGAAGAATCATTAGCTTGCAAAATTTGTGAATTAGGGTCTTTAAATAAATATACAACTTAATAAAGATTTAATGTGAGTTTTTCACCCTTTAAATTGTCACATCACTCATAATTTGAGGCCCTTCGACTTAAGTAGCTTTACTAGTATTTTTCATGGAAATGAGTAGCTAAAAAACAAGGTAAGAAATAATAATAATAATAATAAATAATGTTCTCTAATAAATAACTATTTCGTTGACCTTTGGGTTATGAATAAGGCTAGTAGCCAGTTGAGAGCGTCATATAGTTAAGTAACCGGATCAACATGCATCACAAATGTGTGCTTTAGCATCAAAAAGCTATAATGACGTTTCAACCAAGCAGTTTAATAAAAATGACCTATTTGACTAACCGGATCGACATTCATCACCAATGTTTACCTCCAAGTAACAAACTAAATCTAGAAAATGTTTTCTAATAAAAACCTACCAAACTTGTAATAGCTTGACTTTTCGTAAAAACATACTTAGGAGTAGTTACAGAGTGTAAATGACTAAATAATTATTAATGTGTGTGTGCATTTGAAAAGGGTAAATAAATTAACACTTGGCTCCGGATTATTTTGTATATTTAGTTCAAAGCCCCTAGAAGCATATTTTTCAAGTTAATGATTTGATATAACTTGAATGATTGTGTTTAAAATTAAATTCCATGAAGCTGAAGCCATTGTCTCATTATTGCATTGTGTGTTTATTGTTTTGTTTGCTTGAGGACAAGCAAACTTTAAGTGTGGGGATGTTCATAAGTGTGAATTGCATCATGTTTTAGGGCTTAATTTGTTATGTATTTAAATGTTAACTTAATTGTTTAGTATGTGTTTATGTTAGAATTGTGTTAGTTTGTTAATTAATTGTTTTTATAGGTTAGTACAAGCCTTCGAGCATAAATATTATGTTTTTGAGGTACCTTGATGTGTTTGTAAGTGTTTTAGGGTTAACATCAAAGAATGGAGAAGTTTCACAGACACTTAGGTTGAAACAACATCCTATAATTGTGGCACAACATGCCATGATCGTGACATAAGCATGGGAGCCAACCCACCATCATGGCCTATATATTGACAGAAGCCGAAAACATTGCCCTGATTGCCATGATCGTGACCGAAGGGTTAGATGCCATGATTGTGGCCTACATCTACTAGATGCGTGGACATTTAGAAAAGTTAAGTTTCAAGTAAGTTTTTGGACCTTTTGAAGCCCATAAAACCTTAGGGCTGCCTAAAACCCAAAAAGGTATAAAAAGAACAAAACAAAGAAGAGGAGAAGTTTTTGCATCAGCCACCATTGAGAAACCCTAAAGAGAGTTCATCAAGAGATTGAGAAAGAGAAGAAGGAAAAGAGATGTTTAGAAGAAGCCTACGTAAAGTACTTCCCGGAATAGGAGGTTCCCTATCGTTGTTGTCTCTGTCATCCGTTCCAATCTTATTTCTGGTTTATTTCTCAATTTTATTATTGTATAGAATTGGGATAGTCATTGATGAATAGATTGTTTGAACAACCCGTACACTTATGGAATATCAAGGTTAAATATTAAAACTTACACATATCGAAAAATCGTGAACAAACATCAAGCATTAACTTTTCTAGAGCATACTGTGAGTTATATGTGTAAAATCATTTATATGTACTTTTGTATGAATTGTATGCTTAATATGGAACGTATGTACAACTGATTGATAATTTTCGGACTTAGATTCGAGGCATTTGATATATGTGGCATGAGTACACATAAATGAAACGAAATGAAAACATAACATATGAAATGCTGCATCTCATTACAATGAAATGCATGATCAGATAAAGGAGTTGTGACCAGAGTAACCGATGTGCAAAAAAGAGCTTTGAGCTCAGGATTACGAAAAAGAGCTTCAGGCTCAGATAACATGGACTCATTATCCACATTAGATATGGGCTAGAAATGATCTTAGTATCCACAACGGATATGGGACAGTAAATTGGATTGATAGGCACTTAATCACAATAAAAAAATGAGAATGGGAACACATGTGTATTTGCATATAAATCCCTACATGTATCAAATTATTGAATTGAAATGAATTATTGAATTGTTTTGAAATAGTGAATTACAGTTGAAGTTAGTGGAGGATGTGATGTGATATGTAATGCTAGCTAACATGATATTCTTTTGGAAGTATGATAAACTTTGATATACTTGTTTTCATGATCTGACTTGAGTGAATACATCGATGATGGTTCATTCACTGAGTTCACAAATTCATTAAAATTGCACTATTGTTTTTCAAGTTCAAGGGAGTTCTAGCTACTAAGGTGGTAGAGTAGAAGTCTAGTACTTATATTTTAGGGATGAGAATGGCTTAAAGATCTGATCAGCTGAATCTGAGTAGTCGAGTTAGAGTCTTATATATTAGCATCCCATTTCATGTTGTATATTTGATACTAAGAATGAATTAATTTTTTTTTTGTAATGTATATTTGAATTTTGAATTGTAATGACACATATGACTTTTTTGTTTGTGACTGAAATAGGAAGAAATGAACATTTAGGATGCTTATGATATGTTTCATGTACATGATATGTTTAACACCTTTAATGAGTTAGTTTGATTGTCCTAATGTATCACTTTTATAGAGTACATTCTCGAATATCCTCTGGTATGTTCGATCTTATGCTTTATGAGAGTGGCATATTACAAAAAATCATAAAGTTATTTTGCTTAGATATATACCATATACTTTTTTTTAAAACTTTCTACACCTAATACTTTAAGATCTATTAAGATCTAAACTAAGTCCACTTCTATTTCAAAAATTGCTCTTTTCTCTCAATAACTCTTCTTTTTCTTTATCCAATAAGATCTAAACTAAGTCCACTTGTTTCTCCCATTAATTCTTCATTTCTTTATCCGTTTTTAGTAAAGAATGAAGGTTTACAATATAAGCTAGCCTAAGACTAAATCCAATAGCACTAATGAGAAAATTCAAATTTCTTATCAAACAAGTAAATCATAATTTTGAGAAACTAGCTCTTTATTATATAGAAAGAATTATTTGGTAAGTTTTAAAGTTCAATGAAAAATAATGGACGAAGCACCCATGATTGTCAATATTTGATAATTATAGGTTGCATGATATTTTAATAGGTATTTTAGTATCTTTTTAGTTGTTTATTAATTTATTTATGCCTCTTTAGATTCAGAATTGTGTTAAGCTAGTTAGATATTTGTGTTTTGAGTGTTATGTAGGTTAAAGCATGCTATTGAACTTTAATTTTTTATGTTTAAGGTGCTTTGATGTTTTTGTTAGCGTTTGAGTTTAGGCATTGAAGAACGAAGAAAATTTTGAGGAAGCCCAACGTAAGACCAAGGCCATGAAACGATTGTGACAGAAGCAAATTTTAAGTGCCACGATCATGACCTTATCGTGGTATAATTATGACTTGCGTGATAATAATGCGGGGACTGCTTCCAAACTCAACTTTTTGAGGGTTGTTTCAAACATTTAGGCCTAGGTAAAACCTAGTATTTAACCTAAAAAGCCCTAGGACTATAAAAGAAAAAAATTGACCTAATTTAGAGAGCCTCTATTTGCCACCTAGCGAAAAGCTAAGGAAAAGGAAGAAGGAAGAGAGATAAGAATGGAAAGAAGAAGGTGGAGCTTCATCTGCTTCAACCTCCAATCGTCCAAGTAATCTTCTTTTCATTTTTTATTTTGTTCATTTGATGTATAAGATGGAATTGATAATGATGAACTTTGAGTTAAGGGTGTTCTAACTTCTTTTAGGGATTTATACTTGACTTAATGTTAATCTAGTTGTTTTTGTTATTAATGATGTTAGGTGTTGTGATTACTTTTTGTAATTGTATGCTTCGGTAATAAATTGAGAGAGTCAACCAAATACAAAATGATTAGGTTGGTTAATGAGAGTTAAACGATCTAATAGACCACGCAAATAATCAAATTGGTAATTATACGGTGAGAGATCTCATGTGAGGACCCTGTTGTTTATTGGAATGCTTAAGAACTAATTAAGTTGTGGGCTTTTTTGTAGTTGAGAGATTACATGTTTGTCAACTCAACTTAGTTTTGGTTTATGATTTAAGGCTTAGTGATTACAACTCGAGAGAGACTAATTCACCCTTCAAAAGTTTAGAACTGACACTACATTAACTCAAAGGTGACTAAGTTAGCATTGATGATAAGATAAAAGCCCTTTCTCATAACCTTTTAATCTTCCTTAGTTGAATATCAATTTTCAATTAGTGGTGCTCAAATTTGCTTTCTTGCATTAATTTAGATTTCTCATTTCAATCACTCTATATTTGATTATTTACTTTTCTGTTTAATCTTTATTTTCAGTTTAATTACACTTATCGGCCTTAGATAAATTAAGAGTTGACTAGTTCACTAATTCCTCGTGAGATCGACACCTTATGTACTATGCTACAACCCAAGCACTTGGGAAATATTGAGGGCTTTATAAAATTAAAACTTGCTCAATAAGTTTTTGGTGTTGTTGTTGAGGATTAACTGAGTAGCTAGTGTAACAGGTGGGAATACTCACCAGTATACTTTATTGCTCAAGACATAGATATTCCACCTCTAACACCATTGCCATCATTACCCCAATCACCATTATGAGTTCTTATGCTCTTATCTTTTCATTTCTGTCTTTATTTTATTCTTATGTTTTTGAATTATTTTATTTTGATTCCCATCTTGTATGATATTTTTCCTTCTCCCATTGAAGACAATATGTTGTCCAAGTGTGGGGAGAGTTGCATTATGTGCATTATATGCTTTATTTTGAGTGTGAATTTTTAAAATTATATGTTAAATTTGTTTAGGTTTGTATGATGTGATTCATATGAATGTGTTAATGGCTAAGACTTAACGAAATTGGTTTAACTTTGAATATAGTCTTTTAAGTTGCTAAGATTTATTAGCTTATGAAATTAGTGTCCTATAATGCTTTGGTTAAATATGCAGGTTAATTAGGATATAATGTTAGTTCGCTCACCCTATGAATTTGGCACATTCATTTATAATTTTAGGTCAATCAAATAAATAGCATCGTTAGTATCTTTTCATGAGAATGATTAGCTAAAGAAATGAGGTAGGCAAGAAAATATATATTTTAAAAAGTATATGTTTTTGTTTAATAAATAACTATTCCATTGGCCCTTTTTGTTACAAATCGAGTTATGAATAGAGTTAATAGCTAGTTAAGAATGTGATATAACTGAGTTACCAAGGGACATTCATCACAAATGTTTGCCTTTATGTCAAAAGGCTATATTGACATTCCAACCAATTTGTTTAATAAAAATATAACCTAGTTGACTGACTGGGGGACATTCATCACAAATGTTTGCATTTGTGTCAAAAAGCTAGGTTCATGTTAATGAAAATTAATAAAATTAGTGCCTTGTTTAATAAATCCTAGCAATTTTTGTGAATAGCATGACTTCTCATGAAAAGCTACCTAAGGATAGTTACAATTTTGATTGACTAACTAATTATCAATGTGTGTGTGTAAGTGATAGGAATGAATGAATTTGACATTAAGGCTTGATAAGTATGTACATTTAGTCTGAATTAGTTAGAAACAGATTTCATAAGTTAATTAGTTATAACAACTTGAAGGATTGTGTTTGTAGTTAAATTTGTTTTGTGAAGTTCAATGTCTTATGTGGTTTGTTGTTTAGTGTGTTGTGTATTTTTTTTTGCTTGAGGATAAGAAAAAGTTCAAGTGCGGGGATATGATAGTTGTAGGTTGCATGATATTTTAATAGGCATTTGAGTATGTTTTTAGATGATAATTAATTGATTCATGCATATTTAGGTATAAAATTGTGTTAGTTAGTTAGATATTTGTGTTTTAAGTATAATGTGGTTAGAGCATGTTATTAAGCTCTAATTTTATATGTATGAGGTGCTTTGATGTGTTTGTTAGTGTTTGAGATTAGATATCAATGAATGGAGAAGATTTGGAGGAAGCCCGACAGAGGGCCCAGGGCCACAATATGATCGTGACAAAAGAAAATTTTAAGTTCCATGATCGTGGACTTATCGTGGCATGTTCGTGGCCTGTGCAATGGCAAACACAGGGACTGCTTTTGAACTCAACTTTTTGAGGGTCATTTCAGATATTTTGGCCCGAGTAAAACTTAGACTTTACCCTAAAAAGTCCTAGGACTATAAAAGACAAAAGAATGACCTAATCGAGAGAGCCTCCATTTGCTAATATGGGAAAAAGCTATGGAAGAGCAAGAACGAAAAGAGAGAAGAAGAGAAAGAAGAAGGTGGAGCTACAGTTGCTTCAACCTCTAATCTTCCAAGTTATCCTTTCTTCTTTTCATCATTTATTTCATTCATTTGATGTATGAGATAGAATTGATAATGATGAACGTTGGTTTAATGATGGTCTAACTTCTTTTAGGGATTTATACTTGATTTAATGTTAATCTAGTTACTTTTATTGTTAATGATGTTGAGTGTTGTAATTATTTGTTGTAATTGCATGCTTCGGTAATAAATCGAGAGAGTAAACTGAGTACAAAATGATTAGGTTAGTTAATGAGAGTTAAATGATCTAATAGACTACACAAATAATCATATCGATAATTGTATGGAGAGAGATCTCATGTGAGGACCTTGTTGTTTTATTGGAATGCTTAAGATGTAATTGGGATATGGGGTGTTTTGTTAATCGAGAGATTACATGTTCAGTAACTCAACTTAATTAGGGTTTATGATTTAGGGCTTAGTGATTACAACTCGAGGGAGACTAATCCACCCTCAAAAGTCTAAGACCGACACCTCATTAACACAAAAGTGACTAAGTTAGAATTGATAAATCCCCTTTCTCATAACCTGTTAATCTTCCTTATTTTCATTGTAATTGTCAATTGGTGGTGTTCAACTTTGATTTCTTGCATTAATTTAGAATTCTTATTTCAATCACTCCATATTCAATTGCGTACTTTTCTGTTTAATCTTTTTTATCATTTTAATTACGCTTTTAAGTCTTAGAAAAATTATGATTCGATTAGTTCACTAATTCCTCGTAGGATTGATACCTCATATACTACACTACAACTTATGTCCTTACGAAATATTGAAGTTTTTAGAAGATTAAAACTTGCTCAAGAATATTTAGAATGGAAATCTATCTTTATTAATAAAAAGTCCTCTTTATAGAGGGTGAATATAAAAATGTAATAGATGATCTAATTATAAGCGTAATAGGGATTTCTACTTTAGTGGAAACACTAACCATTAACGCTACCTGAATTAGAACTCTAATAGTCCTTATACAACTAGAAAACTAGCTATTAATTCCACTTTAACAAGAACTTTAATAGAATACTTTATTTGAAACTTAAAAAATCCTTCTTCAGTTAATATTACTAATGTCATAAAGAAAGTATAGCCTTTAGGGTTTTCTTAATCAAATTGAAGTTTAACTCATATAAAAGGTCCTCATCTAATTAAAAAACTAACAAAAAAAATTATATTAAACAAATTTTAGGCTTTAAAATTAAGTATAATCATTATAATAAAACAAAGATTTCAACTCTAAATAAGTAATGATCCATGAAATTATCTCTAACGTTTTTAGCTTATGCATGCAAATCTTTCTAAATTTTTTTGAGAACATGTTAACAAGTTCTTGATCTTTGTTTACATCTAATAGGCTCCCTAAAATGCTCTTCAATTCATTAAAGTTTAATCTATATAAATTTTATTGAATTAACATGTTCAAAGCCTCTTTAAACTTCTTATTCCTACCTCTTGTAATTGGTCCATTAGGTATATGTAATGGATCTTTTGATTCACTAGTTATACTTACTTCAATGAAAGAGGAGATTTATTCATTTTTTGTCCCATTCCTTCTTGTATATCTTTAGTTTAATAGGTTTCAAAAATAAGTGAACATATGGCAACTCATCAAAGACCTTGTCATTTGGCATTGTCAAACATTGTTCTAAATAAAGTCAATCCATATATGTTCCCCTCATTTCAATTTAGTCAACCAAACATATTCAACTGACTAACCAAGGGCTAAACATCTCTTTATTATTCCATTGATCTATTCAATTAAACCATTGATCATCTACGTAGAGAAATATATAAAATGAATCTTCCTTATACTCTTTTGTAGTTCCAACTCAACTTACCCACAGCTACATACGTTATAATATGACAATAATTTAAATGGAAAACCATTCGACATTATACATATATCCAAATCAAAGTTCACTTAAGTTATCGTTCATAAATACACTGTCAGACTCCCATTTGCAGTGGAATGCTTCCTTTGATATGCTTATAAAATTTTTTTTCCTTTTCTTGTCACCATATAGGAAACAAAATGCAATTCAATAGAATATATTAGCTGTTTATTATTTTGGAAATTTCATTATTTTATTTAGGTTTCTTCTTTGATTTAGTCCATTTAGCTATTTAAAAGGATGGAAAATTTGTAGTATATTTTGTTTAAGAAATTGTAGTAGTAAGGATGCCATCAAGTATTGAAGACAAAATGAAGACATTTATTATATGTAAACATGTAATAACTAGAACCTATAGTATAAAAATATCATATTCCTTTACAATTTACATTGCAGTATAGTCTAATAGACAGACATTACAAAGTGGGCATAGAAGGTTCATCAACGCAAAAAAAAAAGTGATGATATTCTCTTTAAAAAATCCTTCAAATGTACCATTTATGTCACATAAAAAGAAAGAAACCAAATGATCTTTAAAGATGAACAATAACACATAAAAAGCTTGAGCCAAAGCAAAAAATGTTATGATGTTAGTGAGCAAGTTAAATCATTCTCAGTCGTTTAAATTTTGATTAAGATAAGAAATTTGTCAGAACCATAATCAAGAGTTCTTTTATTATTGAACTATAATTTACTCCTATAAATGTTAATTATTATAAAGAACTTCTATTATTTATTTGCAATAAGTACATATTGACAATGAATGGTATAATATTTTTATATAAGTTTTTATTTAAATAAATTTAAACTAATACAATATCTATATTTGATGTAAAAGTTACAAAATTTAATATTATAAAGTATTTTTTGTCCCTATATATATTATGTCATAAATTATGATATATAAAAATTTATATCATTATGATAAGTATATATCTTTTAGAGAACTTCATTATTAACATTACTGTAATTCTTGGACAAATTTCATGTATCTATTATAGTTAAGTCAATAACAATATGAATAAGATATTTTCATGAAAAAAGTTGTATGAATAAGATGAGAGATCTTCTCTTTGTACGAAATTTTGATTTTTAAAAAGGGAAGTACTTTAAATTTAAAAGAAAATTTGAAGAGAATGAATAAAAAATCAAGTAATAAAAATAATTTTTATATTCTTCAAAGAAGGAAATTTAATTTAATTTAAAATAAAAATAAAGAATAATAGTTTGTTATCAATAATTATTAAAAGTTAATATTTAACTGAAATTTGATCCAAATCTAATTGAAGTTAATAAAAAGTCTAAATTAATTAGAACCAAATTTAATTTAAAACTTAAAAAAATGAAAAAGCTTTTAATTAAATAAAAATGAATTAAATACATAACTTGAAGGACCTAAGTGCAACTCAACCCATTACTTGGAAACTAAGCAGAACTAATTAGAAATAAAGCTATAATGGTAGCAAATTATAAAAAATTAAATAATAATACAATATTTGATGGATTTTTTTTACCTCACAAAGAAACATTAATAAACTTAACAAGAGGAAAACAAATCTTCTCTAAATTTTATTGTAAAAATGGGTTTTGGCAGATAAAAATGAATAAAGATAACATTCCATATATTACTTTCTCTACTCCACAAGGTCGTTACGAATGGTTAGTAATCTTTTGGTTTAAAAAACACCTCACAAATACTTCAAAGGAAAAAGGATAATATCTTTAAATATCATGTTTCATACATGTTTATGTGGACAATATTTTAATAACTAGCAATAATATTGCTCAACATATTAAACAAATTTTTAGATTTACATAATCATCATGTTCTAGCTCTCTCTGAGAAGAAAGTTAAGATATCAAATTGAAATAGAATTCCCTAGTTTGGAAATGGATGGTAGAGGAGTTAAACTACAACCTCATATCCTTGAAAACATATTACAATTTCCTAATAAGTTAATAGATAAAAAACCAA
>JAOSBO010000002.1:14014136-14030150 GCA_027563915.1 Erythroxylum rotundifolium
AAAATCACATTTATTCACAATCACATTTCTTAACACTTATACCGGGAAATGTCATGAATGCATGTATAGTCATTTTTCATGTGCAAAATTTACTATTCACATGTATGTGGATGCTAGATTATGCATGAACAAGGAAAGGCATTTCTAAACGCCCATGGACCACTCAAAATTACGATTCTACCCTCCCCATCGGTGATGAGATGTTACAAATATTGTATGAGGCGTTATATGACAAAAAGGGTCATTCGCCCTTACATAAATGTAAAGGGCATAAAAATGGTTAAAGGCCATAACTGATTCGAGATACTGTTGATGAATGAAATGAATCTGTAATAAGAGTTAAGTGATCCAAGATAATGATGAATGAGTTAACTGGATCAGCATTGAAGTTATGGAATATCGTGAGATAAATATAAGAGTTAATGGTATTAACACTAAAGAGCTGTGAAATATTAAGCGAAAGATGAATTGTTTTTGAAATTATCACCTTGCTAAGGTGTATTCAGGTTAGGAAAACGAATAAACTAAGCTCGAATTGTCTTGGTCTATATGAAGTTATTGAGAATTAGACCATTGACTTATGAGTTAGTATTATCAATAAGATGTTTCAGGTTCACACAGTATTACATGGATATGTTTAGGAAATATCGTTATGATCCGATACGTGTTATTGAGACCAGAAATGGGATTGTGAGTAATCTGAAATAATTGAGGAAACAATTAAGATAGTGCGATATCTGAATGAGTGACTAGAAAATCGAGTGATTCCATTGACTATAGTCAAGTGGAAGAAATTTTTCGAGTGATGACAATTAAATGGGAAATGGAGGAGTACATGAGGAAACATACCCCTGCCTTTTTGAACAAATAGATAATAATTTCGAGGATGAAATTTATTAAGGGGGGAGAAATGTAACATCCCATTTCCATACTATCCCATTTCCATACTAAGGGTTAGAACCCTAGATTTTTGTAATTGAGAAAATGGAAATGAGAGTTTAGAAAAATGCATTTCATGCTCATGCATATTGTTAGCATACACACATGTGAATTTGAATTTTTGCACACATGAAAATAATTATACATGCACTCATTTGACATTTTTCAGGTATTAATGGTTGATTTAATGTGATTATGATGTGGATAATGAATAGTTTGTTCTGGAAATTGATTTGGGGAATCAAATTATTGATTTAGAATTTTTGGAGAAATTTGAGAATTTTCTGGAATTATGAATAATTTTGGACTAGGAAAAATACCAAGTGCCAGAACAATGGATAAATGGTAGTAGAAATAAATATCAAATGGTAGTAGAATTTTTGAAAGTGATATTGGGATTTAATGACAATAGTCATTGAAATTTGGGAGACAATTGGACTAGAAATTGGAGACAAATG
Organism: Erythroxylum rotundifolium; assembly: GCA_027563915.1. Taxonomy (NCBI): domain Eukaryota; kingdom Viridiplantae; phylum Streptophyta; class Magnoliopsida; order Malpighiales; family Erythroxylaceae; genus Erythroxylum; species Erythroxylum rotundifolium. Next base: position 14,015,534 of record JAOSBO010000002.1, read on the forward strand.
GACTGGTTAATAAAGAGGACCCACTAGAAACCATAGTATGGTGACATGTGGCAAGTGACAAGTGTTACTTGCCATGCCACACACCCATCCATGAATTTTTCAAGTGCAAGACACCTTTAGTTGTCTTGCATTTGGTTCAACCATGTTTTCTCCTTTTTCTCTCTACATTTGTTCTTCATTTTCTTCATTCTTCTTCTCCACCATCCATGACACTCTCTTCACTTCAAACCATCAATGTTGAGCTTTGTCATTTTTCTTCACCTTGCCACTCCATATACTTGGGCCTTCACTTTGTTGATGAAAACCTAACCTTTCCTCCCTAAAATGGTGATCAACGAATGGTGCTTGGGATGCTAGGGTTTCATGGCGAATGATCAAGCTATGAACAAATCAAGTAAGTATAAGCATCCTTCTTTTCCTGATTTTTTTTGGATGAAGCATATTTAGTGATAATTAGAGGTGAAAATGAAGTTGAATATGTGTAGGAGGTTGTTGACGAATGGTATATGAAAATGTTCTGATCTTTTTGGTTGATGAACAAGTATAGCTTATGAATTGGTTTGTGATTGATATTGGGTTGAAATGAAGTAGAAGAGATGGTTTAGGTTTAAGATGGGATATATGTGAAAGGTGGGAAGTTAAAATATGGAAAATGAATCATGTTCTGCATATGCTTCTGTAAAAGTTCGCCACGTTCAACCAATTCCTTGGTTCGTCACAACCAATTTGAAGGATGAAGTTCACTGCAGCCAACTCAAGGCCTCGTTGGGGCCAACTTGTAAGATTCACGGTGAAGTTTTCTGGGTCGCCGCAGCGAACTTTCCAGCACCGAACATGATTTAGTATTTTGAGAATATCTTTTTCTATAGCTATCTAAATGGAGTGATTTTTCATTTGGACTAAACTATAGACATAGCGCTACAAATTATATGAAGAAATAAAATTCTGAATCGGATTTTAGGAATTTCAATTTCTGGGTGGAAGTTGAGTATAGGGCACTATCTCATAATAAAAGCAGTCCGAAAATATTTGGAGTATAAATTTTACACTACTAAATGATTTTGGTGTCATTAGAAACTTATGAGATAGAAGGACAATTCTCAAAAAGAAAGTGTTCCCAAATTACTTCATTTTGATTGTCTAAATGATCAGAAATAGTAGACCCGAAAGTTAGTGTTTGGAGAAAAATCTGAAATGATTTATTAGGTTATGAAATTAGATTCAAAGTGTTTATTTGAGGTATAAACCCTAAGGACAAATTTTACTTAGGTGAGTTTTGATATAAGACTGATAATGCGATGAGAATAATGGAAAGATACCCAGGATTGTCATGAACATGCATTGTACATATTCCATATACACACATATGCATAAATGAATGCTTGTAACTGTGCAAAGTTATTAATGTGTGTGTGCATTATGTGTATTGCATAATTTTGATGTGCAGGATAAACGTTTGCATTCAAACATTTCCAAATCTTGAAGCTAGTGCTAATCTGGAGTGTACACTGAGTAACTTAGATGATCTCACTTAATTACTTATTTACTTAAATTCTGTTTTGAAATGATTGAATGAATGTGGCTTGATTGTTGATTCTGGACAATGAAGGTCCGATGACTATGATATTGGATTGAGATATTGAAGTGCTACTTTTATGTGAATGTGCAAAATTATGTGCTTCCTAATATGATTGATTGTGATAGATGCATTCCATACATCAATGCACAATCAGATAATGGAAGTTGTGACCAGAGTAGCTACCGATTAGAGCTTAAAACTCAAAGTGTGAAAAAGAGCCTCGAGCTCAGAAAGTGATTAAGAGCCTAAGGCTCACTATATAAAATGAGTCCTGTATCCCTATCGGATAAGGGACAGTTATCAATGAGCTCGATATCCAAAATAGATAGGGGACAGTTTATCAATGAGCCCAGTATCTAAAATGGATACAGGACAGTTAAGGTACTCGATCACAACAACGTAACAATTATAAAAGAGTCTCATGAGCATTCCATATGCATTTGTTTAAGTATGTTTGATTTATTGAAATAAAAAATTGCTTACGCTTAAGTGAAAATGTGATACGAAATCAATTATACGAAAATGTGAATATGTGTTATGTGAAATGATGTGTTGCATGAATTGAGTGAACCATCAATGATGGTTACCTCATTGAGTTCGTAAAACTTACCTAAAATTTGCAAATATTTTTCAGAGCTCAAAAAAGTACCCCATTAGGCAAACGAGAGGATACCTATTGCATACAAGTGAGAGATAGAGGTCGGGATCAGATGGCCTCTGCATAATTTTTTTCATTAATTTTTTTCTATGAAAGAATGTATTTTGAGATTTTTGTATCATGTTTATTGATCAAATCTATTTTGTAATAACTTTCCAAAATGGAAATGGTTGTAAATGAAATTGATTTTGAGTGCAATTATTATATATGTGGTTGAAAAAGTTTATGATCAAAACGGGCTCGAATTGATTATTGATTTTCCGCAAAAATGTGCATTGTTTTAAAAAGAAAAGAAAAAGATTTTTGTAATGAGATTTGACTGACTGAGTGCTCTAGCATGCCACCCTCGCATGGCTCAGACTCGAATATCACTCATGATGTTGGGTATTGTCTTACGAGAGTGGGGTGCTACAATATACACCATTCTATATTTCGTTCTTAAATATATAAGTTGCTTTTAAAATTTTTAATTGACATCAATAAGTTTAAGTATAAATGTTTGGAACCAACAACATGTTCACAATTTGAAAAAAAAAGTTCTTTTTGGGATTCATTTATTACATCACTACTTTCACACATTACTTATTATAAATATTTATGATACCCCACACATATATATTACCAAATAATTCAATTTCAACATATTTTATACTCAATTAATTATTTACCCAAAACTAATAACTAAATAGGCGAATATTATCGTTAACTACAACCAAATTATTATTAATTTACAATTGTATGATTTTATACTTAACTAATTATTTATCTAAAGTCAATACTCAAATACTAAAAATGAAATATCATTTCACAAATATTAAGAATTTGTCAATTAATGATTTAAGTCTTTGCAAGCTTACAACTTTAATATTGTCGGTTTAAAATTTTAATTTAAGTTGTTTTAACTTTCAAGTTTCAACTTACAAACTTTCAATTGAATCAATTCAATTGATTACACATTGATCAACATCATCACATATTCAATTGAATCAATTCCAACCTACGCAAATCACAAAACAAAGACAACACCATGCGTGACTCATTCAATTCAACCCCAATATTCAAATCACAAATGACCAAAACCGCAATCATTCAACTCCGATATCCAACCCAGATACACGCAAATTGCAAATCACAAAACCAAATCCCATCCAATTCACAAATCCAAGATCCAATCGATCACAATAAAAAATGCAATTAAGCAAAAAAAATTTGAAAACTCAAAAAGCACACCAAAAAACAATTCACTAGCTTCAAGTTTTGGGTTGGGTGACTGATCATGGGCTTTAGGTGTAGCCTCGTAGATCTAGGCGAGAAGTAGCCTTCTCTCCTCCTTTAGACATTCAGTGGCGAGGATGTGGTGTGGTGGTCCTCGTGGAGGAGGGTTGAAGATAATGACATCTTTGGGGGATGCGAAGGGAGGAGCCAAGGGAGGATCTGTGTCCTCTAATGTTGGCATGGATCAGGGACGATGAGGGAAGGAGAGCAATGCCGAAGAGGGACCAATATCATCAGATTTGAAGAGGAGATTGAGAGAGAGAGAACGGCAGGTTAGTGAAGAAGTAAGAGTCAGTGAGAGAGAGAGAGAGAGAGAAAAATGAGAAAGAAGGTAGAAGAAGGTTCGGGATACGACGTAAAGACTAGGGGGTTGTTTAGTTCAGGGTTATTTTCAAAAAATTGCAAAGAAGTCCTTGGCATTTTCAAAATTTATGGTACCAACCGGTATGTGGTTGGTATTTTGAATACCATCTAGTACCAAAAAAAACACTGGTACCGACCAATATTAATGGGCGGTATGAAAGGAATGAATATGGTTCCATTTTTTGATTGGTATGATATATACTAGCTAGTACAAAACGGTGTTTGTTCCTTTGATAACTACATAAACATATCCTAAAATTTGAAATGTATCTCCATATTTCATACCACTATGAGTTAAGCACCAGTGGTTAAATACCATTTGATTAGGGATGGTGTAAGCTAGCTCATGGACCCAGATTCAAGTGTTTTCAATTAGCTGGCCCATGGGTCAGGTTTAGGCCCAGACTGACCCCAGACTTAACTACTCTAAGCAAAAATTGTTTTGCTTAGAAGAGTTAGGCATTAGGTATTTAAAAAAATTGGCGGGGCTGACCCATTGGTCAACATATTGCCATCCCTACTGATTTGATTGATAAAGATCCACTGCACCTTAAATAGATTTGATGAGCCACTATTTGTATTGTAGTTGTTATTATTAATTCCAGGAAGAGGATGTTTTCCTGAATTGCTAACCTCAGGAAGATCCTCTAATTTCTTTCTTTTCACAACACAAAAACTATATTACCTAGTGCAATTTTAAACACTGACAAGTTACATTTTCTTGCATTATGGATTTCTGAAAGCCAATTAATTAGATTATGTAAGCTTAGGCCTAGAGAAGATAGATTATAAAGTAGTTGAATTCAATCCCAAATGCAAAAGTAAAACATTTACTTAAAGGAAAGGTGCAAAACTAACTTAGGTTTTTTATTGTAAAGAAAACAAGTAGTAGGGATATTTAGCAAAGTCCTTAACCTATCTACTATGCTTAATCTTTCTTTTATTGCTAGCAACATAATGAATGAGATTTAAGGGCTTGCTTGTTTCAACTAAACTAGCTCGTGCCATTTCTTCCTAAAGGCATGATTTCTTAACAATTCCTTACAAGATGCATTAAAGTTACTTAAGGACGTCTACACCATTATATGACATCCTCTAAGTTGTGTGTGAGATTAAAATTGAGGATATGGTCATTAATACAAATTACCTTAAATAAAGAATCAAATCACAAAGTTCATCCTAACGTTCTTACCACCTAGGCACTAAACAAATTTAGTTCATAAAAATTGAAAACATATCCAAGGATTCAGAAGAAAAATTAGAAACAAGAGAATTCATTATATATTCCATTTTTTATAATAAAATCCACTATTTTGATGGAACTATGAACTCTATTCAGATCTCTGAGTTAATCTTCACTTCTCTGTTGCTCTATAGTTCAAAATTGTGTTTAAAACTTGGAATTTTTAAATTTCCCTCCTTATTTTCCTTTTATACTTCGAAATTAGAGGTTTTTCACTAGACATGGTCACCCACACAATTGTGTACAGTGATTGTGTTCCTTAATATCACTTAAATTCTTCTACGGTCATGTAGAAACACAGCTCTAGTAATTTATATGGCTTATAGATATGACCATATCCAGTAATGTTGGATCCCAAAATTTTTTTAGAATTTATTCTATTAATTTAGCAAGCATGAGCATAAATTAGAATTTTTGAATTTAGAAAATTTTTGGAGTTTAGTTATGAATATATTTATTTACATGTGTTTACACGTATAAATGAAATTGTTCGAATTAAGAAAGGATTAAGTAGGAATTAGATTAAATTATGGAAGGGTAAGTTAAGAAAGACAAAACAACTGTCTAAATTAGGCCAAAACAACTGTCTAAATTTAAGTTCCTTTATCATTTTAATGCCTCTAGTTTGACATTGTTGTCTTAACATGAATAACAAAAGCAAGTTTTAAAATCATCCAAATATTTATGATAAAACACATAACAAAGACTAACAGGGCATAATATAATGAATACTAAAAACCTAAACTTTCATCCTTTCGCATACTAACTCAACTAAAAAATCAATAATAATCTACAACATTTCATATAGATTTGAACTAAATTAGGATGCCAGTTAACATGAATAAATAATAAGGATTATAATAAGCTTGATTATTTACCAAAAATTGAAACTTTTCTAAAAAATTTATTTAGAATTCAAAATACCCCTTCTCCACACTTAAAGATGTACAATTTTCCTAATGTATGAGATAAAAGCATAAAAAAAATAAGATGAAAGAAAAACAAAGTGAGAAAGGAAAATCAATATGGTATCTCCCTTAAAAATAATTTATACAATTATGAACTTGTTACAGTTTTCATCCCAAATTTAGTATAGTTATCCTTGAAAAAGAAAAATTAAAAGGGATAAAAAAGAAATAAAAAGAAAAGAAATAATAATATAATATAAAAGGTAATAACAAGGTAAAATAATAGTTTAGCATTGCTAAGCCCTTCTTAACAATTAGACAAAATAAAATAATAAAAATAATAATACACAAAAAATGAAAATGATATTAAAAATAGCCCCATAGAGCATCCTAGACCACCTTTGTATATGTCAATCCGTAGGTGTGCTGGGAATGTCCATTGCTTGGGTATCCTATGGGGGTGCCTCTTTAGTAGCATAAGCTTTTGGTTTTTGTGGAGTTGATGATGATATGAGGACTCTAGTTGGTAGAGGTGGTAACATAACTCTAAAAATTCTTGCCATCTTGACCAACACCTTCTCCATCCATCTATCTTGCACCTCGAATTGTGCCACCCACTCCGTCAACTCCCATTTTTTGTTTCAAATAGTACACATCACTCCTAAGATCTGCCCCATATATCTGTATATAGATGCAATTACTATATAAAGATAAAATGTGGGTGATGATGAATGCACTTAGGAATAAAATGAAATAATAATAAAATATGAAATAACAAAATAAAATGATGTTAAATGCATAATTGCTAATTACAATTCCTAAAGTTAAAATGAAAATGCATCTGTATGAATACTAAATGAACAATTAAGAACTAAACTATGGAAAACACGAAATGATTTTTAAATTAAATAAGCAACAACTAAATAATTGAAAAAAAACAACAATTTATTCATAAAGTAATAAAGCACAAAACTATTCACATAATATAAAAAACATGAACAAAAATCCCAAATTGAATTTTATCAAATCACAATGCAATTTGAAAGTTAAATCCAATAATCCATAATGGATAGCATGAACTTCATCTTGAAATTGCAAAACAATAAGGAGGGAGTACCACAAAAGACAAAAAAACTAGTCGTAATAGCGATTAGGAGAAGTTCCAAGCCTTCATTGCAAAATTCACCCAAAAATTGAAGAAAATGTAATATAATAATAAGAATGTATATAAATTGTGTGAAAATCAAAGGTTAGGTTGTGTATGAAGTCATACAAGGGAGAGGAGAGTGAGAAAGTAAAATGGGGCGAGAGAAAAAGGGGTATGGCTAGAGAGTTTCTAAAATCGCAGATGCACATAGTCTAAAGACACTATTGTGTCCAAGACTGTAAAGTGTTTAGGGTTGTGTTGAAGTGGATATTGGTGTGTGCATATTACATGTTTAGAAAAGGTATATGAATTAGGCATATCCAATCATTATATAAGTCACTGAGCTCGTTTAAGAAATTTTAAAATTAATAAAAATGGAGATAGGGTCTCAAGTGACCATGTAGGTTATTGGGTCTATACTAAACATAAAAAAAAATATAAACTGGTGGACAAGGGCATGGACAAGGGATTGTGTGCACCTTTAAATTCTAAGAAACTTTTAATTTTTTTGGCTTAACCTTAAGCTAATTACATAAAAACACACTAAATAATATATAAAACAGGAAAAAAATCATTAACGATGCTCATAATCCCAAAATAAATAAAACCAAGAATTAATAAAATCATGGAATTGAAATGTCAGTGATTAAGATGCTCTCACTGGTACTGTTCACTCTATAAAGCTTACTGTTTATCTCATTCACTCAATCTCCATGGATTCCTTTGTAATATGTTCTTTATGGTGCTACCTCCTTATTTTTCTTACTTTCTGCATCCATCACACTTTCTTGTTGTCTTTCATGATGTGATTCTTTAATCTTTTTATTGTTGTCTCCAACTTCCTCTTCAACTTATACCATTGATCATCTTCCTCAGTAGCTTATTGCTCCTCAATTTCTCTTCTTTTTATCACCCTTGTATTCGTTCCTTGTTATTGCTTTGTACCACTTTGTATCAGTTCTGTCCAATAGGATTTATCCTCCCTCCACGGACACTACCATCTTTCCTCTTCTAAATTCAAACTCTCTAGCACTTAAAAACTTCCTCACTTCCTTTTGATTCTTCTCAACACTCTCTGCTATATCCAGACGATAACACTCCTAAGACTTTAAAAAAGTCCTAGGTGTAGGATGCAAGAGAGTCCACACCTAAACTTATACTCAACTGTTGTCCTCACTCTAAGTCTGTAGATTCCAGGATTGTTTCCCATGGAAGTTCTTCTAGTAGGAGCTAGCAGGTGGAACTCCACAATATTTGGTTTCTTCTTTGAAAGGTGAGTTGCATTCCTTATAATGAAATTGGCCATGAATAATTGGAAATCCATAGGATTATAAGGCATACTCATTAATACTAATGATGTATTTCTGTTTAAGTTTTCTAATTTGGATGATGCAAAGAAAGTTCTTCAAGTAGGACCATGTCAGGTTCAGAATAAGCCCTTATTTTTATAAATCCGGAGACTAGGTTTGAGAATGGAGGACCTTATAATAGGAATATGTTTCCTCTGTGGATTTGCATTCATAGAGTTCCACTTAAGTATTGGACTACCTCTAAACTTAGCCACATTACAAGCTTCATTGGAAAACCTACTTGTATAGATCAAGCTACAAATGAGGTAAAGAGGATTCAATTTGCTGGAATCTATGTTTGAGTGTGCTCTATGATTGAGAATCTATGTTTGAGTGTGCTCTATGATTGATTTACCTAAGTACGTTCTCATCATTCAATTGGATGAGAACTTAGAACCATATGAAGATCATGTTAGAGTCTCATGTACTTGGAAACCACAATCTACCACTAAAAGAATTTAGAGACCCACTAGTAGGACATTCAAGATTGGAGAGTATTAAGAAGTTATAAGATTCTATAATGATGACGATACTCAAACAACATACGTTGTGGAGGTTAGTGAACATGAAAAGTGTCAAAAAGTGGTGGAAATAGCAATATCAATAGTATTGGTGAAGTTGTAATGCTTAATGAAGCTTCAGTAGAATGTGAGTAGGATATAACTGAATGTGTTACTCCAATTAAGATTGCCAAGCAAACAGAGGAATTTGAAACTATAATCAAAAGAAGATTAGGGAGGAAGAAAAAGGCCCTAGATGGGGAAACTAAATTATGATTATTATTACTTGGAATATCAAATGGGCTAATGCTACTTATAAAAAAATTTTGTTTAAGAGGTTATTAGCTCAAAATAATGTTGTTATACCAAGAATTTTGGAGATTCAAATCAAGAAAAACAATTGCATCTTTCTATAGTTTTTTTTCCAAAGCATTGAAATCTATTATCTAGTCATATGCATCATCCAAATGGAAGAATTGTAGTTATGTATGATTCTTATGTTTTTATTGTTACTATAAGTTGCATTTCAGACCATTTGATTCATTTGGAGGTATATAATACGGTTTCCGATAATTTGATTCTCATTACATTTATTTATGCTCATAATAACGTATATCAAAGATCCTTTTTATGGAATTAGCTCAGGTCACTAATAGATACTTTTTCTATTCCTTGGTTAGTTTTTGGTAATTTTAATGCCTTTATCAATCCACAAAAGCTCAAGTGTTAGATTTATTAAGAATCCTTGCTTTGAGATGAGACAATGCATTTTAGACACTCAATTATCATACTTACCATATGGTGGAAGCTTACACACTTGGTGCAATAAACAAGTGGGTGATAATTATATTAGGAAAAAGCCTGACAGGAGTTTTGCTAATCATTTGTGGCTCTCCACCTTTCCCAATAGCTTCTCTACTTTCACAAACCAAAATCTCTCAAAACATCATGTTGTTATCACTCATCTTGGTTCTATAAGACCCATCTTTCCCTTTATATTTAACCATTTTCTTACCGATCTAGTTGAGTCTGAAGTTTGTATTTTGAGAATTTTTAATGTCTTCATCCAAAGATCCAAACAATTTGTCCATGCCAAAAATACTTCACTCATTAAACAAGAGATGAAAATTCTATTTCAGTACAACATAGGTAACACTGATCATCTCCTTCAAATTGCTAGAGCTTCTTTTAAGAGAAATCAGACTAAATTATAAATTGATTCAACTTCAATTGACCTCTAGAATTAGAAAAAACTTGATAAGTGGCATCTTTCTAATGCACTGAAATATGATTATTCACTTTTGAAGCAAAGATCTAAAGTGGAATGGATAAATAGGGGACAAAAACACAACATTCATTCATAGGGAAGTTATAACCATAAGGAATACTAACATGATCATATCCTTACAAATGAAAAATCAGGAACTTAATTCCCAACACTTTTTACTCCAAAAGGCTTTTGAATATTTCTCAAATATCTTGACAGCTGCTACTCATGCTACCTCTTCTTAGGCAACTTTGAAAGAAAATTTGTAGGACAAGAGTACTAACAAGATGTCAAAACATTAAACAAGCCTATCACAATTCAGGAGATTAAGAACTCCTTAAAATCTCAGGGCGCCTGGTCCTGATAATTTCAACCCTTATTCTTCAACATGTCTTGGCATCTAACATATTGTAACTGATGCTATATTGGAATTTTTTTAACAAAGGTAAGATGCTATCTGAAATTAATAGCACCTTTGTTAATCTCATTCGTAAAAGTGGAGAACAAATGGGTTTTTCTGACTTTTGTCTTATTTCTAGTTGCAAAACTATATACAAAATCATTTCCAAGATTTCGAATTAAAGGTTGAAAGAAGTTCTTCACAAGTATGTTGATATTTCACAAGGGGCTAACATACCAAGGAGAATTCTAGGTGATGATATTATATTAATGTAAGAACTTGTTAGAACCTACTCTAAAAAAAATGAAGCAAGAATTGTATCATCAAAATAGATTTAAAGAAGGCTTATAATACTATGTGGAAATTTATCTTAAACACCTCCATGCTTTGGAGTTTCCTGCTATCTTCGTTGAGTAGATAACATAATGCATTCACCTCACCTTCTTTCAAAATATTGGGGCATGGTTAACCTAGTAAATCCTTCAAAAGCTTTAAAGGACTTAGACAAGAAGATCCCATATTTACTGATATATTTTTTCTTGTTATTAAAGTCTTCAATAGAGTCCTAAAGAGAATTGTAGAGAGAACAAAAACCTTCAAGTTTCATTCTTGATGCTAGCAGCTATAGATCACTAATTTGTGTGTTGTAGATGATCTTATTCTTCTCTCTAAGGCCGATCAGGCTTCAAAAGTTACTTTTATGAATGCCTTGAAAATCTTTAACAAGTTGTTTAGTTTGGAAACTATTCTCTCTAATATTTGTTTCTACTTTTCAAAGTTAGCTATGGGGAATGAATCTATGATTAATTCTATTACATGCAGGTATCAAGAACCAAAATTCTATGCTTCAATAATGGGCTAGAGTACGCTTTGATAAGTGCTTAATTGATTATGAAATTATTCCATAATACTTAGTGATTATTGACATGAAATTGCTTAAGGTACTCACTTTGACTCATATATAATTTCGGGCACAATTCGGAAGAAAAGAAGTTAAAGTGAGTCGAAAGCTCTACATTTTGGCCATTTTCTAAAGATTAATTTTGGCTTGTCTTCATGGAGCAAGAAGAAGAAAAATAAAGACAAGAAAAAAAATGAAAACACAAAGATGATGAATCAAAGTGGCTCATGGTGGTGCATGTTTCATGCAAAGGTACAGCACCAAAACACAGAAGGAAGCCACTGAAAGTGAGCAAAACAATAATGTAACAGATGTTGAAAGCATAAATCAATACGACAACAAAAAGTTCAAAACACAGGCAATATAAAGCAAGAAAAGATAGTGTGAGCAGACGAAAATGTCAGCAACTGGGAAAGACCAAAATGTAGACATTGTGATCTTCTGCGTTAAACGCAGACAACGTCTGTGTTCAATGCAAGCATTAAGTGTCAGATGTTATCTATGTTTAACAGTTAATGCTTGCATTGAACACAGACATTGTTTGCATTTAACTGCGTTAAGGCAAAACGCAAATCATACGTTTTGCTTAAAATGCACAGTTTAGAGTAGCTAGCGTGAGTCCAACAAGTATATTTGTCACATCAAAGTGAACATTAGCTAGGGAAAGAGAACAAAAGAGAGCTTGTGAGAAACAAAAGGAGGAACAATGAAGAGGAGCAGCTGGGGACTTCGGTAGGGTTATTAATGGGGGCTTGAACACTTTTTGGGGAGAGACCCATGGAGGACAAGACATCACTTTTTGGGGAGAGACCCATGGAGGACAAGACATCCCAACATCGATTCAGGGGTGACATCAATGCTGATGACTCGGGTTAAGTGTATTTCATTGTTTTAGTTGTTTCTTTCTCTCATTAGAAATTGATTGTGTTATCCTATGTTAATTGATTTGTTTTTATGTATGGATAATTGAATTTTTGTTATTTTTTAGTTATTTGTGTATAAAGCTATTGGATATTGTGAAAAGATGATTTTAATGCATTCATTAAATCATTTATTTTTAAACCCATTGCTAGAATTTTATTATAATATGTAATTGTTATGATGAAATTCAAGTGTAGCGACTAATGATTTGTAATCATTAAAGATAACATGACCTAGGTTAAATGACGCATCGTATGTGGTTATTGCCTTGATTAATCAATTTTCCTAATTCGTAATGCTATTGCTTAATTAAATATAGAGATCATATCCTAGGTTATTCGGTGGTTGGGTTTAATTAACGATTGTATCTTATTTAAACAAAAATTAAGGAAAACTCAGGTTAATTATTAACCCACAATTAATAGTTGCTAAGAGAAGTTAGAAAACAACAAATCTGTGAAATATGTTTAATTAAGGTGTAGGCCGAGATTGATACAAAGAACCAAGTCCCTATCGAATTCCCCACTTTTATCATTTTCGCATATTTTGTTTAATTTGTTTTCATTAGATTAGTTTTATTTATTTTTTTATTCAAAAATCTAAACCCCCCTTTTTTTCCTAAACACCAATTAATTTCATTTCAGCAATGTTTCACTCACTCTCTTTGGGAACAACCTAGACTTTCCATTCCTATAGTAGTAGTCTAGTTATTTTATTTTGACTAGCGTTATGACGCGTTGTCACATTGGCTTATAGACAGGGATCAATGTGCCATCTTCTTCTTCAATCAATCCTAGCAAGGTGAAACCGCAATACAATCCATTCCATCACCTCCACCACTAGTGCTCCACTCTAAAAAATCCTCGATATATAAGATAAATCAACCAGGTATTTTAGCTCTCTCCTTGGCGCACCTAATACTTTAGATGCTTCTATTATTGCTTTAATCACTCTTCCTTTGAAGCAAGTTTCAGCTCAGGTTTTGGAATTGTTAATCACGCCTTTTGATGATCGTGAAATTTAGAAAGTATCTTTGAAATGGATGGAATGAAGGCACCAGGGCCTGACTGTTTCAACAATTACTTTTTCAAAAAACATGGAACACTACTAGATCTTTTGTGAAATAGGCAATCCAAGAATTCTTTACTCAAGGAGTTCTTCTTAAGCAAATAAATAGAACCTTCCTTTGCTTGGTCCCTAAGAACTCTAATTCTTCCAATTGTAGAATTTATGCTAATAACATCTACTAACTTCCTCTACAAAATCATCTCTAAAATCCTTGCCAACTAACTGAAAAAAGCCATAACCCCTTTGATTAGTAATGGTAAAGGTGATTTGATGAGTGATCATCATATTGGAGATAATGTCCTAAACTTATACATGGCTACTCCAGAATGAACTACTCTCTTAATTACACAATCAAAATAGATTTTCACAAGGCCTTCGATAGCATTAGCTAGGACTTTCTCTGGATAATGCTACAAGTTTTCGAGTTTCCAGTCCTCTTCATTAAATGGTTGAAAGCATGTATCTCCTTCGCTTCCTTATCTGTGCTCATTAATGGTAGACCTACTAAATTCTTCAAGGCTGCTAAAGATCTTCGACAAGGGGATGCCTTATCCCCATATCTTTTCTTCCTAAGCATGGAAATCCTCAACTCTATCATTCATCAAAAAGTGCAGCTCAATCCTGAATTCAGCTACCACTCTAAATGTGAAAATTTTGGTTTAACTAACCTTGGTTTTCCAGATGATCTTCTTTTATTTTGCAAAGCTTAGATGGATTCCATTAGTACTTTCATGAAAGTCTTGGCCAAATTTAATAGCTTCTACTCTACAACAAAAAATTGCACAATACATTGGCATGCAATCTATGGATCCTCCATTCATATATTTCGGACTCCCTGTGACTACTAAACACCTCAATCATTTGGAATACCTACCTCTAATTGAAAGAATTCAAAAAAGAATTAGCTCGTGCATTAATAAAACTCTTTCCTATACTGACAAGTTACAACTCATCAAATATGTGTGATTGAACCAGATTTATACTATGAATTGGCCCTACTTTCTTAAGTATTTATGCATTTGCTGACTCCTAATTCAT
>JAOSBO010000002.1:14030250-14051017 GCA_027563915.1 Erythroxylum rotundifolium
TGATAAAATATGTTGAGTGTGTAACCATTTGATTCATCCACTAAAGGTACTTGCAAACCATGCCTCAGTGGGAGGTCACATTTGTTACCAATGAGTAGACTTATCCTTAAGGAGACCCAAACCATGCAAGATCTAGGATTTATGTTCTCCTGTGGGGAGTAACACTTCACCATATGCAAATAGGCCATCGTATAGAGATCGTGGACTCTCACATGAGTATCCTCTCCCACTTAATCTTTTTTTGATCTTTAAGTTTTTAATAAATACCATCTTGTCTATATGTAATTTATCATCCATCCTATATTACTTCATTATATATCTCATACATAATGAATACATGGCAAAGCCTACGGTTGTCAATTTTCTAAATGGCATACAATCACATAATATCCCATACTGTTTGCATCTATTTATCCATTCATCTCATGAACTAATAGGCCATATTTGATTGTCTATCGTAGAACACAAATAAAATTACAATGCTTTTAGGTCAAAAACAAAAACAACTTCTTGGAGTTGGATCTTCCGCTTTGAACTTTTCATCCACAAGACCCATTTTGTAAAAATGTGTAATATTTTCATAAAACCGAATTTTGTCACTTTGAAAACAAAAAAAAAACATCACTTGTTTTCATCAAAACCGAAACCTTGGCAATATGAAAGCAAAAATTCCAGCACTTTTTTTTGGTAAAACTGATAGTCAAAAAACATTCCAGCATTTGTATTTCATCAAACCGAAACTTTGTTAAAACAAAAATTTCAACACCTTGATGTTTTTGGTAAAATTGACACTTAAAAAACATTCCAGCACTTGTATTTCATCAAACTGCAACTTTGTTAAAACAAAAATTCCAACACCTTGATCTTCACAAAACCAAAACTTTATTAAAACAAAATTCTAGCACTTTAGTTTTCATAAAACTAAAACTTTGCCAATACACCAAAGGAGACACCAAAACCATTACCTATGCTTCTCTTTGATCCATGGTTGCTCCATCTTTAATATTACAGAATTTTGTACATTTCAAAATAAAAAAAAAACTGAAAACTAAAACCAAGGAGGAAACATAAAGATGATAGGCCACCCTCCTTGTTACAAACCAAATGAAGAAAAACTTACAAGGTAAAACTATATTTTATGGACAACCAAAAGAGCAAAACATACACATATATATTTCAATCACATAAAAATATGCAAAAAACAACATTTAATTGCCAAACCATGCATCACATATAGGAATCAAAATCATGCATCAGAAAATGGCTCTAATACTAATTGTTGGATAGAAAATAAAAGCATGCAAGATTTGGTTAAACAGTAGATTTCAAAACTTTTTCAAAATCAAACAATGCAGCAAAAATAACATAAACAAATCAACATGTTTCAGCTATACATGATGAGATATAAGGAAAATAATTTACATAAGAAGAAGGTGGGAGAAATATACCAACTCCTTGCTATAGTTTTGACTCGTCACTTTGGTATCCTATCTTTTGTCAATGTATCCTCTCCTTGTTGTTGTATCCTGACCAATCCGATCTATAACTTATTCTTCTTAGATAACTTGATTAAGAAGATCCTTTGGTGGGAAAGGAGAAGAAATATTTTAAGGAGATTTTTCTTAGAAGAAAGAAGCCAAAAGATGAGACTCTTCTCATTCAAGTTTTAGCTATGCATGCATGAGAGGAGAGAGTTAGTCAAAAAAAAAATCAAGAATCCCTTCTTCCTCTCCTTGTCAATTTTGTTTATCATGAAAAAAAGATGTGATGTGCATCCAATGCATCACTTCATTCTTTAATCAATCATAAAGAAGCCAATAAATGAGACTCTTCTCATTTGTTTAAGATGGCTATATGAAAAGACTAATAACCTAAATGAGAGCTTCTCATTTTTGGTTATGGATGAAAGAAGGAAGAAAAAATACATCAAATGCACCTCTTTCTTTCTTTAATGAAATGAATGCTAAAAGGTTATATTATATGCCATCATTAAAAGACAACCACTAAACCATTTACTGACAAGATTATTCCTCCATTTAATGATGATAAAACATGATAAAAACCATCTTTAATTTATCAATTCAATGCTAAATGCGCAGCTGCACATTTAGGTATAAAAAACCAAAATATGCCCTCCTTCTTTCTTTAATAACTTTATTTTAATTTAATTAATCTAATTAATTAAGCCAAACCAAGGTCAAGTCAGGGGTTTTAAAACCTCTATTTATATTTCTTACTTTGCTTGATAACCTTCCTAGAAGCCAAATTGGGAATCTAATTGGACTTATATAATTCAAGCTCTAATAAGCTCGAAATTAATTCAATCTTATTAGAATTAATTCCAGCTTATTAATCAAATTTCATTCCACTAAAGAAAATTGATTGAACTCTTGAATTACTAAGTATTATGAGAATAAATGTTTCAAATAGGATGTCCAATTGTAAACTTTATTATGAACCATATTATGGCCATCCACTCAATAAAGGGTAAACTAACCGTTTTACCCTTATGTTGGTTTTTCCTTCTAGATCCCACGTTTTACTCTATATGGTGATTAACACGCAAGATCTCATCTTGGTGCTAAGACTTGATGGGTGGCTAGTCCATCAAACTAATGGTGCCAGTTTAATCACCAAACTCCGTTAAAAAATCTAAAAGTGATGATATCACTATAAAGTCTTTATTTAAGTGAATGTACCCTAATACATGATTCAATTAATAATTCTAACATGCAGACACTAGATTGATACTCTGTACAAATCCATTCTGATCAAATCAAGAATTATAATAAAACATATATGAGTTCACCACTCATCAATATTATGGTTCATAATAACATAATGCTAAGGTCTATGTTTTAAGAGTAAAGTAATGACCCACTTTATTTTTTAAAACATACTTGATTCCAGATTCATTTAATAGTTCCATTATCGATAGTCAACTACTATCATGATATGAAACTCATCACCTTTGACATAAACTCTTTTATTTACATGGAGATAAATTGCAACAGTACAGTCTAAGCCATAATCAAATGACCAACTTGATTATTCAACTATGAATCAACTAATTTAGATTCTAATAATATATAGGCTTCCCATACATCTTGACGTATATGTATGTTACTTATAAAAGAATCTTGGTACCTTATGACTAGATATATATAATGCTCATACAAATAAAACGAAACTCTTTTGTTTTATTAATAATAAATATTTTTCATTACAAAAGTAACTAGAAGAAAATTTAGTTATATGTAAATATACTTGCTTTACAGGGTACTATATTTATATAACTCCAACAAAACTAACCATTAAACACTTGAGAGAAATGAGTGAAAACCTTGAGGAAGATTCATTGCGCATCTATACATATCTTTGAGTGATGATGTCAATTATTGAGCTTACTTATGTGCATTAACGAAAAAGTAGTCATGATATATGTATTAACTTAATATTTGAGTTGACTGAAATTTGAGGGATTGTATGCTTTGATCTTTATGGAATTGAAGTGGTAGAATTGATTGATTGTATTTATTTTGCTTAAGAAGAAGCAAAGATTTAAGTGTGGGGATGTTGATAGTTGTGAATTAGTCTATGTTTTTGTAAGTAATTAGCATGTGTTTCTTGCATAATAGTTTAGGATTGTTGCATTTTAGTATTCATTTTGTATGTTTTTATTTAGTTTAATTTTCATTGCTATTCTTTTGTGTTTGATGATAATTTAGGGTAAGAATTGATTATTTTTATGTAGGAATTAAGATCGAGCAACTTAGAGAGTGAGCTAAAGATCAAAGAGAAGAAGAGAAGAGGAGACATTCTGCTACCAATTCCCACGATTGTGAGAATTATAATCCAAGGGATTATATGGGACTCACTTAAACCTAGGGTTTCTGGACTACAATAACATAAGGAAGCCTCCATTAGAAAGAGGACAGAAACCCTCTATAGAAAAGAGCCTCCTTAAGCGAAGAACACAAGTTTTGAGTCTTGAGGAAGGATTGAATTCAAAGATCATCATCAAGATTAGGGAAAATAGCTCATCAACATCAAGAATTCCAAATTTTGGAAAAGAAGAGGAGGAGTTCCTTTATTCAATTTTCTAACAAATTTAGTTCTTCTATTCTTTGTAAAATGGTTTATTTGATTGTTGATGATGTTATGGAGACCATGATTGGCTGATTTAGTTTTAGGGATTGCTTTTCAAAAACTATTGTGTTAAACTTCCTATTTTAATGAATTAAATGAAAGTGTCTTTGATAATTGTTGATTTTATTTCTATCTTGGAATAAATTGAGAGAGTGAGTAAGATGATTTGTGTAGGATTGTGCAACAAGAGTTGTTAACCTATAGACTTACAATCATCACGTTAATTGATTAGTTAGAGGAGATATCTCAGCTAAGTCAATTGATCACCCATAGGATAGCTTAATACCTAGTGAAATTGGTAGAGCGATTGGATAGGTTGAGAGATCGTTCAATTGATTCCATTAAATTTGATTAGGGAAAATTAATTACACCTTGAGATAGGATAATTAACACATTCAAAAATGTTAAGTAAAACACAATTCAATTAATAAAATAGGAGGGAGACAAAATAGGGAAAAAGTAATCTCTGGTCTTTAGATTCTTGAGTTCCAATTTTTCCGCATTTTGGTTTTGTTTATCGTTCTTTATTAGTCTTTAAATTTTGATTTAATTTTCCATATTAGTTCTTTTAAAAAAGTTTCATTTCTTAAACAAGGTTTGATCTAAATAAAGTGGTGTCTGGGCTTCAATCCCTATAAGATCGATATCCATTTATTAACTACAAGTCACGACCCATATACTTGCAATTTTTGAGCATAAAAATAGTAGATTATTACATAGATTAGGCAGCTCAACACAAGTCGACACTCCTGAACCTACTCCAAAATAGTGTTGAATTCTATAAGTTATCAACTAAAGATCCCAATTCAAACGTAACAAAATTTTTAGAGATAGGCGACACATTTAGATTCTGAGGGATGTCTAATGATGCTGTGAGGCTTAGATTATTTCCTTTCACTTTCAGAGATCAAGCCAAGATATGGTACAATTCACTTATTACATCTCAGATTACTATATAGGAGCAAGTAGCCTAAGGCTTCCTTGCTAAGTACTTCCTATTGACAAAGACTATGCGGATCATCAAGGAAATTTCAAACTTTTAGTAAAATGATGGGGAGTCATTATATGAAGCTTAGGAGGGGTTCAAAGAGTTACAAAGAAGCTATCCACACCACAACCTTCCAAGGAAACTCTTACTATAAACATTCTCTAATGGTGTGAATCAGAATATAGGAGGGACAATAGATGCAACTATTGGAGGGTCATTAATGAGGAAAACCATTGAGGGAGCTCATGATCTTTTAGAGAAGTTGGCAAGTAATACTTGAATGTAGTCAAATGAAAGGAGTAGGCAAGGCATAAAGGAACATAAAGGCACGATTCCAATTGATTCTGTCACAACCTTGCAAGCTCAGATTACCGCCCTCACCAAGAAGTTGAATAATATGCAAGGAGCTTCTTCATCCACAACCAAAGCCGTGCATGTCCACTATGAGTTAAGTGGGTAGGATGACCATTGCATAGTAGAACGCTTCTTATTAGGAGCTAGTAGCATATAACAGGTAAATTACTTGGGCCTTCCACATTGAGGTAACAATCCATACTTTAATACTTATAACCTGGGGAGGAAAACCCCCCCAAAAGTTTCCTAAAGTACTAACAATGCAGGTGGCCAAGCAAATCCTCAAGGACTGCCTAGATTTTAGCAAGACCATCTTGGGTCATTGGAGAGCAAAATGGACAAGTTAATGGACATATTAGGGTCCAAATTTTCAAGCCCAGAGGAAAATCAAAGAAGGCAGGAAGAGAATAAAAAATAGATGTTTGTGAGCCAAGCCGCCCAGTTTGACCAAATCTTAAAGAACTGTGCTTCGTCTATCCACAACTTGGAGGTTCAGGTAGGTCAACTTACTACTGTTTTGTCTTATAGAAATATAGGTAGCCTACGAAGCAACACTAAAGCCAACCCAAAGGAACAACTCAAGGCCATCACACTTCAAAGGGGCAAGCAATTGGAGGAGCCAAGTCTACAAAAGGAGAGCCAAACGAAGGAGAAAGGCAAGGAGACAGAAGAAGAGAAAGAAGAAGAGAGGCTATTTGTATGACCACCACCCTACAAGCCTAAACTTCTGTATCCACAAAGGATGAGACAACATTAGGTAGACAATTAATTTTTCAAGTTTCTAGAGAAATTGAAGAAGCCTTGGAGTGTATGCCTATGTATACGAAGTTTCTTAAGGATATACTCCACAAATAAACACACTTGGACAATCATATGGTAACCTTGACAGACAATTGTAGTTTGATCATCTCGAGTACAATGCCTTCAAAACTACAAGATCCAAGGAGTTTTACTATTCCATGTGTTATTGGTGATTCTAAATTTTCTAAATGCTTTTATGATTTAGGTGCAAGTATTAACTTGATGTCTTTATTTATTTTTAGGAAATTGGGATTAAAAGAGGTCAACCCAACATCCATGCTCATTCAACTTATGGATCAATCCACAAGAGGCCATTTGGAGTTGTAGCAAATGTGTGGGTAAAAGTGGAAAAATTCATCATTCCTGTTAATTTTGTTGTGTTGGATTTTGAAGCCAATAGAAAATTTCCACTAAATTTAGGTAGGCCCTTAATAAATACTAGTGGGGCATTGGTTGATATGCACGAAGAAAAACTTGTTTTGTGAATTGGTGATGAGCAGGTTAAGTTTAACATGTCCAAAACTTTAAAGAAGTCAATGGATGGTACTGTATGTATGACGATTGAGTTATGGATGAGTGTGTGAAAGAGGTTAAAGAGGAAGTACATGAAGTTATTGAAGTGCAAAGGGATGAGAGTGTGAGAGAAGAGGAATTATGTGAGGAAGTTGAATTAGAGAAGTTGGAGAAAACAGATACACCCACACCACCTTCCATCGTTAAGCCACCTACTTTAGTGCTTGGAACCTTACCTTCCTACTTGGGATACACCTTTTAGGTAAGAACCATACCCTACCATCATTATCTCCAACCAATTAGATTGTGAGCAAGAAGAGAAAATGGTGGAGACCATTACAAAGAAGATGAGAGTTATAGGGTGGCAAAACTGATATTAGGGGGATTAGCCCAATGTGGCGATGCATAGGATTAACTTAGAAGAAAGATGTAAAATAGTGAGGGAGAGACAGAGAAGGTTAAATGCACACATGTAAAAGGTTATAAAGAAGGAGGTAGTGAATCTTTTGGACATGAAGATCATTTACCCCATTTGAGATAATGAGTAGGTGAGTCTTGTATAGTGCGTGCCTAAAAAGGAAGGAACAACAGTGATGGAAAATGAAAAAGGTGAAAAGATTTCTACTAGGACCATCACAGGTTGGAGAGCCTATATTGACTTCCGAAAGCTCAATTTGGCCGCCAAGAAAGATCATTTCCCTTTACCTTTTGTGGACCAAATGATTGAGAGGGTGGTTGGCCATGCATTTTACTATTTTCTTGATGGATACTCAAGTACTGTCAGGTGTTTATATACCCACAAGATCAGGAGAAGATGACTTTCACTTGTCCTTATGGGACTTTTGGCTTATCAGAGGATGAATTTTGGTTTATGCAATACACCTGCCACATTTCAAAGGTACATGATGGCCATATTTGCAGACATGAATGAGAACTTCATAGAGGTATTCGTAGACAACTTCTCTATCTTTGAAGATTCTTTTGATCATTGTTTGTTTAATTTAGACAGAGTGCTTCAAAGGTGTGAGGAGTCTCATCTAGTCTTGAACTAGGAGAAGTGTCATTTCACGATCCAAGAGGGAATTGTATTGGGCCATAAGATCTCATGTAGGGGGATTGAAGTGAATCGAGCTAAGATCAAAGTGATTAAAACGCTACCACCTCTCGCCAACATCAAGGACATCTGAGCTTTTCTTAGTCATATAGGGTTCTACAGATGGTTCATCAAGGATTTCTCTCTTATCACTCGAAACTTAACTCATTTATTTGTTAAAGATATGCCTTTTGCGTTTAATGATGCTTATTTGGATGCTTTTAATAGGTTAAAGAAGGCACTTACAACAACACCCATTCTAATGTCATCAGATTGGTCTTTTCCCTTCGAGATTATGTGTGATGCAAGCAATCATGTCGTTGTCTTTATCCTTAGCCAGCGAAAGGAAAAACGTTACATGCCATCTACTACACAAGCAAGACCTTGACGAGAGCACAAATGAATTGCAGAACTACAGGAAAGGAGTTGCTTACAGTGGTATTTGCACGTGATAAATTTTGTTCTTATCTTTTGGTTTCACAAGTTATTATTTTTACAAACCATGCGCGTTACGATGTCTTTTTGCTAAGAAGGATGCCAAGGCTAGGCTTATCTGGTGGGTGTTTTTGCTCCAATAATTCAATATTGAGATTAAAAACAAGAAGATAGAAAAAAATGTTATAGCAGACCACCTATCATGACTTGAAGGGGGCATCTTGAAGAAGAAGAGGATATCAAGGAGAGCTTTCCTGACGAAGCTTTAATAATGGTTAGAAAATCCTTTTCATTTTTGGTTTGCATATATTGCAAACTACCTCTCAGGTGGTATTCTTCCTTCTGATCTCTCATATCCACAAATGATGCATTTCTTATTCTAATGTTCTCACTATATTTGGGATAAACCTATATTATATAAAATTTGTGCTGATAATGTGATTCACGGGTATGTCCCTGAAGATGAAAAGCCTAATGTTTTGACTTAATGTCATAGTTTAGTGTATGTAGGACACTATGGAGCAAACAAGACAATAGCTTGTATCTTGGAATGCAGCTTTTATTAGCTAAGTCTTTTCCAATATGCCCAAAACTTTGTGCTATAGTGTGATAGATGCTAAAGAGTGGGCACCATATCATAATGGGATGAGATGCCACTTTCGAACATCATAGAAGTGGAAATATTTGATGTGTGGGGCTTGAATTTTATGGGACCATTCCCATCCTCTAGGTAACGCATACATACTGGTTGGAGTTAATTATGTTTTAAAATGGGTTGAACTCGTAGCTACTCCAACCAATGATGGAAAGGTGGTGCAAGGATTTATCAAGAAGATTTTCACTATATTTAGAGTGCCTAGAGCGATAATCAGTGATAAAGGGAGTCATTTTTGCAACAAACCCTTTGAAGCTCTATTGAAAAGATATAATATGCATCATAGAGTGGCGACTCCTTACCATCCATAAACGAGTAGCCAAGTATAGGTTGTAAATAGAGAATTGAAGAAGATTTTAAAGAAGGTAATGATCACTTTAAGGAAAGATTGGGCTTTGAAGTTAGATGATACACTTTGGGCATATAGGATAACCTTCAAGACACCCATAGGTACTACTCCATATAGACTTCTATATGGCAATAGGTTCTATTATCTAACTCCAAGGTAAATGGCGGCTTGCCATTTACCTTGGAGTTAGATAATAGAACCTATTAGGTAATTCAGAAGTTGAATATGGATTGGAAGATTGTGGGTGAGAAAAGATTATTACAACTTGATGAATTGGAAGAGTTGATATTTGAAGCTTATGAAAATTCTAAGTTGTACAAAAAAAGAGAAAAAAAGTGGTAGGATGGTCACATTAAAAAGAAGGAGTTTAAGAGTGGGGACTTGATGCTTTTATTCAATTCACGACATCAGTTATTTCCCGAAAAGCTTAAGTGAAGATGGAGTGGACACTTCAAAATCCTTCAAGTGTTTCCTCATAGAGCTTTGGAGTTAGAAAATGACAAGGAAAAGCATTCAAGGTCAATGGGCATAGAAGCAAACCATACTATGGAGGGACGTAATTAAAAAAAAAAAGAAAGTCGTCTCTTTCCTTTCTTCCACTCTTTCATGAATGCATGTGGAATGGTTAAGGTAATGACCTTAGCTTAGGATGTTTACCTTTCTTTTTCTTGTCTTTGTTACTTCTTTGCTTGATTTGTTTGGTTTTGATTATTTTTGGTTTAAGTTTGTTATGATTTTTTCGTGTTTTGAGTTTTAACTTGTTTTCTCTTCAAATTTCTTTGTAGGTTGCTTAAATGTTGGGAATGCATGATAAGCTTGGAAGAGGGCTAAATAGTTGAAAAATCAAGATTGGATGTTTGTACAGTGCCCACAATCATAGGAGTGGGTATGTTTCCCATGAATGTGGGAAGGCTCTTTAGAACGTTTGCAAAGCCTTAACCCACGATCATAGGAATGGGTCTGTTTCCCATGAACATAGGAAGACTCTTCAAAAAGTTTCTGGAGCTTTAACCCATGATCATGGGAAGCACATGGGGTCCCACGATCATGGTATCCCCAGCCGAAGGATTTTTAAAAGTCCCTCCTTCTTTCTTCATTCTTCATCTTTTCACATTCTCTCGCTCTAAAAACAATATCCACTCACCCAAACCTCACAAATCTTTCATTTTTCCCCAAATCTTGATATTTTCTCCACTTTTTCCATCATTATTCACTCTCTTAACACTTATTTCACATTCCACACTCAAGAATCCAAGGATTTGCTAAGTTTTTCTCTCTTTCTCTCTCAATCAAAAACATGCTAATCTCTCTCTTGACTCTTTGTGTAGGGTTTTCTCCTTAAATGGCTCCAAAAAAGCTTGTAGCCCTTAAACTAACTAACCAACTATGCCTCCAATTCTCCAGAGAAGGTAAACCTGATATGGCAGCCACTTTTTGCGCCCCATTCCCTTTTTTTTAAAATAAGAAGGTATAAGATTTTAGGACTTTAAGATAGAGAGTTATTGCCTTTTAGGTACTTTGATTTTAATTTGTTAGAAAATCTAGGACTAAGGCATAACATTGAAAGATGGGCTGCAAATTTGGTTGAGGTCATTAAAATTCATTGTGATGTATTGACATACCTTATGATGACTATAGAATTTTTCACTACTGTGTGCTACAATACTAAAATGGACACATTCTAGTTTAGGATAGTTGGCCATGCATATAGGCTGGATTATACTATCATTGGTGTGTTCTTTGAATTGTCTAACACCAAAGTTTTGGATGACCATAATGATTTTTATGTAGATGATTATTGGAAGATCCTTACGAGTGAAGAAACTTTTAGTTTTAGGAATGCTCCCAACGTTTTCATTTGTAGCATGAAGCAGTTACTTCTTCACAAGTTTATGTGCCTAATTGTTTTCAGCAAAACTGAAAACAACAAAACACTACCTATTCACAAGCTTAATAGATTATTAAGTGATGCATTAGTTTAGGATTTTTACTATATTTTTTTTAGATGAGTTGAATGATACTTGTACTCTTGGATCACATTGCCTTTAGTTGTTATTTTTTTCATTGTTTGTTCAATTATATGAAAAAAGGAAAAACATTTTAACAGCATCAATAAGTGCGAAGTAGTAGTATATTTGTATTAGTGTATCTCTGAAATATGTTTTGTTATCCCTTTGTTCACTTATATGAATGCTTGTGTTAAACCCTTTATCTCATTTGACCCACCTTAAACCTTACCACATTAGAACCTGAAGTAAGTCCTTTTGATCTATTTATGCATGTAATCATCGTAGAGGAGAATCAGTGTATTAGTAAGCATATGGTAGTGTAGTTTCCTATAAGAGCTTGAGTGAAACACTAACTATCAAACACTTAAGAGAAATGAGTGAAACCTTGAGGAAGATTCATTTTGTTTTTATAATTATCTTTGAGTGATGGTTCCATAAGTTGAGTTTGCTTATGTACACTAGTGAAAAATAGTCATGATATGTGTAGTAGTTGGACATTTAAGTTAGCCAAAATTTGAGGAATTACATGTTTTGATCTTTTTGAAAGTGAAGTGATGGAACTGAGGTTCTCATTATGGAATTATGCTGAGTGTCAAATCAATAAAAAATAATTAACCTACTCAAAATATTACGTAGCACAGTGGAGTAAGGTTGTCTCCTCAGGGAATGGTGGTTTATCTCTTTTAAATAATTGAGTAAAAAAGGGGGCTTTTGGAAATTATGTTAAAATACAATATTAAAAATAAAAAAATGAATTGATTTGAAATTCAATAAAACATATTTCTAGTTAAAGAAATTTATGTCTGCCTTGATTCATGCAATTAATCATTCATGCAAAAGTAATTCAATATATTCATGAATAAATTGGTTCTAGTCATTAAGAACGAATCTATAACAACCAATCTTTCCTTACCTTCTATGGTAATCACAAACATATCGAATAATTGCTCCCTAATTGAAAACAACCCCAAAGGTAGCTCATAGGATTTAGTGTTTCAATAGCCTTAAAATCTAAAAGGATTCAATTCTAACCAACAAACTCAATAAATGGTTTATTGCAATCAGATTAATTAATTCCATGACATATATTAAACTTCTTAGTGAGGAAATAAAATTATGTCAATTGTCAAATATATGCATCTATTCAATAAAACCCAAAACTATCATAAAGTCACTAAATTTAGGAAATAATTAAATACTTATAAATGATTGAATTCAAATAAACCTATTCAATCTCACAATCAGTTTAGAATCAAGTTTTCAATATAATCCTCTAAGTAGAATAAAAAAAATTAGACACTTATATCCTTTAATTATCTACCTTCAGTTGTACAAGCCATTGAGAAGAAAGAACATAACGATTTATTCAAAAAAAAATTATCCTTACGAAAAGAAAACTAAATGAGAACAACATTGAAGAGCTTTGTTGCCAAACTCCAGTCACCTATGTCCTCTCCTAAAAGACACGTCTTTTTACTAAAAAACTAAAATACTCTTCCTCACTTTTGCAAGCCGCCCACCTATATCCTTCCAAAAACCTAAATACGTTTCTCTTTTTTTGTAAAACAAAAACCCTTCTTGCTATCTCTTTACTCCTTTTTATATCTATGTTTCATTCTCTACTATACTCTGTCGTTTTTACATGCTTTGGATGCTACATTTCTGTCCTGGCCATTTGCATTTTTATTTCCTACCTAACGTTTTGGTGTTGTGTCTTTTTTTTTTGGTTGCCCACGAAGTGTAACATCCTGTTCCTATATTAAAGGATAGAGTCTGGAATACCGTAATTGAGAAATAAAATTAAGAGATTAGAAAATGCATTTCATGCTCATGCATTACATGATAAGCACATACAAGTGAATATTGAATTTTTACACACGAAAATATTTATACATGCATTCATTGACGAATTACGGGTATAATTGATTTGTAAATATGACTAAAATTGCAATTTGTGAATTATTTGTATTTAAAATTGGTTTTTGAGAGTATAAGCATTGATTTAGAATTTTCGGCGACATATGAAAATTTTCTAGGATTTAAGGGCATTTTTGGACTAGGAAAAATACCAAGTGGCAGAACAATCGATAAATGGTAGTAGAATTTTTTAGAAGTTATATTGGGATTTAATGACAATAGTCATTGAAATTTGGGAGATAATTGGACTAGAAATTGGAGACAAATGGACTAGTTATTAAAGATGGGAGCAAGTAAAGTCATAGGGATAAGACATGTGGCCAGTGACATGTGTCATGCTACTTGCCACACATCCATTCCACGAAAATATCTAAGTGAAAGACCATGAGATGGTCTTTCATTCATCATTGTCGTTGTTTATGCTTGTTTCCTCTCTTTTTTTTTCATTTTCTTCATTCTTCTTCTCTTCTCTTAAAGCCACGACACTCTCTTCTTACAGCCCTCATGATCTTTGATTTTCCTCAACTCCTTTACCTTGTTTCTTCAAGCTTCTTGTTGTCTTCTTCCTCTTTGTTACCAAAAACCTAGCTCATTCCTCTTAGGTAGTAATGATCATATGAAGATGGAAAGCTAGGGTTGAGTGTGGTGTGAAGATCTTGAAGCTTAAAATAGCAAGTGGCATGTCATTCTTCTTGAATTGTTGAGTGAAACATGACAAGAATAGCTTATGAATTTGTTTAAGAGTGATTTTTTGAGTTGAATTGGGTAGAGGATGATGTGGAAATGAAATGGAAGAGATAATCTAGGAGTTAGATGTAAGTGTGGGAAGTTTGAAAATCTGGAAAATGTTCACTGCATATGTTTCTGTCAAAGTTCTCTGCGGCCAACTCTCCTTGGTTCGCCGCGGCCGACTTGAAGGATGAATTTCACCGCGGGCAACTTAGGAGTTCACCGTGGCCAACTTGAAAGATTTCATGCGAACTTTTCCTCTCTAGAAAAGTTCACTGCGGTGAACTTTTCAGTACAGAATATGCTTTGGCATTTTGATGATATCTTGACCTGCAGTTATCCAATTGGATGATTTTTGATTTGGAGTAAACTAGAGATATAGGGATACAAATTATCTGAAGAAATAAAATTCTGAATCAGACTATAAGAATTTCAATTTCTGGATGGAGGTTAAGTATAGGGCACTGTCTAAGAATAAAAGCAGTCCGAAAATATTTGGAGTATAACTTTTACACTACTGAGCCAAATAGAATGATTTTGGTGTCATTAGAAACTTATGAGATAGAATGAAACTTATCAAAAAGAAAGTGTTCCCAAATTAGTTCATTTTCATTGTTTAAATGATCAGAAATAGTAGACACAAAAGTTAGTGTTTGGAGAAAAATTTGAAATAATTTAATGGGTTATGAAATTAGATTCAAAGTGTTTATTTGAGGTATAAACCCTAAGTACAAATTTTACTTAAGTGAGTTTTAATATAAGACCGATAATATGATGAAAATAATGGAAAGATACCCAGGATTGTCACTGAGCATGCATTGTACACATTCCATATACACATTTGTACATGAAGGAATACTTAAGATTGTGCAATTATTATTGTGCAGGATAAATGTACACATTTGGATATTTCTAGATCTTGGAAGCAATTGCTAATCTGGAGTGTACTGTGAGTAGACCTAGATGGTCTCATTTCAATGTTTATTTTTTGTGAATTTCGGTATTGATTAACTACTGAATGTCTGTATGGATGTGATCAATTGTGTTGGTTTTCGAACAGGAGGTCCAATGATTATGATGCTTGGTTGAGATATTGAAGTGTTACTTGTATGTGAATGAGATGAGCTAAGTGTACATAATTTGATGATAAATGTGTTTTGAATGAGCATTTGTATGTAAGTGAAATTTTGATTCTCAACTTAATGTTGAAGGCCGAACTAAGGTCCGATGATACATGAACGTGATTGAATGGGATCATGCAAATGTGATTGATGCATTTCATTACATGATTACATGAAAGATAAAGGTAGTTATGACCGGAGTAGCCACGGAAAAAGAGCTTAAACCTTAGATTGTGAAAATGAGCTTAAAGCTTATAAACTGTGATAAGAGCCTCAGGCTCAGTTGTGAATGTACCCGGTATCCACTAAGGGATATGGGACATCACCTGATACTGCCCGGTATCTACTAAGGGATATGGGCTAGATAAAAAGGCACTTGGTCACAACGAAAATAATAAATGAAAGTGAGTCTCATGTGCCCTGCATATGCCTGATATGAATGATTATAATGGTTTGGATAATTTCTGAATGTGATATATGTTGAATGTAAAATGTGAAATGATTGATTAAGTGTATAAGATCCAATGTGATTATTAAATAAATAATATGAATTATGTGTAATGTGGTTGGGTGAGCCATCGAGGATGGTCACTTACTGAGTTTGCAAAAACTCATCCAAAATTTTGCAATGTTTTTCAGGCTCAAAAGAGTTATCCCATTATGCTAACGGGAGTATAGACACTGCTTTCAAGTAAAAGATAGAGGTCGGGATCAGTTCACGTCTGCATTTGTATTTTCTTTATTTTGTATCAAATTGAGTCTTTTGTAACTATTGTAACTTGTCTATTCAAATATTTCTGTTTTGTAATAACTCTCCAAAATGGAAAGGGTTGTAAATGAAATTGATTTTGAGTGCAATTAATATTTATGTGAATGAAAAAGTTTAGGATCGAAATGGGCCTGATTTGATTATTAATTTTTCCGTAAATGTGTGCATTGTTTTAAAAAAATGTACTAAGATTTGACTGATTGAGTGCTCTAGCATGCCACCATCATGGGGCTCAGACTCGGATATCACTCAGGATGTGAGATACGGGTCCCGAGAGGGTAGGATGTTACATATGTGGTATCAAAGCCCAGAACTACTATCTTATATGGGCGTTTTCGGAAAAATGTGTCATGTTACATGCTTTTTAGACGTGTTATAGCAAATAGTAGCAACTAATCCCTAGTCTGATTCGCATGATTATGAGTCACACGCATGAGCATGTGTAAGTGCTTAAGTTAATAGAAATAGTGAGAAAAGTGATGATTTGTCAGAATGTTAGAAATGGAACTATATGTATATATAGAAATGAGAAATAGTTTGTGTTTCGATATAATTGATGGAGATTCAGTGTATTTGAAATTGTGGTTATACCATTGAATATGATATCAATGTTGTATTGTGGATATTTAGAAAGGAGAAATAATATATGGTTGGGTATGATAGATAAGGATTCGTTGCATTTGTGATTGTGGTTGTATTATTGAATATGACACCAATAATGTACTATAGTTGTATATCCTTGAATGTGATATAGATGTGGATACATCTTCGAGAAGTGATTGAGGAAAGAAGAGATATGATAAAAATGACAAGAATTAAAGTGTACAAGCAAGGTTGAAAGAAAATCAAATTCTTTCTATAACCTAGAGAGGATGAAATTGGACTTGAAATGGTTAATTGAATAATATGAAGAGAGTTATGATTTAGTGTAGGAATACGTCAATGGAATTGAGAACAGAGCTTCATGATGACAATGCTTCTACAATTTTAAACTGATTGAAAATATACATATGTCAAATGGAATAAATGATAACGGGAAGATGAGATAAGGGATATCAATATGTATAGAAGTTCTCAAGGTTTAAGTTGGTCAGTTATTAAGAGTATATATCTGATAATGTGATCACATTAGTGAATAATGCTATTGAGCACACATGTAATAATTACTTGGGAAAGATAAATGAGGTGATCTATGATTTATTAAATGTTCTTAAGTCTTAGTGTCCATAGTCAAACTCAGGAGATGAATCATAGTAATGTACGAAAGCATTTATGAGGATCAGTTGGGGATAGATTGAGAGGGTAAATGAAGTTAATATGTGTGATGTATTCAAGAATCGTGGTTAAGACTCATTAGTTCTGTCACGATCGTGGCAGAGTCCCCACGATCAAGGACAGGCATAAAAGGAGAAAGTTAGAAGTGCATATAAGATAGGATTTTATGTATGCATAAGATTAAGAAAAAGATGATGAATTAAATGGGAAGAGTGAATGAAATCAATATGGTGGTTGAATTATTATGAAATTATGCAGCACTAGAATAAGTAAGTTTTGGAAACATTGGAGTAGAATTGATGTTAGTATGTGTATTAATGCGAGGTAGAAAGTGTAGGGTGCGATAGTGGCCTGAAAAAAAGGTTTTTGTCACGATCATTGTAGGGATACCCCGATTGTGGACATGAATAAAGAAAGAAATATTGTCTAGGATCGATTGAAATCAAGTATCATAGTGTAATATATATATATAAACTGGAGAATTGTTGGAGAAAAATCTTTCGATAAAATGGGATGACTTTGATGATACACACCTAAGCATATACGACAGTAATCATGTTTATTACTTTTTTTGAGTTTTGATAACTAAAACATTATGTCCATGTAAGAAATGATAGAAATTAATCCTCTTGAGGTATCAAGAATGGATGATGATGCAATGATGATAACAGTTGATTGATAAAGGTTACATGAATAGTATAGATGATAATACCAAGAAATCTTCTTTCAAAGAAGAATTTCACCGAGTAGGTTAAGCAGACCAAATAATTTATTTTAAGAATGATCAATGAAAGAACAAATTAGAAATGAATATGTAGTGACTCAAAAGTCAATATTGAAGTCATATCCCTAACTGAGACTCAAGCATAATAGGTGGGATATGCTACTGAGAGTGTATGCATTTTGGTTGATGTAAAGTATCCAACTTTGTTATTGGATTCTTGGATTTAAGGCAACATTCTTGTTAGTGTGAGGAGAATATACGCCAACGTTATATTCTGTGTAAATATGTTCGGTAGATACAAATTAGATCTGATGAATGTGTTACCAACACAGGAAGTTAAGATTTCAAATAAATTGAAATGTGTGGAGAAACTAGTATGAATGAATAGACATTAGAATAGGTCAATATGAAATCCGAGGGAACCAAATGAATGGAGAAAATCATTTGAGAAAAGAAGTCAACTGGGGGAAACTGATAATAACATGCGAGGATATTACCTCATTGAGGAATTAGTTACTTAAGTAATTACAAGAACTAAAAATGGGCACATTGAATTTTGGCAATCTCTGTTTGAGTTAACAATGCCCCCGACAATATTATGGTATTGAATAATAAAGTGTTCCAATTTCGTTTGGATCAATAAGTGACTATGATCATAGATGATATATTGAATGTGTTCAAAAAAATGGAGGAGAATATTTAAATATTTGAGGTACTTCTTACATACCACGAACGTAGAAACAATTATATGCCAAGTTTAATAAGAGTGAATCTTAGCTTGACCAAATAAAATGTTGGGTCATCTAGTATCTAAACTGGGCATATTGGGAGATCCAAAGAAAATTAAGGTAATAATGAAGTGAGAAATTCCAAGGTGTATGTATAAGAGATCTGAAGTTCTCTAGAATTAGTTAGAGATTGGGCACTACCAAAAATTGTCAAGGTGATTTTACTAATCTTATTCCTTTTGACAAAAATGTCTTAAAAAAAGTGTAAATCGAATGACTGATGAATGTAAAGAGAATTTTGAGGAAGTATAACATCAATGATAGTTATATTCTTTGGAATTGGAGATTATATTGTATGTAATGAGATTTCATATAAGGGATTAGGATGAAATCTAATACAGCCTCATGAGTTGATTATTTGATATATAAATTAGAACTTGCTACAATAGTAACTGTTTTGAAAGCTTCGAGACATCATATGTGCAGTGAAAAATTTTTTAGATCTATATATAACTATACAGATCATTAAAGTTTGAGGTAATTATCTAGTTTGAAAGAATTGAATACTAGACTAAGACAATGGATAGAGTTACTTGAAAGAGTATGATTGTACTAATAAGTATTTCCTAGTAAAGCTAGAGTTATAATATGATGCTTGAACATAAAATTCGATAACAGAATGACATAAATTCAGGTATTAAGGTTACAAAGCCAAGTGAAATGAAGAGCATAGAATGTCGAGTTGAAGTTTAGGCAAGTACTATTAGCTATTGAATTTTAGATCAGCTTCACTTAAAAAGATTAGCAAAGCCCAAGTTGAGGATTTATAATTTGTGAATCTTACTGAGAAAATGGAAAATGAATCCGAATTTGAGTTTGATTGAAAATTGATACTTTGTGATTGAAGTAAAGAGTATGTGTACCCAATAAAGATGATTGAGCAAAGAGACTATTAGAGAAAGCAAGTAGCAACCTAGGCTAGACATCCTAGTAGGAATTCGTATAAATAGCATTTAGCAGCTAAGAATGTAGAATCAAGTGACTGAATGATTGAATTACCAATAGTCTTACATGTTGGAGATATGCTTAAAGCTTTTAATTGAGAGTTCATAGGAACACGAGGTCTATGTATAGCATAACAATCATTATCATAATGACATCAATAGAATTATTATATGAGGCGTTGTACAACAAAAAGAGTCGTTTGCCCTTACATTGAAATGAAGAGGGCCTAAAAATGGTTGAAGGCAAGAATTGATTTGAGATACTGTTGATTAATGAAATTGATATGTGTCAGAAACTAAGTGATTCAAGTAAGATAAATAAAATTTGGTGGATCAACATCGAGGTTATGGAACATAATGTGATAGACATCAGAGTCGAGTGTATTAACACTAAAGAGATGTGAAGTATCAAGCGAAAGATGGAACGTCTTTGAGAGTATCACCTTGCCATGGTGTGCGTAGATTGAGAAAAAGTGTGCTCAGATTAGGAAAGAGGATAAACTATGCTCGATTTGTATTGGTCCACATGAAGTTATTGAGAGCATAGGACCAATAACTTATGAGTTGCATTATCAATAAAGATGTCTCAAAATTATAATGTGTGATAGGTGAACACGCTAAGAAATAATGATATGATTTGACAAAGATGTATTGACAGCTTACGAAGTGAAAAAATAATATTATGAGTAATCTAAAATATAATGAGGAAACTGTTAAGATAGTGTGATATCGGAAGAAATGATTAGAGGATTGATTGATTTCATTGACTACAGTCAATTGGAAGAAATTATTTGAGTGGTAAAGTTACATGGGAAACAAAGTAGTATTTGAGGAAACAATTCCCCTGCCTTCCTGATCAATCAGATAAGAATTTTGAGGACAAAATTTATTAAGGAGGGGAGAAATGTAACATCCCGTTCCTATACTAAAGGTTATAACCCTAAAATTTGGTTCACGTGAGATCAAAGAGAGATTAAGGAAATTGCATTACTTGCTCATGCATAATGTTAGCATACACACACATGTGAATTTCATTATTGCACACATTAAAATAATTGTTCATGCACTAAATTGACATTTTTTCGAGTATAAATGATTGTTTTAATGTGAATATGATGCGAATTATGGTTTTGTGTCTTAAAAATTGAGTGGGA
>JAOSBO010000002.1:14171912-14182870 GCA_027563915.1 Erythroxylum rotundifolium
AATTACATATATGAATTATTTTTATTTTATTTCACTAATAATTAACAAAGTCAAGGTGTTTCATGTTAATATTTTTGTATTTTGTTACAATTTATTAGATGAATTGCTTGTTAATTTGAAAAAAATGTATTAATTAAATATAGATTGGTTGATAATACGTTATGAATAATTGTTAAAAAATTGAGAATCGATGGCTTACCTAGGATAGGCTACATTCGACGGTCTTAGATCGATAGATCTGTGTCGATATGAGTAAGTGGTGGCCAGGTATCTATCTATTGAGCAGATACCGAGACATCTTGAATCTCATGGATGTCCTATGCTGATGGTTATAAGGTACCAAAGTAGTATTAGAATATCCAGTGCCGATGGCTAGATATTAGAGTAGTATCGAGGTGCCAAAAGAGATTGAGGTATCCTATGCTGATATTTGTACATTTAATTATGTTTCCACTTGGTGAGATATTTTGATGAGAAGAGATGAGCCGAAAAATAATTGAATGCATGTCTACTAGGTTAAGCAAGGCTCTGGCAATTTAGTTAATGATGGAATAAACATAAATGGTAGTTATGCATTAATATGTGTGTTAATCATTATTTGGTAAAAGTTTTCAGATGTTTGTTAATTTTTTGGATTATACTTAGTAATGTTATGAGTATTCGTATTATATGTATGTTTTAATCTCTTGACTAAGTTTTATAATTAACTATTGAGTTATTTGGTTATAAGGGTACGGTCGGTTATCCTTACTGAGTAGGCAGCTCACCCCTTGCCATTATTTTTATAAGAGATTGAGTGATTGTTGATAACCTTAGTGTACGGGATTGACCGAGTGAAGTTTAGGTAGGACCGGTAGATTAATTAAGTAAAGTTGTTTAATTGTATATAGTTTTTAATGTGACAATTTAGATAGTCGTGTTGTATAGAATATTTTTCTATTTAACAAACAATTCTCTCTTTTGGAACTAATGAGGAATTAGATGATTCATGGTATGTTTTGGAAACTATTTGGTTAATTGTGGTTTAGGAATTATGGGAGCACCACAATGCATTTCTTCATTTGCAAAGCCAACTGTTAAAAAAACTTCTTCCTTTAATGTCGTATCTTTGCAGGAAATATAAGGTCTTTATGTGAGAACTCTCACTTGATCTTCTAGTACTGAATGATCTTTATACCTCTTCTTGAAATGAGGATTTCTCACTCTACACAAACTTGAAGCTCCTTCTACTCTTATATTATAAACTTAAAAGAAGAAACTTTTTCTTCCACTTATCGTTGTCCTTAGAGACACTAAAAATCCTATCTTAAACCCCAAAAAAAAAGTGATCCATCCAAAGTATTTCCTAAAATCTCTAAATTGATATATGTATCAAAATAACACTTTTGATAGTCATATGCCTAGCAATTGACATGGCACCATGAAACACTTTTGATGGTGTGAGTGTAACTAGCTAAGGCATAGGCTAATGTTATTGATGATATTATACAACACATTATTGAATGAAAAGCCTCTTCCCTTTCTCAAAGATTTCAAAGTATTACCCTCGCCAAGCCTAAGAAATCATATTATCTTCGACCCGTTAATTTCCTAAACCAAATATCATGAGGGATGTTAGATAGTTTGCCTTTAAATTTAGTTGGTCTTAATCATTCCTTATATTGTTCAATCTTGTAATATGCTCCTTGGAAACGATTTAATGGCCAGTTGCTATTATTCAAAGCTCTAAACTCCTTGACTTTGTATAAAACTTTAGAAAAAAGCCCTATATTGAGTCTTAGGGGGGAGAAGGAAAACTACCAATTAACTTTTTACTTAAAAAATTATCACTAGAATGCAACATCGAGACTATATCTAATGTAAAGATAAAATTGGATTCAAAGAAATCTCTTAAGATGTAATGACTTCAAGGAGGTAGTTAATAAGCAATAGTTGAATTCCTTAGACCTATCTTCTGCATTCCAAAATAAAAATAATCGTCAAACTTCGAGTATCAAAGCTTTCTAAACCACACGGCTTGAAGGATTTTTATATCTTCTTTAAAGACTTGTAAGGGCAAACGATACACTTTTATTATACATCACTAATAACTTATTAATGTATTTTATTAACAACTCAACCCACTATTTGCTAGGATAAACCGCACATCCTTAAGGCACCATTCACTCCACACCCTATATATAAACCTCCTAAATACCTAACTCTCGTACCTAATTTCTCATTCTTTACTTTCTTTTAAAACAGAAAATGAGCCTATGAATACACCCTAAATGGTGTCCTATATAAAAAAAGAGCATATGTTAGAAATGAAGGTAATGCACCTTGATAGACATGTATTAATTTAAATATCAAAGTGGTTTGGTTAAAAAAATTAGGCACTATATATAAGTCTAAAGATTCAAATATAAAAGATTGATGCATATTTTGCCAAAATATTAAGAGTCCATTAAGTTGAAGGAAATATATTGTTCAAGAACTCTGCTGGAATTTAACAACATGATATATACTAAATATAAGTAGGTACTTTAGTTAAACTTATTGTCTAGAATATAAGGTATATTGCAATAATTTTAAAATCAAACCAAACTCGTCTATTTAACTAAATAAGTAAGAATCAACTAGCTTTCTGGTTTAATTTATTCTTACAAGTATTATAAATAAAAACTAGTAGGTTAAGTAATAAATTGACTAATTTTTGCTAAACAGTAATTAGCATTAAACCTTAAGTCCATCCTCCTGTCTTTGTTCTTCAATTTTTCTCCCTCGTTCTCCAATTAGACTTCAACATTTTAATAAATCTTTAGTTTTATTTAATCTTGGAAAATTTTTTAATCTCCATCTTTAATTAAAATTCAATCACTTTAGTAACTATTTTGTTTTTATTATATATATATATATATTATTGTTTTGATTCTTTATGCTAATGGATCACAAATTAACCTTCCTTATTTATTGTTGTTTCTATTGTTAGTTATGGTAATAGAAGCTAAAACCCAAACTAATAAATAGAGAAGACTAAAGTCATGAAGATAAGTTTAGGTTGCTTTATTTTCAAACTTTCATCTTCTTTCTTTTTGTTTTCATATTTCTTCTCTGGTTCTTTATTTTATCACTTAATATTTTATGGTTTGTGAATATATTTCAAGATGTTGAGGTTTACTAGGTTGTGGTCAATGATGGAGGGAGAAGAACTGCATCTTAGGTAAAGAAAGGAAATTGGATTTAAATGAAAGGTGACTGTTTAGAGAGAGAAAGCTTGGTTGGGAAGAGAGAAAGAAAGTGAAGGTGGAAGCTATGGATGAGTATGTAAGTTTTAGTGAGTCACAAAGAATTAGAGAAAGAAGAAAGGGGTGTTAAGAGTTTTTCTAGATAAGGTCCACTTTAAGGATAAGCTTTAGAATCTTAAATGATGCATTCAACTTTTAAGTTATGAAATGAAACAAAGTCTTACACTTAGAATACTAGTTATTTAAATTTTTCTTACATTTGACACCTCAAAAATAAGATGCTCTCAATTATTTCTTTTATTGAAATATTTAGGACATCCTTCTTAATAGATCAAACAGTATTATTACATCAATACCAAGTTAATAATTTTATTATCTATATCTTTTATTACAATTCTATTTTTCTTAGATATACTTTGCAAATTGAAGCTGTAATTATCTATACAATATAGCATTTATGCACTGGCTCACTAAAATTATGAAGCAATGCAAATGGTATCACATTGAATCAAATTCTTCTAATTTTTTTTATTTTGATTTTTACTCTTTTTAAGTTTTTTATTATTAATATAACAATGTACAAATTATTATATATTTCAAAATTTACTAAACTACATTACTCATTGCTTTGGGTGCTCTTAGGAGAAAAGTTCTAATTCAGTCACATGAAAGTGATGATTGCATATAAACCAATATATATTGTCTGTCATTTTCTAACATAATTATCCCTTAAAACCTTTTTACATGTTACAACTTACGACACAAGCCTTTTAGATGATGTAATATTATCTAGTTAGTATCAATTGTAAAGTATTTTCAACATCTATTACTTTTTATAATGTTTAGATCTTATAATTGTGTACAAAATTTACATAATAATTTTCTCATATTTTCAAGTTGAAATTATAATGGAGAATATGAAATCATCAAAAAAATATTATATAAACTTAACATCCTCTGTTCATGTTAAGTCTAATCGAGTGTGAAATTATTTTTTTCTTCTTAAACATCTAATGGAAATATTCAGTGTAATTGTATGTTTTACAGAAAAATGTTTAACAAGGGAGAAATTTATAAAGTGAAAGAACATTTTGCAAGTGTTAAGGATAATATTGCTACTTGCTAAAAAAGTACCATTTAATGTATGTGAGAGGATTATAAACTAATTGCAAGGACAAGTAAAATACAAAAACTAAAAGTCTCATAAGATAAAAGAAAAAGGAAAGTTATTATTGATATATGTTCTTATTTTCCTCCAAGAAATACTCTTGATATTTAAACTAGTTTAGAAAGTATTTTGGCTGACAAGGATGTTGTTTTATGATGTAAACAAGCATTGGCTAAATAGTTCTATAATTCATGTGTTCCTTTAAATTGTTTAAATGTACCCTATTTCTAAGAAGCAATAAAGGATACAACAACAATAGGTCCAAGATTTAAAATGTCTTCTTGTTATGAGATTTGTGTGCCTTTTCTTCAAGAAAAGGAGTGTCAGTGGATTGTGGATACATGTAAGTCTAGTTGAGAAACAACGAGATGCACTATTATGACAGCTGGGTAAACTGATCAAAGAAAAGGAAGCTTCATTAATTTCTTAGTTTATTGTCATATTGGAACAAATTTGATCAAGTATGTTGCTGCTTTTGATATGGTAAGAAGCACTCATACTTTACTTGAATTACTTTTCTAAAATTGTCAAGAATTTTAGACCAAAAGTTGTGTATTTTGTTATAAATAATGTATCTAATTACTTGTCAAATCAAGCACTTATTACATTCAAAGTATAAGAATGCTTATTGGTCTCCATATATTGGTCATTGTATAAATTTCATTTTAGAAGATATTAGTTGTATAGACCATATTTTTAATCTTGCTTCATGTACATTTAAGATCACAATTTTTATATATAATCATATTACACTTTTGACTTGGTTAAAAAAGCAAGAAGATTAGGATGAGTTTGTGCATCTTGTTGTTACTAAATTTGTAACTACAGTTATTACTTTGAAATATGTTTATGATCATAAAAAAGTACTTCAAAATTTAGTGATAATTGAACAATTTTCAAGTCATAAGTTATTAAAGTGTGCGAAAAGAAAAGGATTTTATATTATTATTCTAGACAATAAATTTTGGGATGCTCACTTAATTATAGTGAAGATTATGGCACCACTTATAAGGTTATTTAAAATTGTTGACTCAAATGAGAAGCCATCTTTGAGGTATATATATGATGATATGTATAGAGTTTACAAAATCATTATGAACCTTTAAAAGGGGAATGATATAAGCCTTGCATAGATATTCTTAATCGACAATGAGATAGTCATCTTATGCAAAGGTTCCATTTTGTAGCTTATTTTCTTAATCTTGACTGCTTATATAATGGAGACATGTATACAAGTGGGGCAATTTTTTTAATGTAATTGAATGCAAAGGCATTTTCTCCAATGAAGAGCAAACAAAAATGATAAATGAAATTCAATTGTATTGTGAAAGTTTAGAAAATTTTTCTGGATCATTTGCTAAAAGAGAACTTATGATGAAAAAGATAGACCCTAGTAAGTTTTCATACTTTTAGTTCATCATTTACTTATCAATAACACATTTTTTTAATCTTATGACTATTAATTTAAAATACAAATGAGTAGTGGAGCTTATTTGTTGAAATTGCTCCAATATTGAGAAAAATTGCAATTAGATTACTTAGTTAATCAACTTTCATATTAGGTTATGAATGTGATTAGAGCGTTAATGCAAATAAACAAATTTGTTTAGAGCATCAAAAACTCAATGACCTTGTTTACATTACTTATAATATGATCATGAAGAACATATATTTTATTGATTTATTTTTATTTATTATTGATTTTATAATTTCTCTATTATATATTTATAGAGCCTAATAAAAAGATAATGTATTATCTGGTTGATATTGAATGAATTGACCATATTGATTTTTATATTGAAGAAAAAGAACCATCGTTTAGTCTTTGATTAGAATGAACTTGAAAAGGTGATTTATGAAGAAATTACATTTGCCATAATGAATAAGTTAAAAAAATCTATTGATGTTCAATTGATATCTTATTTTAAATATATTTAACATTAAAAATATAATATATTACAAATTTACAATATTGAACAATTTCATACATTACTAATTTTTAATTTATTTAAATACTAATAAAACAAAAATAATGTGAAAAGTATTGTTGTATTTTGATAATTAATCACCAGAGTAAGTTTCCTTTAATATACAATCTATGAATAACTAGATAAAGGGAAATAAGATAAATGATAATGATAAATAAAAGATACAACTTGATTTTAACCATACGTAAAATAATGATAAATTACACAATATGTAGCATATGAGATTTTGGGATGTTATCAAATGCAGTAGAATATATTAATAGATATACTATGGATGAAGCGCGATTTATGATTATTTAGATAGTGTTAAAATTTTTGATGCTTTTAATGATGATGAGACACAACCTCCTTTAAAAACACTATTTAATTATTCTTATTGTTCTAAGTTTTATGTTAGATTCAATTTGAGTTTGAATTATTAGATTCCATTAGACAATATTCTTTCTATTTCATAAATTATTTTATTTTTATATTATATTTTTACTTATTTCTATACTTTTTAGTTCTTATTTATTATTTGAAAATTTAATACTAGTCAAACTTTTAAACCTTAAACCTTTTCTCTTATAAATTTAAGATTCGGTATGATCTTTCAATCATTGGTATGTAATAGAGTTTATGATTATTAATAATAAATAATAATAAATATTAATAATACATACCATATAAAAGTATAAGAGAATATTTAAAATTAAAATGTTTAAATTTTAATGTTTAACACTAAAAGTAAACTAGGTCGTTTGACTAGTCTGTAGGAGAGTCTATCTCCAACGTTGTACCCTTTACATTCTTTCTACATCAATGAATTTTTAAATTCTAAAAAAAATTAAAAGTATAATATATTACAAATTTAAAATATTGAATAATTTCATACTTTACTAATTTGTAATAAAACAACAAACATGTTTTAGTAGAAATTCCATTGAACATGGGACCTGTGAAGGTCCAGAAGTACATAACTTTACCCCTAACATATATTACTAATTTTTAATTTATTTAAATACAATAGAAGATATTGATACAAATGCTTTGGATGAAGCATGGTTTATAAATCTTTAGATAGTGTTAGAAAATTTAAAACTTTTAATGATGATGAGATGCAAACTCCTTTAAAAACACAATTTTGATTATTATTATTGTTATAAGTTTTATATTAGATTCAATTTTAGTTTAAATTGGTAGATTTATTATTAATTTATCATACATTAATAGACAGTATTATATTTTATTTCAATAAAGTATTTCATTTTATATTACATTTTTACTTATTTTTATAATTTTTATAATTTCTAGTTTTTCTCATCTCTGTCCTATCTAA
This sequence comes from Erythroxylum rotundifolium, assembly GCA_027563915.1. Classification (NCBI taxonomy): domain Eukaryota; kingdom Viridiplantae; phylum Streptophyta; class Magnoliopsida; order Malpighiales; family Erythroxylaceae; genus Erythroxylum; species Erythroxylum rotundifolium. The sequence continues at coordinate 14,179,614 of JAOSBO010000002.1, forward strand.
AGCCCACTAAGTTTCAGTGTCTCCGACGCAGTAGGATCCCCACCACCCTCATGTATAACAGGCTGAACTAGCTCTAATGTTCACTTATGAGCATTGAATAATGAAATTCAACCATCCGTTGACAGAGTTTGGTCGTACATGGTGGGGGTTGTGCTTTTGGTTTTATGTAGGACCATTTGAAGTTGTATATCTCTCTACATGCTAAGAGGCCTGACTACTAACTATTCCTTTCAAGCTACTATCTTGTTTTTTTTAATGTTATTTCCCATTCTTGTTGGTTTAAAGCAATTTTTTGTACTGCTCTGGCCCTTTTTCCCTCACTCTTGTCCTTGTGTCGTTGCATCGTCTTGTTTTGCTATTACAATATCATAGTCATTTTCTCATACACATCTATGATTTGTTTTGGCTTCCTTAGTTGTGATCTAGGAAGGTTACCGTAGCATAATTGTTAGTAATTCATAAACACTTTGCAATATCTAATAAGGTTATCGTAGAATATTTGTTTGCAGTTCATAAACACCGTGCACTACCTTCAATGCTCTCATAGCCACCTACCAGGGCCACTTAGATTGTCATTCTGCAGTGCTCCAGTGACAACATCAATCTAATAAACAACATCCTTGGGCTCCAGCAACATAACCCAATTCTACTGTTGATCATTTGTTGGTTAATCCTTTAGAATCCAGGTGAAAATTTGCCAAAATTGACAGGTCTGCAACAAGTAATGGTAAAGTATAAAAGGTAACTTTAAAACACGTATTTTTACGTTTTTTCTTATTGTCGTCCTTTTTGTAAGAAATTGTAGCTTCCTCTAAATTTGTGCAAGCACCTTTTATTTTTTATTACTTATTTATTTATTTATTTTGTGCCCTTCTGGGGACTTTATTTGTAATCCCAGTTGTCTTGTCTTGTGTTAGTTTGGAGCTATTTACGTATTTGTCTTCTTTAGCTTATGTTGGCCATTAAGATAAGAGTGGCGACTTTGAATATTAATGATAGAGTAAAGGCAAGTCCTTCTATTAGTGTTAGGTCTAAGAGTAAAGATGTTGACAGATTAAGAATCGGTTCTTGGAATATAGGGATCCTTACAGAAAAGTTTCCAGAATTAGTGAAAATTTTATACAAATATAAAATTCATATAACGTGTGTCTAGGAGACAAAGTGGACGAGGCCTAAAGCAAAAGAGATTATTGGGTTCAAACTGTGGTATTCATAGTATTCGAGAAGACAAAATGGGATCGGTATCTTAGTGATCAAGGAACTCATACAACATGTTATAGGGGTAAAAAAGACTAATAATAGAATTGTGTCCTTAAAGATTATGGTGAAGGGGGTTGTTTTAAATATGGTGTGTGTGTATGCACCTCAAATAAGGTTGGATGAACAAACTAACCACCAATTATGGGAAGAGCTAAACGAGGTGATCCAACATATTCCCCATGACAAGAGAGTTATTCTAGGAGGTGACTTTAATGATCATATAGGGGTAACCTTGGTTGAATATTCATGGTCCCATAGGGGTTTTGGGTATAGTGAAAGCAACGATAGTGGGGTTACTTTGTTGCATTTTACTGTAGTGTTTGAGTTAATGATAGCCAGCTCTTTTTCAAGAAAAACAAGGAGCACCTGGTGACTTTTATGAACAAAACCATGAAAACTCAAGTTGACTACTTACTTATAAGGTGGAGTGTTTGACATAATTGCAAGGATTGCAAGATAATACCTCATGCTTGCTTGTCAACCCAACATAGACTGTTAGATTTAGATTTTATTGTTAAGGGTTGGAGGAAGAAGAGAAGGCATAGGAGGTATACCAAGGTCAGATGGGGGAATTTGAGAAGGGATACAGTGAAACATTTTAGAGATAGAGTATTACATGGTGAAGAATGGAAAGTGGAAGGAGATGTAAACCAGACATTGGAGAGAGTAGCAGCCCTTTTGAGGAATACAACTATAAAGACCTTAGGTGTTTCTAAAGGACCTAGAAGTAGTAAGAGAAAGTCTTAATGGTGGAATGAAAATGTACAAGAAAAGGTTAAGATTATGAAGGCTACCTAACATAACAGAGGTAGAAAGAGTTATTAATAGAGAAAGTTATAGACTGATGAGGAAGGAAGCAAAGAAGATAATCTCAGAAGCTAAAAATAAAGCTTACGAGAAATTATACCAACGATTGGAGACTAAAGATGGAGAAAAGAAAATTTTTAAGTTAGTCAGAGCTAGAGAATGTCAAGTAAGAGACTTCGATTAAGTTTATTGTATAAAAGATGAAACAGGGCGGGTTCTTGTAGCTAAATGTGACATCAAGAGGCAATGGCAGAGATACTTCTATAGCCTTTTTAATAAAGGTGCAGAGGATAACATCTATTTAGGTTATCTTAATAAGTCTGAGAGATTTCGTAATTTTACTTGTTGTCGACAAATTTCGAGGGAAGAAATAAGAAAAGCATTGAGGGAGATGAAAAGTGGAAGGTCAGTAAGGCTTAGATGAGATAACTATAGTGGTATGGAAGAGTCTAGTAGAAGATGATCGTACTTGGCTAGCCAACTTTTTAATGTAATTTGCAAGTTTGCCAAAATGTCGGGTGAGTGGAGATGTATTTTGTTAATCCCTTTATGCAAAAATAAGTGGAACATCCAAAGCTGTATCAATTATAGAGGCATTAAACTACTTAATTACATCATGAAGTTATGGGATAAGTTAATTAAGAAGAGAGTGAGAAAGGAAGCTTCTATCTTAGAAAACCAGTTTGGCTTTATGCTAGAAAGTTCCACGATAAAAGTTTTATATCTCCTAAAAAGACTAATAGAATATTACAGGAAAAGATAACGTAACCTACATATGGTTTTTAATGATTTAAAGAAGGCGTATGATAGGGTATCTAGGGAAATCATGTGAAGATGTTTAAAAACTAAGGATATTCATATGACCTATATACTAGTTATTAAAGATATATAAGAAGGTGTAAAAATTAGTGTAAGGAAGATATACGGTGATACAAAGTATTTTTTTCTATCTATATTGGGTTACATCAAAGCTCCTCTTTGAGCCTGTTTTTGTTTACGGTAATGATAAATAAGCTAACCAAGAATATCTAAAGGAATATGCCTTAGTGTATGTTGTTTGCTAATGCCATTGTTTTAGTAAATGAGACATAAGATGGTGTTAATCTCAAGCTTAAACTATGGAGAGATGTGTTAAAGTTGAAGGATTTAAACTGAGTAGGATTAAGATTGAGCACACATAATGTAAATTT
>JAOSBO010000002.1:14279654-14300830 GCA_027563915.1 Erythroxylum rotundifolium
GTTTGAGCTGCAACTCTTCAAGAATTCTCCTTATCCAAATGGCTTGACAAGCACAAGATGTAGCAGCAACAAATTCTGCTTTTGTACTTGACAAAGTGACAATGGGCTGCTTCTTGGAAGACCATGAAATAGGTCCTGTTCCCAACATAAAAACATATCCTGAAGTGCTCCTTCTTCCATCTTGATCTCCTGCATAATCATTGTCAGTAAAGCCAATTAAATGTGACTTTTTGTTGGCTCTATAAAACAATCCAAAATCCTTCGTTCCTTACAAGTAACGAAGAATTCTCTTAGCAACAAGCAAGTGTATTTCAGTTGGATTCTCCATAAATCTGCTTATAAGACTTACGGCATACATGATGTCCAGTCTTGTTCCAGTCAATTACATGAGGCTACCAACAATTTGCCTGTAAAGAGTGTTGTCCACCTTCTTTCCTTCGAAATCTTTGTGAAGTTTTTGACCAAACTCAGATGGAGTAGATGCAGGATTACAATCCTTCATTTGAAATTTATCCGAAATTTCTCGCACATATTTCTTTTGAGAAACAAAAATCCCCATCTTAGATTGTACTACTTCTATGCCTAAAAAGTAATGCATCTTTCCAAGGTCTGACATCTCAAATTCAGCCATCACAGATGTCTTGAATTTTTCAAACATCCCACTGTCATTTCTGGTAAATATAAGATTGTCTACGTATAAGAAAACAATAAGCATTTGGCCCTCATTCCCAATTTTAACAAAAAGAGAATGCTCATATGCACATTTTTGAAAACCATTTTCCAAAAAATAAGTCTCAATGCCACTGTACCAAGCTCGAGGGGCCTGTTTTAATCCATAGAGAGTTTTTTTTTTTAATTTATAGACCTTATGCTCATTTCCAATCTTAATATAATCAGGGGGTTGATCAATAAATACCTACTCTTCCATGTTACCGTGCAAGAAAGCGAATTTAACATCCAATTGGAAAATTGGCCAAGAATTTTGTACTGCTAGTGCTATCACCAATCTAATTATATCATGTCGTGCAACCAGAGCAAAAATTTCAGTGTAATCAATGCCATATTCTTGCTTGTATCCCTTCGCCACCAAACACGCTTTCAACCTCACCATTTTCCTTCAATTTTGTTTTGAAAACCTACTTTACACCAATGGTTTTGTGCCCTTTTGGAAGATCACAAAGCTGCCAAGTATTATTTCTTTCGATGGCTTCAATTTCATCATCCATTGCCTTCCTCCATTTTGATTCTTTGGCAACACTTTTAAAGGTTGTAGGATCACAATCTACAAACAAAGCAAAATGAGTGACCGATTCTTCATTGTAATTAACTCCCATTACCTCATAATCTTTCATCCAAGCAGGTCTTTTTCGAGTACGGAGGGAAGTTTGAGCTGAATCAGCTCTGCTTATTGGTGAATGAATTTCAGAAGTTACTGAACTTTCTAAAGCTGTAGGAGCATTGTTTGTTGAATTTTTAGTTGGCTACACTTTTTTTTTGACTTCATCATCAAGAATAATTGGAGTAGGCTGCTACCCATTCCAATCCCAAATGCTTTCTTCATCAAAGACCACATCTCTGGTTGTTACAATTTGTTCTGTTAATGGGTTGAACAATTTAAATGCTTTGGATGTCTCACTAACACCTAAAAAAAATACACTTCTCACTCTTGTCATCAAGCTTTTTTCTTCTTTCATTTGGAACATGTGCATATGCTATGCAACCAAAAATTTTGAAATAATCCACAGCTGGTCTTCTACCGCTCCAAACTTCTTCTGGTGTCATATTTTGAACAACAAAAGTAGGACTTCTGTTCAATAAATGAACACTCCAAAGTATTACTTTAGGCTTAAACGTCTTTGGAACTCCTCCCCTAGCTAGCAAGCATCTCACCATATTGAGGATGGTTTTGTTTTTCCTTTCTGATACACCATTTTGCTGTGGTGTATAAGTGGTTGTAAGCTCTCTACGAATTCCTTAAGCTTCACAAAAAACCTCAAATTCTTTTGAGCAATATTCACCACTACGATCTGTGCGGAGAGTTTTTATTGCTTTTCCACTTTCTTTCTCAACATGTGCCTTGAAACTTCTAAAAATCCCAAAAGCTTCAGATTTTGCCTGTAAAAAATAAACCCATGTTTTCCAACTATAATCATCAGTGAAAGTAATTAGATATCTTTTACCTCCATTTAAAAATGGTTTTATTGGTCTGCAAATGTCAGAATGAATTAGCTCCAAAACATCTTTTGCTCTCTATGACTTTCCTTGACGGAATTGAGAACGAGTTTGTTTACCAACAATACACTCTTCACAGACTTTCAATGGAGCATTGATTTGAGGGAGTCCACTTACCATATTTTTTTCATAAAGAGTTTTTAATCCACCGAAACTCAAGTGGCTATAACGAAAATGCCACAACTAGGAAATATCTTTCACTTCAGCAATAAAATATGATTGAACACTTTCAACTTTCAAAGGGAACAATCTTTTTGAGTTCATTGGGATAACAGCAATGGCTCCTTTAGAAGGATCATATATTTCACAAGCACCATTTTGAATAGTGATTATATAACCCTTTTCTTGCAATTGTCCAGCACTTAATAAATTGCTTTTCAAACTAGGAACATAAAGCACATTAGCAATTTTTTTCTATAAAACCATTTTTGGTTCTAATTTTAATTTCACCCTTCCTCTTCACATCTACAGAAGATAAATCACCAAAACTTACTGTAGATTGAAAATTTTCATTTAGATAAGCAAAAAAAGACTTACTTCCACACATATGATTGCTGCAACCGGTATCAACATACCAAATATCAGAGTCGGGTTTATCATTTGTTTAAACAACCATCAATAGAGTTTCTCCTTCACCATTTTCTGCATAATTTGACTTCTCTCCTTTGTCAGCATCATTTGGCAACTTGGTGCGGCATTCGGAGCGATAGTGACCAAATTTATGACACCTGAAGCACTCTATTTTGGATTTATCATAATGTTGATCACATCCTCTTCCTTTGTTTAGATCATCACCTTTAGAATCCCTGCTAGTGTTTCCATTGCCTCGACCTCCTCTTCCTCTTCCTCTACCTCTACCCTTGCCTCTTGAATTTGAGGAAGGAATATAAGTAGAAGCCTTCAAAGCTTGCTTTTCCATGTTTGATCGGTTCATTTTCTGCTCGTGCACCAATAAAGAGCTTTGCAATTTGTCAAGGGACAATAGATCTATGTCTTTTGACTCCTCAATGGAGCACACAACATAGTCATATTTTTGTGTTAGAGAGCATAATATCTTCTCCACAATGGTCACATCATCCATCTTCTCACCATGGAATGCATCTTGTTACATATCTCCATGGTTTTAGCGTAATAGCTAGTAACAGATTCTCTGTCCTTCATCTGCAAAGTTTCAAAATCTCTTCTTAAAGCTTGAAGCTGTGCACGTTTCACTCTAGCTGAGACTTGATACTTCTTCCTCATAGAATCACATATATCCTTGGAAGTTTCTTTTCAAAGAATGGTCACTAAGATGTTACGACAATAGCTTAAAAGAGATAATTCTTTGCCTTTAAATCTTTCAGCTTTCTTGCTTCAAACTCTGCCTTTTGGACATCTGTCAAAGTTTCATCTGCTACTGGTGCAACGATGCCATTTTCAATGATTGACCAATAGTCTTTTTAACGCAGAAAGTTCTCCATCAGCATGCTCCAATGATCATAGTGACCATCAAAACATGGAATCGCTGCCTGCACAAAATTAGAATCTGAAGCTATGAAACAAAAAATAAAATGGCTTCTCTTTTTGTTTTCTCTCTAACCTCACGTGTTTCACTCTGTTAAGCTATCTTTTCTCTCTTTTAACCAGGCTTTGATACCACTGTTAACCTATAACCAGCAGGAAAATAGACAAATAGAAAGAAAAAATAGAAGAAGATGCTCAAGGAACTGCATATTTTATTAAGCAAATTAATTGTCTTTATATAGGCTTTACAAAGAGCAAAAAAATCTTAACAGAACTAAGAAATATCAGCTGCTAGTGACCATGTTCTGCTGAACATAATCAACTAATTTCCTAAAGAATAGGATTGAACTTTGACTAAGACAAACACTAGAAACAAATTAACTACAGTAACATAAAACAATTAAACAAATTACTCAACAATTCCTTGACCAATGTGTCTTCCAAGAAAGTACAAACCTTAGCATCTTATTGATGGCCACGTAGAAAGAGAGAGGAGATAAGATTATGGTGGTTGGTGAAGGATCATGAATTCTTATTGGAAAATTATAATGTTAAATCATCAAGCCATCGTTTTCAGCATCTTGGATTGTAGAAGTATGACTTTTTGTGCTTCTACCATCCTAAGCACAGGAGTGTCTAGTGTTCTTATTTATAGCTCATAAGGTTCTCTGCTTATTCCACAATTCTAACTAAAGAGCGCTAAGAAAATGGGGAGGAAACTAAGTCGAGCATCATTGAAAATATACAAGACTGACAAGAAACAACTCAGTAGCCTGATAAGGTTTTACAACCCAAGGTTTATATTACTGACAGCTCAAACTTCAAGAAGCTTATTCAAGAGCCAACCGACAATGCAAACACAAGCTCATGCCCGTCTCCTGAAACAGTACCTCCGGAGAAAGTCATTGCCTTCGATGTTCAAGGCCAGGGAGAATCTGAGAGTAGCATCAACACCTTTGATGCATCAATTTAACAATTTGAATCCCGCAGCCAAGTCTTTTCCTCGCATGAGCTAAATCAATCATCCAATCATAATTATCCTAATCACACGACATCAGATGATCACATTTATCTCCATAAGATAATATCAACAACCTTTTCCATTTATCAAGAGGAACATATGCTAGCATTTCATGATCTAGAGCGCTTGCTGGTAGATGTTAACCAATATCCTATGTGCAGCGGTTATTCAGAGTTCTATATCAGGAGGACATCAGTACATATGATTACGAGGTGCCTGGAATACTATAAATTAAACTTTTCTCTTGTTACTAGAATGGCTTTTGCACCATGGTACATACTTCTTGTCCTATCATTATCTGTAAATAACGTATATTACTAACAGAAAAATGTCTCCAATCATTCATTTTATTTATTATATAGGTTACTTGCATTTTCTAACTCTGTCCAATTGAAATACGTTGTTGTTTTTTCTTAAATTTTACAAACTCTGTTACTCTTCCAAAATTTGTGGCTTATGAGCCAAGCCGACCCCAGTCGACATCCTCCTCCTCTTCAATTTCATTCTCACAAAACCAAAAATTTTCGCACATTCTTCTTCTTTTCAACTCTAAAGAAGGAACCCCTCACCCCAGACGACGTCCTCCTCCTCTTCATCTTCATTCTCACAAAACCAAAATTTTTTGCACATTTTACTTCTTTTCAACACTCAAGAATGAACCCTCTCACTGTCTCGTCTCTTTTTGCCACCTTCCTTGTAATACCCAAATTTTAGAATCTCAACCACATCAAATTATGCGACTTTTACGGACGATTACATTATTGAGCTAAACAAATTGAGTGATAAATATATTCTGTGATATTGCCTTTTTCATTCTGTCAAAAAATTAGGGATCATAGAATGACAAAGAAAATGCAGGATGGTCGGGGATAAAGAATATTGATTTAAAAATTGAAATTCCTAAATTGGAGATATTAAAAGAAAAGGGACCAGGAATGACGATGAAGCATTAACAATGATTTAAAAAAATGCCCTAGATTGATGCAACTATACCTAGAGTGTTGCCTAAATATAAGGCTGACTTATAAACCGTATTATAAGTGACAAAAGGCTGACTTAGGTGACACAAAAGGCTGACTTAGGTGACACAAAACTGTAAACCGTATTATATTAAGAAATATAAGTTTGAAATGGTGTGACAATGCAAAAATTGATATTATAAATTTATTGGTGTTTTCCACGTCATCACTGAGAAAAATAGTCCCTCTAAGTTTACTTTCTCTGTATAATAACCTAAGTAAAGTTCTTCTTGTGACATGGATGTTTACTTTGTAATTATAATCTCTTGATTTTATAATATAGTGTAGCATTTTTCTTTTACACTGTATTTCATTCCTCCTGATTTTGTTTGATTCAAAATTGAGGAATCTAGCTTGCACGGCCGTGCAAGTTAAGTCACGACTCTGACTTGCTTACATGACTGTAACTTTTCTTACTCCTTTATTATTGAATTAATATGTCGAGGAGAAGAACAAGATTGAAAAGTAACGATGTACGGACTTATGTAAAGTAGGATATGACAAATTGAAAGGGTTAAACAGGCAGATGAGGGATGTATCTTCTACTTCAGAGGTCTAAGTATCTTTTATGGCATCTCCTTAAACTTCCCCAAAGATGGTATGATACAATTTTCCTTCATTTAATCACATTGTGGTTGTAGCTTTAGAAATGTTGATGGGTCAAATGTCTTGCAGGTTTACTCTGTGATTGAAGGAAATTAGTGGTTTAGTTCACCAAGAAAAGTGAATGTTTGATATTCTCATTTTTCCATGCAAATGGAGGCATAATTCTTCAATTTCCCTTGTGTAGAATTTGATATTTGCTTTAATTAGTGATTTTTTAATTACCTTAGAAAAGTTCTTGTCTCCATATCCTAATTTCAGCAACCATCCACCCTCCTCTTGCTGCGTTAAGAAATCAATAAGTACCCAGTAATGTTTGCATCTTATTTACAAGCACCTAGTAATGTAAATAATTTTGCAATGCATTTTGTGGATAGGGATGATTTTTGTTTGTTTGTTTTTTGCACATTTTTTCTTGTAGTTATAGCCGCTTAATTTCAAAGCAAAGCTATAAAAGAAGTATCTAACGTCGCTGATTGTATGAATAGAAAGAAGGTAAGGAATCAACCCCCCATTATGAATATATTCAAAGGGGCAAGTGCTTGAATTCCTAGAAGACAAAGGAAAAAAAGAAGAAAAAAAGACACAAAATTTGGCATACTTGCTTGTCTATTTATCCCTTGATTGGAATAATAAAAAAACAATTTTTAATTTAGCAATTGAGACAATGTGTTTTACGCATGTGAACAATTTTTGGTTAATGCTACGTAATTGTCTCATTTTGGATTCTCTTTGAATTTTTATAGATGAACTCAATCAATCATAGGAATTGTTTAGAGACAGAAGAGAGGATTTCTAATGAAAACATTTAACCAAAAATCTACTAATGGAGTTATCTCATTTGAAAACAAAACAATAACAAAAGTAAGTGAAGGTCTAAATTTTAGAATATAACCTCTAATAAGACCTAAAATGCTTAGTAATCATGAAATACCAACTCTAGCATTAACTTTCACCAAATTTAGTACTTTTTTAGCCCATAATTTCAGTTAATAGAAGAACTGAGAAGTGGCTTAAAAACAAAATTTGCCATAGGATTTTTTTACTTTGTTATCATGGTTGGAGTGACTTTAGAAATAAGAAAGTAGCTTAAGAATAAAATCAAGCTTGACTCTTAATGATCTGTGAAAAGGTTTGGGTGGTTTTAAATCGGAGCTAGTTTAATATAGATAGGCTTACTTTGAATGAGAGAAACAAAAAGATCCAAAGCAAGAAAGTGGCTCTCGAACAAAATTAAGAATGCTTTTGAGTCATCTATGGAAAGACTTGGATGCTTTTGAATTTATAGAAGGAGGGGTAATTTTATATAAATGAATCCATAAAAGAAAAATTATTAAATCTTACAAGAAAAGAACTTATTTTGGTCAAGGAAACAACAAATGCTAGCGAAGTCCAAATAATTATAAAAATAGAGAAATAAAGATAAATTTAATTGTAAATAAAGATTGTTAAAGTTAAATTTTGCATTTTTCATGATAGCTCAAGAGTTATTTGAAGGCTAATCAAGCAAGAACTCACCTAAAAATTATACTTATTATTTGCAAATGACCTTATACTCTTTTAGTCTGAACGTCTTTGGTCCATGGCATAACTTATGAAATTAAGAAAGAACTTATCAAACTCCTTAAAATGTAAGATACGGAATGGAGAAAGAGCTTCATTATACTATGATTCAAGTAGAGTAGGGTCTTTATGTCAATCCAATCTTCGAGCTCATATGCTGAGCAATTTCCAAAAGAATGCTAAAATGAAGAAATGGATCATAGCGAACTAATGGATTAATTTCCCACCTAAGCTTGCTCAAGAAATATCTTAATACAATCGAGATGTAGAGAGGAAGGACAACTACATCTGCCTTCAACAATTAAGTTGTATGTTTACTATAAGTTATATAGGGAAGCATTAAGAGGAATTGGAGAGAAATTGAGTTAGCATAAGTTAATTTGAAACAAAAACAGTTCCAAAGTTATCCTTCTTAATATGGCTAACCATTAAACAAGGATTGGCCAAAGGATAAGTTAAGTTTCCTTAATATCCTAAAGTACTCCACATAAAACATACGTGTAGCACACCCGTGACTCCCCAATGAGTCAGACTCACACCTTTTAAATAAACCATCTCATCTCATCTTGTTTCGACTCATTTATCTTCGTCTTTTCATTTTCTGTTTCCTTGTATCCATATCTCATTCAGCTTCTTCTCCACCTATAGCCACCACTCCTTACCAATCTCCACCTGTAGCCGTACACCCTCAAACACAGCTAGTCGCACTGTACCGCCAGTGCAACCCTCACTAACGCATGCCTATGTTTGCCCAACGCATGCTTGTGCGACTCACACTTGTGCCTACCTTGGCCACCACACAACCCTGTCACTGTTGCTGCCGTTCTAATCAACGCCGCAAGCCTGTACGTCGCCTCCCTCGGCACAATGCACGCCTATGCGTCCACCACACCAACCCAATAGGAGAGAAAATGTTGCCTCTACCTATGTAGCTAGATATGCCTCCAAGAATGAAACAACCTAGAGTTCCTTCATCTCCACCACAAGATCCAAATTCAAGTATCTTGTGCCTCAACTTTCAAAGTAGAGAGCACCATCAAAGGTATGCCTTTCTTAAGGATCATAAAATTATACCAAATAGATTTTTAGATTTTGAAGCACTTATTGAATTAGGAACATTTGATTGAGTCTACGAGTTGTTACAAGTATAGGCTGGGAATAATTTTCTGAATTTAGGAAAAATTCGTATGTGGAATTAACAGTAGAGTTTTTGACCACTTTAGAATTATTTTGTGAAACTAATGGTAGGGACACTGCGCCAAGTTTTAAATTTTGGTTAATGAATGCATATCATGTGATCACTTTAGAAGTACTCAATGTTATTTTTGGCTTTCCAAATAGTGATTTCTATGAATATCTTGACAATTTTGTGGCCAACGACTTTTGGTCCCAAGTGAGCAATTATAGCAAAGTTTTTTTCCCAATCGATTTAAATCATCTACCATCATAAACCCTACCCTTCTCTATCTCCATTAATTTTTAACTTTTGCACTAATCAGTAGAGGAGATAACAATGGGGCAATTTCTAAAACTGAATTACTTATTTTGTGGTGTATGGTACACATCAAGCCCTTTAATGCTGGTAGTTGGTTAAGTCTGCATTTACATAAAGTGGCTCAATCTAGTGCATGCAAAATAGTAGTTAGAGCATTTATGACCTAAATTGCAGCACATCTTAGCTTGCTAACCGAGATAACACCAATGTAGCTTGTTTCGAGCAACTCAACTCTCAACTTGAAATCTTTGGTGTTGATGAAGGTTATCAGACGGTAAGGCGATCACTACGTTCTTATCCATGATGACATGAGGGAAGCTTCAACTAGCAAGCGAGCTCGAGTTGATGGAAGCTGCAAAAGAAGATAACGTTCCACCGCCCCAACATATATGTCATACTTCTTCAGCCACTATCAAATGATAGCATTTGAATGGAGAACAAATGACAGGCTCCACAACATTGAAGCTAGCGTGGCGAAGACTCGAACCTTTATGACCAATTTGAATGCTCGCTTCGGACAACCTCCACCCTCATCTTAGTATCATGTTTCTATCCTTTCCCTTTTTATTGGTTGTTGTTTTAATTTCTTTTCGTTTTCATCTTTGTCCTTGCTTTCGTTCTTTTGCCTGTTGATCCATCTTTCATTTTCTCATCACATCGAGAGCAAAGTGATGTTCAATTGCTACAGGAGTATTAGTTTACAACAAAAGAAAAAAAATTTTATTTATGACTTGTGTGTTTATTTTCCCATTTAGTAGTTAGAGATGTATGATTATTAAATGAACTTAATCTGGATTAGAAGTGCATAATATGAGTGAATGAGTATGCTTGCATGCTTAGACTAATTGATTTGGTTTTGAGTTAAAAGGACATTAGGTTGATGTGATAGATGAATGACACGTTTCATTTGGTAAGATTTTGAGCCTTTTTCGAATATTAAACACCAAATTATGTAATTCTTTGTTGAGAGTTCTTTCATGATTAAGGAACTCTAGAATTTGCTTGTAAATACTAGTTTAGATGAAGGCAATTAGGATTTAGCCCTTTTGCTTAAAAGGCCACTATGATGTTACCTTTAGTAAACCCCCTTTGAGCTTAACATGACATCTTTTCTTTCTTTAAACATAAATATGAGCCTTGACCTTAATTATTTATCGTCTTTGTTGTAACTACCATAAGACAAATTGGGCATTTGAATGGGTATAATTGGGTTTAGGGAATAAGTGTGGCGAATCATAACGTATAGTTGGCTATTGTATTAGGGATGGGTATGGTTGTGGAGATTTTTACTTCTCCTATTTCTCTTGATTTCCTTATTTTAAAATCATAAAAAATAAATAAATGAAAAATGTAGTAAAAATAAGAAAAAAATAAAAAAAGAGAGGAAAAGAAAAAAATAGAAATAAAAGGAAGGAAGAGAAGATGACCAGAAAAAGAAAAGAAGAGGAGAGAAAATAAAAAATGGAAAGTGTTAATTTTGTTAAGTGAGAGGAAAAAATTGAGTGTTTTATGGTCATTCTTTTATATTATTGTAAATGCTCAATTTGTGTTGCGGTTTTAAACTACAATTTTCCTTTTTTGTATCCTTAACTCGACCCCATTACAACCTAAATAAAGACCTTCAGATTGATGCTTATTTTTGATATGATTAGTGGAGATTGGATTAGTAAGCAAGCTTATGATAGATGCCTTATGTGAAATGAACAATGAGTGAATACATATCCCACCTTTAAATGCTTGAAAGGATGAAAAGTGGAGCGAGTATCTATCACACTAGTTTGATGGCTTTCAATTGAAGTGCTTGTTGATTTTGGCTAAATATGGAATGAATAGTTTGTTCATAGAGTATTATGACTTTCAAATCCTTAGGTTGTGTTTATTGAAATGATCGTTGATATATTTTACTATTATTTGGGAAAATTTTCAATAGTCTAGCATTGTTTGTTTTGCTTGAGTAAAAGCGAGGGAAATGTTAGGAAAATTGTTGTTTACATTATTTATTTTTATAGTCTAGTATTGTTTGTTGTGCTTGAGTAAAAGTGAGGGAAATGTTAGGAAAATTGTTAGTTACATTATTTATTTTTATAGTTAGTATTGTTTGTTTTGCTTGAGTAAAAGCGGGGGAAATGTTGTATTGAATTTAGTTTGATTGTAGTTGTTTTCATATGTTGAAATTGGTTACCATTTGAGTAAATATGAATTGAATGAAATCGGGTGGAAGTTGGATGAATGTTAATTAGATTAATTTGTGAATGCGGCGTTAAATTAAACATTTCATATTTTAAACCCACCTACATGATCATGAAATTTAAGTAACGGTCGTGACTTCATGAATGGTCGTGCAAGTTAATTAACCTCAAAATCCCATAATAATAATAAACACAATAACATATAACATGTTATTTTCTTAACATTTTGCACTAAATGAATGACCTTTTCCCTCCTAATAATAAGATTCGCAGTTTGAGCTAAAATTGCCTCAGAATTTGACTCCTCTTTTATAAATACAAAACTTTTCACCAAATGCATGGAAGAGAACAACCACAGTTTTATTGCAAATACTAAATCCCAAATTGTCAAAACCAAATGTTTGTTGTGCCCATTGATCAAAATGCATTTTAATTAATTAATAAAATTATTAATAAAATGTAACATTAACATGAAATGCAATTATTAATGAAATGTAACATTAAAATGAAATGCAATAATTAAAATTAAGAAAAAACATAAAAAAATTACCATAAGTAAATCAATCATGCTCATTGAAGGTGAGATAATAATAGTAAAACTTTGTTTACTTGTTTTTGTATCAATGGCCTAAAATGATAAATCATTAGAAGATTAATAACAGATTATAAAAAGAAAATATTACAAATAATACCTAAGAATTTTCTATTAAATGATTAGTAACATATACCCAAAAGACAATATTAAAAATAGAACATGAGAATACGCTCCAAAGTCTCCAATCATTCTTTGATGAGTGTAAACCATACTTGTAAAATCTATCAAAATAGTAAGTGACTTCATTTGTTATTTGTCATAACAAAAAAAAGGAAAAAAAATTTCAAAACAAGTAAAACAACATGCGACATTTTTAATTACAGAAAGCTAACTGATCTTGATGTAATATGGGATGTTGTAAGGTGGACATAATATAGGTATGTTGGGAATTTTCTTCGAAATCCTGAATAGAATATTTAAACCAAAAAAATACTTGAATTTATCATAATATAAATTATATACATTAAAGGTTGGAAAACTTAAAATTACAAAAATATAACCTGAGTGTTGGAAAGGGGTATGGGTGTTGAATAAGCCATATTTGCTAAAGTCTTGCATTCTTTAGCATACTTTATTTTCATTGAACTTTTCTCTATTCCAGCTTTCAATCTCTGATTTGATGTAGGTTTTGTCTTTATTTTGATACCTCTAATCTGATTCCTTTCACCAAAATTAATCTCAGATTGATTGAACATAATCATTTGAGGATTTGACTTTGGGTCAACTCTTCATCTTGTGATATTAGGTTCTTTTCATCAACTAATTCTTTACCTTGCAATATCTCATCAACCATCTTCAACATGTTGAGAAGACAATCTTTCACAATTTTATGAGTATCTCTCCCCTCTGCTGTATTTGTAACCAATGCATGCTTAATGCACATAATTCTTTGTACCTCACACTTCACAATGTTTTAGGATCCAATTCACTTTCATTGATAATGGAGCTTTTACTGTCAAGGTACCATATTTTTGCTTTTCGTGTCTATCTTTTCAAAATATAATGACTTAGTATTTTCAAAATATTTTTCAATTTAAAAACCTTCAAAACATGAGAACATAAAATCCCAATAAACTCAAACTTTCGACAACTACAATGGACTTCATCATTTGATGAATCATAAGTAACAATATTAGAGTAACTTTTCCTTATAAAAGTGATATCATATTTTGTAACTGTACCATCTTCACCAGAAAGACAAAAACTATAATCATGAGAATGATTCCATTGATCTTGAAAACATTTAAACACTTCTAGTGTGTAGACACTAGTTGCACGCTTTAAATTTGAACAGGTGCTGACAATGCTGGAATGCTTACATTATTTCTAAAATTAGCTTTTAACTCATCAAATCAACGATCATAATAAGCCTCTGGAAGTGATTAAAAAATTGTAAAAAGTTATGTTGGTAACTCAAGTACCTTTTTACAATGCTATTCATGCTCTTACTTTGTTAAGTGGTGGTCATCTCTGTACAAAACATTTAGTGTCCATAAACTAACGCCCATTTTTCCTTCATATGAAATATATTTTTCGACCAATCATTATCTTGAAGTTCATATTTTTGCAGCATCTCATTCCATGCATTGAAAAAATCTTCTTCTTCTTCAAAGTCATATATGTATCAGCTGAAATCTCGCAAAAAATCTTTAAACTAAGAAAAACACCACTCAAATAGATTGCAGCATTTTGATAAATATGCCAGATACAAGGTCGATGAAGAGTTTTAGGCCATCTTGAAGTTAATACCTTGGTCATTGCTACATTCTGATCAGTAAGAATATTTGTAGGTTTTTTCTCAGACATGACTCTAAAAAATGTGTCGAATAACCACTTAAATGTGAGAGCAATCTCATCGTATAGTAATGTAATACCAAAAACTATTATTTGCTTATGATGATTCACACCTACAGACAAAGCAAGTGGATGACCCTCACCATTTTTCTTGTAAGTAATATTGAAGCAAACAACATCACCAAAGTCTAAGTAATCATTCCTCATCTTTGCGTCTGACCAAAATATATTAGTTATCAAATCATCTTCATCCACTTAAATGACATAAAAGAAATTAGGATATTCAAATTACATTTTATACATGTACCTCACCTTTTTTCATCTCTTGTTCTTTTAGATCTTAAATAACTCTTGTATCCTTTGGAATAAAGACAATATTATTTCTCCCACCTGCTTGTCTCACCATAAGATCATAGGATGCTTTTGGTGAAATTCCCACATCATTAGCCATTTAAATTTGCATTGCTGCAGCAGAAGATATCTTTTTATGACTTCTATACAAATGTTTTTTGTTAGGACTTGAAAGATTGTGATTGTGATCCTCGACAAATTGAATCACTTAAAATTTTCTAGTTTTCACTCTATCAACTTTCATTCTTACCTCACAACTAAATCTTGCTTCTGAACATGGAGCTTTTACACACACATCTCTTTTATCAGGTATCCCTTTTATCAGGCATCCTTTTACTTGCAACACTACAACAAAAAAGCCTGCAAATCAATTTACCAAATTTATCTTTGTGACTTTTACTCTTTCTTATTCCAAAGCCGACATGTTTGGCATACATTAAATAAAATTGATAAGCTTGTTCTTCTGTCTCAAACTCTTTGTCAAATTTCGGTATTAACTCTCTTGGAAAAAATGAGTGGACTTTGTTAAAATTCTCTTTACAATTCAAATATGCCAAATCCGTTGAATTCATATTACTAGTCTCATTGCCAACAAAATCAGTTTAATTCATATTACTACCCTAATTGCCAATGCCAATATCATTCTTATGTTGCTCCTTCTCAAGTTCATATTCTAATCGATGGTATGGAGTAGATCTACCTTTCATTTCCACACTTGTCAAAGTCACAAACGAAGTATCATTATTCCTTCGTTTTCAGATAAAATTATTATCACAACAAAAAAGAGGTGTTAACAAACTGCTGGAGGTATTTTTGTTTGCTTTGCATACCTTATTTAATTCCTATAACAGAAAAGTGATTGGAGAATGAAAGGTTTCATGTTGTGCAGTTATATGTTCTCATCTACTCTCTAGCACACACCTGAAAAAATTCGTAAATTCTTTCCAATAAATGAATATATGCTTTAGAAGGCCTAATACCAACCATAAGTCAATATTATCACTTCAGTAAACGTGGAATGAAATGTTTATATTTCAAATTAACTAATATGCAATGTTGAGCAACTAAACCTTTACAGTATACATTAATTATCACTCACATAGATGTATAAACAGAAACAAAAAAAAGTTAGAAAGGAATTACATCCATGCATTAAATCAATCAAAATATCTTCAAAACTTACCTTTAAGGAAAACATAAAGACTATCTTGAGTTTAAGGACCACTAGAGGCAAGCATTAAAGTAGCTTATATCTCTCCTCATTAAAATTAATAATAAAAGTAAATTAATAAAATGATGTCTTCGAAGACGCAAACGGATCAGCAACAGAGTCATATTATGGAGACTTTAAAAGAGGCAGTCATCAAAAGGGCCATTCAAGAAAAGTTGGTTTCAGGTTTGCTGAGCCATTCGCTTAAAAATAATTTAGAGATAGAGATAACAGAGAGAGGGAATGATAATAAAAAACAAGAAAATCTACAGATGAAAAAGCAAACGAAACTTACATGAGAAGATACTTGAAATTCGTCAAAATCTTTATCTTTCTTCGCTCGTCACTGGTGTGTTTCTTAAAGCGACATTAGATTCTTCACAATCTTGTTATTTGGAAATATTTCAAATCATCTTGTTACTCACCTTCTACTTCTTTACTGCACCAAATCCGAGAACAAAGTTAATTTGCTTTGTGATAAGGGGAAAACAAGCTTTGAAAGATATGAAAATCGGACAACAAAGAAGTCCAAAAACAAGTTAGATGACCAGGAAATCTTTGTTAGAGATTACTTTAGAAATGACACACAACAATCATTTGTGTTTCCATGAATAACACAATTATCATTTACAATCATCATCATTATAGTACTTTCGTAGTATTTGTAATGAATATATTAATATTGTATTTTTGTAATTTGCTATTAATACAATAATGATTTGAATTTTCATTTTAACTCATTCATGCAGAAATAAATAAAAAAAATTTTACCGCTAATATCCACTCTTTTTAAAATTTATTTCTTACTTTCAATTATTGCATTTGATGTTAACGTTACATTATACTAATAATTGTATTAATTAATAAAAAATGCAATTTTGATTGATAGGCGTAACAATCGTTTTATTTTGACAAT
Organism: Erythroxylum rotundifolium; assembly: GCA_027563915.1. Lineage (NCBI taxonomy): Eukaryota > Viridiplantae > Streptophyta > Magnoliopsida > Malpighiales > Erythroxylaceae > Erythroxylum > Erythroxylum rotundifolium. Next base: position 14,296,146 of record JAOSBO010000002.1, read on the forward strand.
TTGGGAGTTGGTGTTTGCAACAAGAAATGTGGTTATTCTTCCATGCCTTGGTGGCATGTTTTGTATCGGCATAAGAGGAAAAATATAGGTTAGTGAGTTGCTTCAGGTGATTATAATAAATTATAGTTTTTTATTTCTACATAACAAATCCAATCAGTATCCAAATGGTAAATTAGTATTATGTTCATAAACCTTTTGTAAATTAAACATCTAGGAAAAAGGACATATAACAAAACAACCCTCAAGCAAAAGGACCTCCTTGACAAATTCACGCCATGTATATTTCCTTGCTCCATCTGTATTAACTATCTTGATCAAAAAGTTTAGTGGTGCAATGACCAGTCTGGATCGAATCTCCATTATGCATTTGTCGACCAAATTAATAACTTCTTCGAGTGACATGCCATTATGGTAATGTCGTTCCATCATGGCGAGAGGATCCCATGGCGAGAGACAAATATGATGTGTAACCAAAATCTCTCCTATCAACCTCATAAAGTGTAACAACCTGTTGATTGCAGAAAGAAACAAAGTCATATCCTTTCTGAGCAACCAGTTTGTGATCCCTCCTCACATCTTTGACAATGATAAAGCACAAGAAAAGATTGGGAACTTTATAAAGAAGAAAAAAAGAAAACAATGGAAAAGGGAAAAGAGAAAGACAAGCTTCCAATGAACTAGACAATAATAATAAGAAGTGTTAAATACCAAAAGAGGGAGCATAAGATACAATGAAGACAAGGAGGGCACTCCACTTTCCAACTTATTTTGGCCTTTCAACTACAAACAAACAAAAATCATCCCTATTCACTAAACGCATTGCAAAATTATTTATATTACTAAGTGCTTGTGTATAAGATGCAAACTTTACTAGGTGCTTATTGATTTCTTAATGCAACAAAAGAAGGATGGATGGCTGCTAAAATTGGGATATGGAGAAAAGAACCTTTCTAAGCTAATTAAAAAACTTTAATTAAAGAAAATATCAAATTCTACACAGGAAAAAATACAAAAATATGCCTCTGTTTGCTTGGAAAAATGAGAATATCGAACATTCACTTTTCTTGTTGAACTGAACCGCTACAATTTCCTTCAATCATAGAGTGAACCTGCAAAAAAGATACGACCACACATTTAACCCATCAACATTTTTGAAGCTACAACTACAATGTGATTAAATGAAGGCAAAATTGTATCACACCATCTTTGGAAGATTAAGGAGATGCCCATATAAAAGATACACGTCCCTCATCTGCCCATTTAACCCTTTCAATTTGTCATATCCTACTTTACATGGGTCATATATCAATGCTCGTCAATCTTGTTCTTCTCCTCCAACATATTAGTTTCAAAATATTCCTTGAAGTTAGGGAATGTTCAGAAAACAAGTCACGCTGTGACTTGCTTGAGTTAAGTCACAGTGTGACTTGATTGCATGACCATGCAAGCAAGTCACTACTATGCAAGTAAGTCACGGTCGTGACTGAACTTAAGTATGTCACGACCAACGACGGTGTAAGCACTTAACTTGCAAGTTCTCAAAATTAGGAAGAATGAAGAAGAATTACAGTTGTTCATGAAATTTGATACACATTTATATAAAGCAAGTTTATGGACACAATAAATGATACTGAAAAGCAAAAGAAAAAAAAGCTACACTATATTATGAAATCAAGAGATTACAATTATCTTGGCAAAGTAAACATCCATGTCTCTAGAAGAATTTTATTTAAGTTATTATACGGAGAAAATCCAGGGACTAATTTTCTCAATGACGACCTTGAGATAATAGGGCATTTTTTTAAATTACTGTCAATGCTTCATCGTCATTCCTAATTCCCTTTCTTTTAATGTCTCCAATTTAGGAATTTCAAATTTTAAATCAATATTCTTTATCTCCAGCCATCCATGTATTTTCTTTGTCATTCTATGAACCCTAATTCTGTGATAGAATGACAGAAGGCAATATCATAGAATGTATTCATCACTCAATTTGTTTAGCTCAATAATGTAATCGTCTGTAAAAGTTGCACAATTTGATGTGGTTGAGATTTGGGAATCTGGATATTACAAGGTGTAGGAAGGTGGCGAAGAGAGACAAGACGGTGAGAGAGTTTCCTTTTTTAGTGTTGAAAAGAAGGAGAATTTGCAAAAAAATTTTATTTTGTGATAACGAAGATGAAGAGGAGGATAACGTCGGCTGGCGTGAGGGGTGCCTTCTTTAGTGTTGAAAAGAAGGAGAATGTACAAAAAATTTTTGTTTTGTGAGAGTGAAGATGAAGAGAAGGAGGATGTCGGCTGGGGTTGACTTGGCTCATAAGCTACAAATTTTGGAAGAGTAATAGAGTTTGTAAAATTTAAGAAGAAACAATGTATTTCGATTGGATAGAGTTAGATAGAGTAACATCTACCTTGCTCATATACGACATATTATGTATTAGTGAATATATAAAACCAATTAAGTTAGCCGCATATAATAGCTTAAGTTTTTGTTGTGAAACGGTTGCTTAACATGGTATCAGAGCCTTTTTAACCAAATGGTCGTGAATTCAAATCCTACTACCCACCTATCTAATTAATTCAGCATAAAGTAGAGTGGGAGAGGTAAGGGCGGCCATTGTGGCTGTTGTGATAGGAGTTTGTTGTTTCTGCTGTGTTTGTTAGGTGATTGATGATCAAATGACCGTCTGTGGTTAGTGTTACTTGCAGGATTATGGGCGGGTGTGGAATGAATAGGATAAAGCGTTTGTCTATCCTAAGATAGAAACTCATTCCTTGACCATCGTTTCTTCCACAAAAGTACAAACCTTATCATATTATTGATGGCCATGCAGAAAGCGAGAGGGGATAATAACATGTTGGTTGGTGAAGGATCATGAATTCTTATTGGAAAATTATAATGTTAAAGCATCAAGCGATGATTTTCTGCATCTTGGATTGCAGAAGAATGACTTCTTGTGCTTCTACCAGGCTAAGCACAGGAGTGTTTATTCTTATTTATAGCTCATAAGGTTCTCTGCTTATTCCACGATTCCATCTAAAGAGCACTGAGAAAATGGGGAAGAAACTAAGTTGAGCATCGTTGAAAATATACGAGACTGGCAAGAAACAGCTCAGCAGGTTGATAAAGGTTTTACGACCCAAGGTTTATATTACTGACAGCTCAAACTTCAAGAAGCTTGTTCAAGAAACCAGTACCTCCGGAGAAAGTCACTGCCTTGGATGCTCAAGGCTAGGGAGAATCTGAGAGTAGCATCAAACCGTTTGATGCATCATTTGAACCATTTGAATCCAGCAGCTAGCCAAGTCTTTTCCTCGCATGAGCTTAGTCAATCATCCAATCATAATTATCCTGAACACACGCCATCAGATGATCACATTTATCTCCACGAGATAATATCAACAGCCTTTTCCATCTATCAAGAGGCACATATGCTAGCTTTTCAAGATCTAGAGTGCTTGCTGGTAGATGTTAACCAATCTCCTGTGTGCAACAGTTATTCAGAGTTCTATATCAGGAGGATATCAGTATATATGATTACGAGGTGTCTGGAATACTATAAACTTTTCTCTCGTTACTAGAATGGCTTTTGCACCATGGTACATACTTCTTGTCCTATCATGATCTGTAAATAACAATGTACATTACTAACAGAAAAATGTCTCCAATCATGCATTTTCTTTATTATATAGGTTACTTACATATGATGAATTATCCGATAGGCTTATGTCTTAGGAAGATTAATATAAGAAAGTTAAGGCCGTTAAATTGGTACGGGGAAAAAAATGTTGAAGATATCATATACAGAACCCATGAATGTTACGAATTTCAGCGTCAGGCTGCATCGTAACTGTAAACATATGATTCTGACATCCGAAGAGAAGATGGCAGGGATAATCAGTATACGTTTAGGTTCTCGGTGTTCATGTCGGTTTATTCAGCAGAAAAGCAATAAAGCTGGGAAGAAATATGTTATGAGGTTCTGGGAACAGCGGAACAGAGAGGATCATTATAGTGCTTCAAGGAAAATGTACAGGGGGACAGGTTTTTGAGTATTTGCTGACGCAAAAGGATTTAATTCACTGGAATATTGAGGCACCTGATGTTCCATCAGTTGGACTGATTAAACAGCTAGATCTTTCAGGTGGTTTGGCAGATGGCGTATTTGAGCAGTTGATCTATTTAATATAAATGTCGATCGAATAACGCTCATGTAACCATCTTGATCGTATATTCACATTTTGTCTTCTATATTTTTTCGTTTTTTTTGGGCCGGCACTATCATGTCTAGAAAAGAATAGATATTAAACTTAAAACAGATCCATTATTGAAAGTAAACAAGCTTTGCCACTTGGAAGAGACAATGGAGATGATCAGGACGCAATGTGATTTCCAAAAATGTGTTAAAGGTGAGATTTGTTTCCATTCATGTGCAAAGAAGCTTTTGTCACTCAGCTATGAGCATTGAATCTTAAAACATACTACAAATAGGTAGAATACAAGGATTAGACAACGAACTGCCTTACAGTTTTTTTAGAAAGAAAAAAGCTCTTTACTGAGTTCATTCTACTTCTTTCCCGAATACAAATCCTGAAAAATTAACGAGAAAATGGATTCAGATTCTCATAAAAGGAAAACATATGAACCAAGGCTCAAAGTTATTCTAAGCAGATTTAAACTGCTA
>JAOSBO010000002.1:14380474-14392137 GCA_027563915.1 Erythroxylum rotundifolium
TAGGGACTGGTGGGGGAGGATATTCGGCTTAGGTTCATTTGAGAATACAAGTTATTCGCAATCCTCCACGTCCAGTATGGTTACATCTAATAGGCGGTCAGCATCCAATGAAAGAGTCGTTCAGCTTGAGAGCACAGTACAGATGCTGGCAACTCAGTTGCAATAGTCGATGAAGTACATAGCTCAACTCCATAATAAGATGGATGAGTTGAAGGGTAGGGGTAACACCTCATTGCATCTATCAGAGCATCCACCGTCTCCAAATTAATAGTGTACTTTTGATCATTTTATTAGAGATACAAAAACTTATTATGTACAATTTAATATTTTTGTTATCAATTAAGATATTTTCAACTTTATATCATCAATCAAATTTATGTTTAAAAATTAAATTTATAATATTACATTAATAGCTGTTTAAATTATGCAAAATAAAATTTATTGATGGTATTGATAGTACATTTTTTAAAAAAAAATCTAACTCATTTACCGATGGACATATGAAAATCCATTGCTAAAGCTAAAACATTTATCAACGGAATAAACATTACGGTCAGTAATCACAGATGGAACAAAAACTTCCATCGGTAAATTTGGAACAATTTCTCCCACGGTTTGCACAAATGTACAGAAAAAAAGACGGAAACCTTCAGTGATCACAGACGGAGTAACCAACCACATGTCAACTATGATTACCAACGGAACAATAATTTTCGTCGGCATATTTGGAACAATTACGTATCGATGGAAAGACGGAAACTGTCGATAATCACAGATGGAGTAACCAACCACATACCGTCAATAATCATAGAAGGAATAACCAACGAAATACCGTCAGTAATTACAGACGGAATAATAGTCAGTAATTTTATAATAATTTACCGACAGAAGTATTTAAACCGATAGTAAATATACCGATGGAAAACAATTTTTTGTTCGTAAATAACCGATGGTAAAAAATATTCCGTTGGTAAATTTACCAACAGTAAATTATTTTCCATCGGTATTTTGTTAGCTACGGTCGTTTTTACGATGTTTTTGTCCATCGATAATGTTCGTCGCTAATCTTACATACTGACAGAAAGTCTGCATTTTTCGTCGGTAAAGACCGTCGCAAAAGCACATTTTTCTTGTAGTGTTATGGTGTATTTTAAAGATCAAGAATTATTTTAATTAAAACCTTAATTACTCTTGATAATAGAAAAGATTTATGTATTAAAATTAAAACATGATATGCTTATTCATGTATAGCTCCTAAAGCAATAAAATACTTAAGAGATATAAGAAAGGTTACAAAAAAAATTTATACTTGTTATGACTTGATCTTCCTTGTTTTTGGTCTTCTTATTGACTTGAATTAAATTGGTCTCCTTAAAGTATTTCTTAACTTTATTTTGTAATGCTTTCCTTTAAAACAACAAAGAGTAAATCATTAGTAGTAAATATGGTTTATTCTCAACAAAACATGGATTGTAACCTCTCTTGGTTCAATAATCTCCCTCTTTTTTAATGAAAAAACATATTGTGATATTAGAAATCCAATAATGAAATTAACTATTTAAGAATATAAACTTTCTTAATATAAAAGCAATATGAATATTTGACTCTGTTTTTAATTCATGCATCATAAAAAACTCTTAAAGGCTAAGAGATAGACCATTTATCTTCTAGTCATAAGTATAGGCAAATAAAATAAGAACATAAGTATAATAAAATGAAATTAACCACTAGTAACAAGTAGATGTCAATGTACATCCAAAGTCAACCACTAAAGATAAATAAAAAGTCAACGTACATCCAAATGAAATCAACTACTTCTCATGAATACACTAATTGCCACCCTGCACCCCCCCCCCCCCCCCGGAAACCTCTAGTATCATTAACACTCTTTCCCCTTTTTTTGAAGCATAAAAAGGAAATCAACTCATTAGAAGAGAAAATCAATAATTAATTATTATAAATATGTCCACAATGATATCTCTAGCAAGTAAAAAGTCCTTAATACTGTCTTGAATATATTAAACTGCACCTTGAAATAATGTAACTTGAGCCTCAAGTGCTTCAAAGCAAGAATCCAATTCATAATCATGATGAGATTTGTAGGTAGGAGCTTCTTCATCTACATACAATTCAATACTATAGTTCAAAAGACTCTCATTAGTATTAGCACTCTATGAAAGAGCCTTGCCATTTATTTATTACAACTAAATCTACTATCGTTGATGAGGTCTAGTCATCTGGCCAATAACTAAATGATAGCCAATATGATAATGGGCAGCATAATTGAAGAAGTTTAAATTAAATTCATGTTAGTGGATGAAATACTAAAGTGTTGAAAAATGAAGCCAAAGATGAGGGCATATCAGATGTGTTGATTCTTTTTCTTATTCCTATTATATTGATCATATTAGTTAAAATGAAGTGACCAAGATGAAGATTCTCACCTATTATAAAGGTGAAAAGGAATCAAAGATCATTGTAACCTAGAAATTTGAAGTGTCTATTAGAAGAGACAAAGTCCTATTAGATGAAAAGATGGTGGAAACAAGGAATGACTTTAAGAACGTAAAAAATATTTGTGCTTCCTTCTTCCCTACTATTTAATTCAAAAAGTTTGACACAGTGATGTTCGATGTGGTATTTAAGTAAGAAAATAATAATAGGCATAATACTTGGCTATGGGAATTCCTAAACGCTTATTAATAAGGTCACTGGTTAGAAGCATTTTTATACCTAATGGTTAATTATAAGGTTACAACAAAATATTCATACATTTAAGAGACTTACTTGACAATAATTTGTAAGTAAGGATTCTCACCATTGATCAACAAAATATTAAAAAAAACTATACTTGTTAAATTAGTTGAACATGTGGGAAAAATCAAACATTTTTTGTGCGAGATATGAGAACCATAATTGACAAACTAAGATGAGAGGATGTCAAAGTATTTATTCTCATGAATTAGAGTAAAAGAAGGGGGAGTTGGAGTGAGAAATCTTTCGTATGACCTCCAAATCCTAGTAAGGTTTTAGTTGCCAAAAAGGAGTTTCCTTAACTTCTAACCATAAGAATAAGGAGTGAGACACACTGAAAGATTTAAAACTCCTATGAAAACTCTAGGATAAATGAAAGGGAAAGTGTATTACTTATTCGTAGAATCAAAGAGTAACTAATAGGAAGATCAAAAAAATTTTGGAATTCTAAGTCCATTAAGTTCAATCCAGAATTGATCTCAACAAGCAAAGTTCACTTAATTTATTAAAGTTCAAACATAGTAAAATCATGAACTATGTATGTTTGACTAAAAAAGTGAAAATTAAAGTCATTTAAAATAGTTTTAATCAAAATCAATATACTTAATTACAAAAAGTTCAATTAAACCTTTAATGTTTCCAAAAATGTTAAATAGGTTCAATTGTATGGAAATACCCATAAATTGTGTCTAATTTAAAAGTTCCATAATTTGTCTTGTAATAGAGTTAAAGTTTCCAAACAGGGCATTAATAAATAAAATTTGACGAAATTGAATATTAGTATAGCTCATATATATTTGTAGTAATCAAGCATCAATTTCATAAAAGATTGCACAATTTTGAGTAATTTCAAAATTCCTAAATTGCAATAATAATAAATATCCAGAATCTAAATTCAATCAGAATTACAGATGATCAGATGCAATTAGGTGTAACAACCTCAATTCAATTGTAAATTTCACTCAAAAAGCATTAAAATGAAGAAATAACAAAAAATAAAAAAATCCCCAATTTTAAAACTCAAACACATTTAACTTTGCAATTTGATTCAATTTGAATACAATTGTATGAAATTGGATGCACATATTTGAAAACATGTAAATAAGGAAAACAATTAATAATTAAGTAAAATTTTGAATTTTTGAAAAATCCTAGATCAAAAAAATTATGATTTACCCTAAGATGATTATATTGAATTAATGTTGAAATGTATATAGAGCTTGGTCTTGTAGGTGTCGAGGAGGTCACGCCACCCTACTAAGACATCTGAAACTGGCCAAAGAAGGAGAAACATTGTTGGTGAAAACAAGAAGATGTTGCCAATAAAGCTAAAAGAAAACTCATTAAGTCATATGGACAAGCTAAAGAGTTGAGTGATTATGGTGGAGTGAAGTAAGCAAAAGAAAAGCCTCAATTCAACTGTCAAGTTCACTAAGAAAATATCAAAATGAAGAAATAATTAATATGCAAAGAGTTTAAATTTCCCAATTTTGAAAACTTAACATATTTAACATTGCAGTTTGAATTTATTTGAATGTATTATATGAAATTGAATGCACAAACAAGTGTGAAAACATTTTAAAAGGGAAATTAATCAATAATTAAAAAAATTATAAATTTTTTAAAAATCCCAAATTAAGGTGATTAATTTTACCATGAATTGATGTGAAAATGTAATTAGAGCTTGGTCTTGTAGGTGTAGAGGGGTTCATGTTATTCTATTAAGACACTTAAAACTCAACAAAGCATAAGAAGCATCGTTGGTGAAAAGAGGGAGAAGATGTTGCTAATAAACCCCCAAGAGAGCTCACTAAGTCATGTGAAGAAGCTAAAAAACTAAGTGATTAAGGTGGAGTAAAGTGAGCAAAAGAAGAGCCTAAGAATAGGGGTTAACTAGTGTGGCAGTTAGATGTGTTTTATAAAAAGCTTAGGCATAGGTGCTTGGTGAAACAAATGAGCAAGAGGGAAATTTTATTCTAAAAATTGAACATATTAGTCAACCAATGTAATGTGTTGGTTGACTACCATACGTGACAAACTATTTAACAAATTCATTGGAATGAAGTAATTGTAGAAAGAGGTTATATTAGTTGGCCAATATGATATAATGTTCGACTCCTACATCGACCAAACCTCTATAAGCTCCATATTCTCATAAATTTTAGATTTTCTACATCCACTAGTTAACTACTGATCGACTATATGACTTGAAATTATGAAGATTTATCAAAAAACCTACCAAACTAATATTAAAATACACTAAAACATATGACAAATTAAAAAATTAACAATCAAGATCAAATTTAAGCACCAAATAGAGATCCTTATCAAATAAAATTCTTATCATTCATTCCCAATTTTATCTTAATTATGTAATATCTATCCTTACTGATTAGATTAGTAAATATTTCAGGTAATTGATGTATTGTATTAAATTCTAGCTTAATATCCTTATGATCTTTAATGAGATGATATATAATTTCTAAATGTTTGGTTTTTAGGTATTGAGTGAGGTTCATTATAAGGCAAATGACACTAATAGTATGACACCTAATAAGTATCTTTGTAAGACCCATGTCATACTCTCTTAGTTAATGTCTAAGCTAAAGGATTTGTGCAGAAAATAATGTTCTCCATATATTAGAATTTTGTAGTTGATAAGGCAATTGAATTTAATGCTTACTAAAGCATGAGACTAATGCATTTCCTAGGAATTGTTAAGTACTATATATGCTCTTTCTATCCCAAACACTACTAGTATAATTTGCATATATGAATAACTAATAAAATAAAAGAATATATGCTTAAGATATCAAAGTCCTAATGACATAATATTGTACAATTACATAATTATACACTTAATAGATAAAAGATGAGACTCTCTAAGACATGATTAAAATTTGTTGCATAAACATAAGTTAAACATAATACCAAGATAATATTAGGTTTACTTGTAATAAATTAAAGGTAGAGTAAACTACCAATCATACCTTAATAAACTTTACATGAATTGGCTTACCTTTTCATCTTTGTTCAACTTGTTTGTGAAACTCATAAATGTTCCCTAAGGTTTGGTTTAATATGTTCCAAAGAGCTTAAGTAGTTCTTTAGTATACTTAGCTTGATTAATAAAGATACCCTCCTTCATTTATTTGATTTAGAGCAATGTATAGATTAAAATACAATACTAACTAGAAATAGTGTCATAATATATAGAATTATATTAGATCACAGTACCAACCTTTTCAACTAGTACTAGCTAAAACCAATTGGTATTCAAAATATCGATTAAATATTGTATGAAATTATAAATTTAGAAAAGTTTTGTACTAAATTGAAAAGTACTTAATTTTTCTTAACTCTAAGCCCCTCCCCTTTTCCCTCTTCAACACGCAGTCTCATTGTCTCACTCTCACAACACAAGTCATAACTCACAAGACTCGCAACACTGTCCTTTTTGACTCTCAATCTAGTGTCCTCCTCTCATAACCTTAGCACCATCATTTCCACTCCTATTTTTTTTCAGCTCGTCATCTTTGTTGCCAAGATCTATTTATCATCACTAGCTCCCCCGTCTCTAGCTCTGTCATTGTCGCTAGCTCATGTTGCTCTAACTCTGTCACCATCACTAGCTTTATCACTAGCTCCATTACCAACTCCATTGCCATTTCCATTGACAGAGGCATCCCCTTTTATGTATGAGTCTAATAAGGACCATTTAATTAGACTACAAGATTTGTGAATGAGAGTTTGTTTGGGTTTGTTTGTAAAGTTGTAGGTCTTAATTATTTGCAAATAAACTTGGTTTGGCATTGTATTGCATTTAAATTGTCAACGACATTTTAAACTCTAAAATTCATATTTAAATTCATGTTATAAAAGCCTTATTTGGGTCTTTTGGAACGCCATATAGATTAAAAAGTTATTTGTAGCTTCTCATTTCTTAGGTTCTCTTGTTTGATGATTATTTGGAAAAGCTTAATCTCCAAGTAAAACTAATTGCTTGGCATCATGTAATGAGCCCAATATATACAATATTTACAAATCCTTCAAACACTTCACCTACTTTATCTAACTATCCAAATCTTGGAAAGTAGTTGTGGGCAAGTAAAGAGCTTTTTTGATTTTAAGTGTTCATATATATTATGCTTAGTTAGTTAAGGTTAAGAACATACAAAAACAAAAGCAAGTTAATATATATTATATTTTGTTTCTAAACCAATAAGTTTATGTTGTAAAAACTGTGATGGTGATAAATATGTACCTAAACTTTGTTAAAGACAATGTTTTTAGAGGTTCCTTTCTTGTACATATGAAGTGTACAACTATTCTAGATTCTTGTAGTTTATGAATATATAAGAAGATTGTCCGCTTTCATAACAATTAATTAAAGTGCCTTAGGTTTAATGCTATAAATTCATCTGATCATGGGTATATTTAACTTACTATGTAAGAATTAGATATAAGTAAATTACTTAACATATATCACAAGGTTCCAAAATAAGATAACGTTGCTCCATTAGGTACAGTTGACTCATTGCAAGATTTGGATTTATTAACTATGATCAATATATTTTGGGTAAATTTACTTTTATAAGAATAACTTTATTTGTAAAATTATTGATTTAATTTTGACATATTTCTTTATTTATCTTTACAAATAAATAAAGGGAAGTTTAAGTAATCTCAATAATTCATGGAAAATTCGACGATCCAACTTATTTTATGCTAGATTGGTTCTTAGTATAAAGAACCATACTACTTTTTTATATTATAACAAATATTTGAAAGGTGGGGGAATCAGTAAATTAAAAAAAATATATTTAACTAGGATTAAAGGTGATGTAGAGCCTTGTAAAAAAGTTAGTTATGATGTAAAATGGCAAAAAAAAAACCTTTTATTGAAGAGTATCAAAATGAGAAAGAAGAAGGCAAAGACTAAACAACAAAATTAATAGTAAAAGTTCTATTTACAATGATAAAGACAATACTGGAAATGTTGCAATGGTCCTCTAACCCGAAAAAAAAGGGTTGATATAACTGATGTGAGGAAGAGAAGAAGACAAATATCTAACTTTTTGGCTCAACGAACAACTCATAAATCTTAACCTTCAATTCATAGTACGTTATAATCTAAAGAAGTAGCTCATAATGTTAACATGAAAATGGCTTAATTGTGGTATGATGTAGATTGTGTTCAATACTGCTTAGTGTTATTATTATCAACATACGGTGGATATTATTACCTCTTACATCTAAGATGTAAAGCTCCTTCAACTGATAACTACAAAGGTAATATGTTGAGTAGCTCTATTTATGAAATATTACATTGACCTGATGTTAAAAAATGTAATAAATGTTAAATTCTTTTTATCATTGATGAAATTGTGCAAAAAGCAAGAATAGTGACTAAGTTCATCTATAATCATGCATAAGTTTTAACTGTGAAGAGAAATAATTTCATTAATGGTAAGAATTTGTGTTGTCCTACCATTACAAATTTATAACTAATTTTTTATCACTTTAGTTTCTTATTCAAATGAGAAAAAGATAAGATAAATGTTCACAAGTGATAAATATGTTTCATCTTAGCATACAATGATAGAATAGAGGTTTCCAAAATTATATTTGAAGATCATAAATTTTGGTTCCAATACCAATTGTTCATCTAAGTTTGTGAGCCTTTGGTGAGAGTATTTCATTTGGTTGATAGTGAAGGGAATAATAAGTCACTTTTATGAAGTCATGGAGAGGATGAAGGAAGCAACTAAGGCCAATCTAAAAAATAGGTCTTGTTTATACATCATATCTTGTAATTATCAATAAAAGATTAAAAAAGACAACTTTACTCCGTATTGTTTGCTGTTGGGGCATTTTTCAATCCTAGTGTTTATTCTAAACATGTTTTTCAAAGAAAGTCGTAGTTAATAGAGTAATGTTATTAATTATTGAAATAATTGTTTCACAAGAGATGGAAGATATTCTTACCTTACAAGTGGAGATATATAACGATGTATGCATTGATTTTAGGATGCCTCTTGAAATTAGTCAAAGAGATAAACTTAATTTAAGTGTATATTTCTTCATTTTTATTACTTGTTTAAAATTAAGCATCAATTTATTTTATTTAAAAGATTACTTTTTTTCTTATGGTTTCTTAATGAGACCAATTTGGAAGTGATGTTATAGAATTCTAAAGGTTTATAATTTAAAATAATTTAATCTTATTTATTTGCTAGGACCCTTAATAAAAAGATGATTATACATATCTAATTTTCCTTGACTATATTGATCTTTTGGTAGATTATATTTGTAACGAACCAAGTTTCATAGATAAAAGTCACTTAAAAGATAATCTTAGATGGGAAAGTATTGACATGTCATTTGGTGTAATTAATTTTGATGATGGTGATAATGAGACTCCTTTTAATGATGAATTTTGTACCCACTGAAAAATAAGACCAGTGTGATTTCAACGAATATGTCATTGAATGAAGTTTCATTTTTTTCCTCTTTTCTTTTAATTTAACTTGTATTTGATATATGTGTTAAATTTCATATATGCAATACAAATAACTTTTAATTATAAATATTTTTATTTTAGGTCTCACTTTTATTTTACTGTGTTCTTCAGTATGAACTCTTTTTATTTATAGACCTATATTATTCTTACTATATAATGATTTGATGTAATCAGTTGTACCATTTTAAGTACCTTGTATTTTTCTTATTTTATCTCTATGAAAATTAAATGACCTTTTTCTTATACTAATTATCATTATTGTTTACATGAGAAATACGTGAAAAGTAATATTAACAAAATTGAAGAGATAGTTATTATATCAAATTTATATTATGATGATTTTTTTAGACATGGTTGAAGTAAATTTAAAATTATATAGCACAATTTATTAAAAGATTATCTTGCAATTATATAAAAAATGGACTATTTTGTAATTTTAAAAAGACTACCTAAAACTATACTCGGTACTGACTAGTACCAGTACCACGACTAGAACGCTATTTGTAATATAGATTTGGAGTTCAAAAAAGAAGTAAAGCTCTCCCATGATGCTCATCTCAAATTTTCTTCTCATACACTTGGAAAATTATTTACACAAGCTTTCATTAGTTGTACTAAAAGTAATATGTTCAACATAAAATTAAAAAAGAAAATAATCAGACCTATGCTTTCTAATGAAAAGAGTTATATCAACGTTGCCTTTAGTAAAACCTATTGCTCCAAGTTATAGGAGCTTTCTTTCAAATCATATAAATCTTTGAAGAGTTTATAAACATAGTTAGGTGCATCATGAATTTCAAAACTGGTAGGTTGGTCAATATAAACTTTTCTCAAATAAACAAAATTTCTCCTGAAAAAGATAAATAAAGCAATTCAGGTGAGATTTAGTGTTTATTCACCATATTAATGGGATCTTAAAGCACATCAGTGTTTACTCCCACGATATCCTCTACCATGTTTCCTACATTATGAATGCCTTCCTTCTTATCTGTTGACATATTTTTCATGGTCCTGGAGAATAAAAAGGTATAATAAAGAAGAGAGAGTTGGACAAGTTCAAGTACCAGCGACAAGGAGTCATGAAATCTCGCTTATGGAGTGGATTCATAATTCGTCTTCTGAGAATTTTTTAGTCTCTGTTGTGGTCACTTGTAACTCATGATTTTCAGTTTAAATATGAAAATCCTAAAAACTCCACCACAATTCAAGTCCTTTTTTTCGATGGTCACCATTTTCACTTTTTTCTCTTCCATTAAATTGTATTGTCGAACAATGTAAACACTCTTTTTAAGTGTTGCTTTCAGGAGTAGAGTATAAAAATTCTAATTGCAAGTTCTTAACAGATACAAATTTATGAATAATTTTACTCAATTGTATATATGTTTTAAGAAACAATAAAACAGGTATTAGTAAAGTTCTACACTACTGAGACATATATTTTAAAATAGAAAATGTTAAATTAAAATTATCAGAAGAGCCAATGGTAATTTTCTCTCTCTACTCCTACTTTCAAACACCACACAAAATTTTATTATCTCTATAGAACATGAAACAGTAAAGATAGTTCAGCCGTTCTTGCAAAACACAAGGACGAAAACGTTATACTGGTTGATAAGCGTCAGTAGCTTTAGGCTTTATTCCTCAACAATGGTAACTTTCGCTAAATGACATAAAAGTTATGCAAGGATGTCATGTTCATGCCTCTACTCTCATGTAAAATCTAAACATATGAATCAAAACAAAGTTTGAAAAGTTTTTGATCATTAGTCCAATAGGAAAACTTTTCTATTTGTTTTGATTCTTTAGCATTTAGATTCAGAAAGGACTGAAGGCAGGCAAATGATATCCCAACCAAGAAGTTGATGATTTAGAAAGGACAACTGAAAGTCCGCCTTGGTCGGTTCATTTGTAGTCTTCTCGGTTTTGGTCTCAGCTTTAGTCTGCAGCCCTTTCTCCTTTCTCATTATCTCGACCTATTAATACAAGTAAGCAACAGAACCATCACGAGTCAGTTATAATATAAACAAAAGAATCACCATGGATAAATCATGGGTATAAATACACACGCATAGAATTTATTATCTTCTATACAAGTGTCAGGAATCCCACATCGGACAAATATAAGGGCAATAAACAATTTATAATAGTATGCAAACCTCCCCTCTTGAGCTAGCTTTTGGGGGTGAGTTAGGCACTTCTAACAACAAGTAAACTAGTATTACGCTATACTGATCAATAACTGTAAATAACTAGGTAATTTAGTCTCTTTATTAGTTAGCTCGATTGTTATATCGTGAAGTACCTGGAACTTGAGCTGTCCTTTCAGGAATTCATTCTCTCTTCGTAACTGCTTGGTTTTCTCCTCAAGCATATTGATATACTCCTG
>JAOSBO010000002.1:14424863-14438598 GCA_027563915.1 Erythroxylum rotundifolium
TATCTAAATTTCTATTAGTTTCATACATTAATACCTTTGCGGGAATTTTTGTTATTTGGATCTCATTTTTATAACACATCTCAATTAGTAAGGTTCGAGTAACTTCTATAACATGCCTTGTTTTTCTTTCAGCAATACCATTTTGTGTTGTGTGAGAACAAGAAAATTGGTGAATCATACCACAATTTTTATGAAAGAATTAAAGGTTTTAAAAAATTTATTATTTGGAAGTATCACTTTTGAGGATATAAACATGACAACCAAACTGAGTTTTGAATTTTGATTGTAGGGTAAAAGGATTTGGGAAATAGAAAACAATTCGGAACATTCTTTCAGGACAACCAAACAGAGTTTTGATTGTAGGGTAAAAAATAACATAACACGAATTGTTCTCTAACATAACACGATATGGACCCTAAACATCATAACGAACTAACACAAAAGAGGTCTTAGCTATATTATTAACTCTAGATAGAAAAACAACACGATGACGTTTTCCAACTTGATAAGACTCACATATTAGGTGAAGATTTGAATTCAAATTAGTAATCAGCTTTTTTTTTTTTAATTTTTGGATGGATGGATGGCCAAGGCAACTATAAATTTGGACAGGTGAAGTAATAGCTGAGCAGACGATTGAACAACTATCAAAATAGTAGAGACCATCTTCTTTTTCTTCAAATCCTGGATAACAACAGAATGAGGAAAAAGGACGTAGAACAATTCAATGATTTGGTTAGTTTACTAACAGACATTAAGTTTAATTGAAGTTTTAGAACATATATGTTGCTAGTGACGTCAATGAAGATGATGGAAATGCAGTGTCAACCCCACTTATACTAGTAGTGGAATCATTACCAATAATAAGTTGAATTGAGTCTGGTGCAGAATTGTAGGTTACTTGCAATATGGTTAATGGCTCCAAAATCTGTAACCTAAGGTTTAACAACGGACAATATATAAGCTGTGTGATTACCTAGGTGAGCAAACGACAGAATTGGTGTGTTGCTTGCTTGCCCACTTGATACTGGAGAAAAGAGGTACATTTTTCTTCAGAAACCACCTTGCTTCCACATATTCAGGCAAAACCTCTAGAAGCCTCCACAATATTAGCAGACTGAGAGGGCTTTGGACTTAACTATGGGTGTAAGTCTCAACAATAGTCCCCAACATACCCATCCTTAGTATAGTGGTCACATTTTCTTCGGCCTTCCTTGCCTCTTCTTGCACAACCACCATAGTTACTTCAACCTCCATTACCTCCTATCCACTATTGTGAACAAATAGAACAAACTTGTCACACTTTCTTATAATGGCCCCTTTAAGGATCGAGATACTTGTGAATATATCTAAGCAAGTTAAGGGAGTTCAATGGCACTATCTATTCTCAAATTGATTCATATTATGGTCTTAACCCAACCATGTATCTCTTCATGAATAACTCCTCTTCCCTTTAAAAATTTATTCTTATCTGTTATTATCAGCTGAGCTGCTAAATGTTTTATAAACAACTTCTTTATTTTTGAAAAATATTCGGTGTGGTTCTTCTCTACTTGCTCACACTTGAACAATTCCACAAATAAATCATACGTATGAGTGATGTTACTAGAAAATAAAAGTCTCATATACTCCCATAACTCCTTTGCAGAGTTTACATATGGACACACATAAGTAATATTTGGCTTCATGGCATTCTAGAGGTTTGTCATTATTTGGTTGTCGTATTGTTCCACTTCTTATACCCATGTGCTTAATACGAGGTGCTAGATTCATGGGATGCTCATACCTATTTAGGCCCATGAGATATACAATGACCCCTTTTTCCCAATCAACATAATTCGTTCCACTCAATTTTCGATTTGTGATTTATTGAGCTATATATAATGGGTGGCCTTCCTTCAACACTTTCAGTTTTGAAGTCGTTCTTGATGCAATTGATATAGAAAGATGTCAACAAGAATCAGGCGAAGAACAATAGCGCAAAAAGTCGAACTTTAAATATCAACAGTTGTGCAATAACGAAAGTGGGACTGAAACCATCATGAGATACTAATATGATAGAACTAGCGGCTATGGTTAAACACATTAACCTAGTTTCCAACAACTGAAGGCGGAAAAGCACATCACCAACTATGATTTAACACACAGATCCGTTTTCCAACAATTAAACGAAGAAGAACACATCACCAACAGGTTCCAGGAATTGGTGCGACTCAATCCATAACAACAAGGTCAATAGACGCGCGTGCTGGTTGAATAGTGGCTGTCGGCAGCGTGTGGTGCACTCGCGAAAATGGCCTCCTCCTCTGAATTGGTCGTCGGAGGCTCTTAAGGTGTTTTACTTTTTAGTTTTTAGTGTTACATTGTAAAAATTAGTCTTATTTATTTACTTTGTTTAGAAAGATTTAAATATGGGTTATCGATTGAGACAGAATGAAGGAAAAGTCAAAGGCAGGATTAGAAAACCTGCTTTTGATGTCATGACATGAATTAAGAAGAGGAATTATGAGAGAATATAAACCAGCGGCTCCCACTCTCTTTATATACTAGATTATCTTTAATTCATATAAGATAAATTACTATTATAATACCAGAAATTTTCGGTCAAATCACAATCATATCCCTAATAATCCTCTTAATAATCATAACTCTAGCAACATCACAGTAGTAATTTGACAATCCTTTTAATCAAATCATAATCTAATAGATACAAATATTGCAATTAAAGCTAGTTAAAACTCTTAGTCAACTTGCGTAAAATAAAGAGAGCGCATTTAACATTTTTGTATTTTAATTTTATATGTCATCAACTAATTGAAGTAATCACTTTTCCTAGTAGAATATAGCATTTTTGCTGTTAGCTGAAGCCCTGAGCTTCCAACAAATTTAATAGAACTCTTAAATATTCTTTTGATAAAAAATGAAATGCCATCTTAATGATAATTATTGAGAGCAAGCTAATGTACCAATTGTCTTAAAATGGAAACAGATGCAACTAGGTAAAGCAGGTCACATATCAAAGCAAAAAATGATACACAATGCCAACTACAAGTGCTTCAAACAGCAGTACTAATATTTCTCCATAAATATGCCCTCATCCTATTAACTAAACAAGCTACCACAACGTTCGATGATTGTTACTACTCAGAGGCTATTCTCGAGAAGCTTAAGGAAAGCAAAACATTTACATATCATGACTCGGATAGATGTTTACATGGAGAGATGTTTACATATGACGAACCACACCAATACTTCATTCTGACACTTTCACCGGCTCATATAGGTGACGAGCATGCCTAGAGGAAGAGTAAGCTGAAATTGCAGATCCAGTCATGGTCAATGAATGCTTAGCAACACCAAAACTTTTCCTTGTCACCAACCAGATAGTCCAGAAGAATCCAATCCAACCTGATTTGCACCAAATTTCAGGTCCCAAAGGAGAGCAAAACAATTTACACATGATTATAAATCAAATTTGAAGAAGTAGTACAACATATTCTAATCTTTGCACACCCTGGATTGCCCATGTAAAACCATAGTACAGTTATATATGGCAGACAACCCACTAAGTATACCAGAAACTTCGTCACAGGACAAAAATCCACAAGAGGCTCCTACATTCAATATGTTCATCTCAATGCTCATTTTCTTATTCCCTTTACCTCCTTACAAAGAGAGAGGGGTTTGGGAGTTTTATCTAACAAGAAATGAGCATGAACTGTTCAATTCCTTCGTCTTATCAGCAGCAAATTATCATCTGTTTTTCTTAAGCACTAACCTTGCTAACAACATTTGAATTTTCATTCACAAGTCCCAAGTTATACGATTAATAGGCGAAGGAAAAACAATGTACTTCTGTACAAATAAAAGCCAGCGAAATAAAGCTCAGTTTTCTTGCTACCTGTAGCTATCAGAACAGCTACAATGGCTGAAATTGTGGCAGTAGAAATAACAAATATGGCAACTGACACTGCCCCTATGTATATTGCTGTCACAAAGACAAAGAAGAGAGCCAAGAAGCCTCCAGCAGCTGCCAAAGACATGAGAAGAGCGACGACAATTGCATTGACAGTGGCTGCAAGAAAGAAAAGCATAAAAACAAGCAGTCCTGTCAAGGCAAGAAGAACGATAGTCCCAACCTGCAGAAGGAGAACAAAACAATTAATCAAAATGACAAAGGATAGAAATACTATTTCCTGTTTATCAATCAAAGGAATATAGACAACAAAGAGGAGGAAAACAAGGTTGTGAACGTAGTAGCATTTGCTGCAATGACAACTGTGAGTGGCAGTAGAATCAAGGCGGTTACCATAGTAGCATTTGCTGCAGCAACAATTGTGAGCGACAGCAGAATTGTTTTTGGGGAACAGACTAAATTGCAAGATAAGGGATATCCCTACTCCCTAATAACTAGCCTGCCATATCCTGATACCAAGAAACTGCCTTTGTAAAGAACATAATATATTCATATGCATCGGCGCACAAGCATACACATAAAGATGAAGAAACCTGTTATCCATGCTTGAATCCTCATAAATATTTCTAAGCAAAAGTGTACTCAAACCAGTCAGATTAAGTTACAATCATCTTAGCATAATCATAAATAATAGCCCTAGTGAAAATGATTTTGTCGAATACTATATTGAATCGTGGAAGGAATATTTTCAGCGAGTTGAATGAAAAATGAACAGCGGATTGACTTAGATATCAAATTTTTACCAAAAAATGGAAAGAATCGAATATTAGTTTGTGCAATGGGTTGCGTTATTAAGATGAGATGATTAATTAATTTTGAGAGGCAAGCAAAAAAGAGAGAACTGACGGAGATGACGAGGAGAGCCCGGAGATGGGTGCCACGGCGAGTCCAGAGAAGGAGTTGACGGCCACTGTTTCTAGAAGCTTCTTTCAGAAGCGGAGCGTTCTCTGAGACCGAGGTCTTCAACCGCCGAATGAACGGCGCGGATGTATGAGGATTAATGAAGATCTCTTTGATCACACGGTGGAGAAGACCTAGGATAGTCTCTCCTCTGTCAGTCCTCATGTGATGCTCCGCGTTCTCCTTCTGCCCATTACTCTCCACCTCGACAGCCATGGCATTAGGAATGATATCCCAACAGACAAATTGTATATAGACTTGGAAGTAAATTGAGTTGTGAAAAGTAGGAGTGGAATGGAATAGTTGTTGTGACTACACTCGCTCAACTGATTGATGGATTGGAATTCGATAATGAGCTAGTTTCGATTATAGATGAATGGTGTATCGGTGTTGATCATGTGAAAGGGAGCAGGTGTCGCATCGTCCCTCATAATTCCAACACGTGGAATTATAATTTTTAGTAAAATATCTCGAGGAATCTACAGTCAAAAAATTATATAAAAAGCAAGTACAAGTAGACCAACCGGACCGGAATGGTTCGGAAGTTTGAGGGGTATCGTCATTTCCATACCGCTCCTGCCAACCAATGTCATAAATACCATATTAGAAGTGGTATCAAATTTAATTACATATTATATTAGTACTAATTAATTCTGGATATTGTTTTGAATAGTATTTTAAATTTATAAAATAGTTCGTAATTTTTTAAAGTATTAAATAGTTCTTCAATATATTGTATCGTATATTTTATAATTTTATATTAACTATGTCTTCAAAAATTGAAATAAGAATAATCTATTAATTATATTAATTTTACTTTTCACATATTTGACGTATAAATAATAACTACAATTAATATAAAAAGAACAATATAAAACACTTAAAATGTTACAATTTTATTATATAATAAATAATATTACATCAAATAAAAAGAATAATAACTATCCACAACTCTTTAAGTATTACAATTTACAAGAAGAGTTGTGTCAAAAAAAAAACTAACTAGATGTAAAACCTAAAACAAAAACATTCACAGTTATATTTATATTAGATATATAGAATTTAACATATATATCAAATATAAATAAAATTAAAAGAAGATGAGAAAGGAAAGCCTACAACTTAATTCAATTGAATATTAGCTCAAATTGCATTGACCTTAATTCTCATTTGGTACAAAACCTTCATTATGAAAAGAAGCCTCATCATTACCATCATTCAAACTCATTGTCCTAAATACCATGTCAATATTTTCTCACCTAATATTATCTTTTAAGTTACTCTCATTTATCAAACTTAATTCCTAATAGCATATGGTCAAGGTAAAGTAGATCTACAAATGAAATTAAATTATTAAGAAATTACAACAAATTATGCTTAACTTAACAATGATAATAGCATATCTTTTCCAAAGCTTTAAGTTGTATTGAACAAAGACTAAGTCGTTCAATCTTTTGTGTTCTAATATATTTCATTTCCTAGAATAATTGTATTCAAATGTCCTTTAATTCCTTTCACATCATGTTGCACTTATGCATTAACCGAAAATTCAAATTGCAAATCATTGCAATTTTGGAGCATCAATCTCAAATTAGTTTCACCAAGCACCTGTAAAATAACAAAAGTAATATTACAAACAAAATAAAATGATGATTATTGTCAACAAGTAACAAAGGTGAATATATATATATATATATAGCAGCCAGCATATCGAAAATCATTAGAAGCATCCTTATAAACCTTCGTTTGTGAGCTTATGAGCTTTGATAGATAGCAATGGGTATCCTAAAATTACAAGAAGCATCCTTATAAACCTTCATTTGTGTGTTATGAGATCTTGGATTATCTTGTCAGTATCAATTATTGTAATAGTTAATAGCATTTCTTTTATTAACTTCAATTTGCTTTGTAAATTTTGGTCTAAACTAGATACTAAGATTCAAAAATGCCCAGATGCAAACAATGAAGAGTAAAATTATCTTTTCCATCTCTTATTGATGACTGCAAGATAAGGTGGGTACAAAGAAGGCTTATTTTTTAAATTGGTCTTGATTGTTTCCTTTGCTCTCTCTTTAACATCACAAAATAAACTAATTGTTGCCTTCTTACCACTATCAGCTAGACGAAGTACTCTCCCCAACGGCTCATAAACTTGGATTACAATTTGAATTTGGGGCTAAAATTTATAATCTTTAAGTACAATTTTAGAAACCCTAACTCTAGCATTAGACCTAACACACTGTGGTACAACCTATTTATCACTTTTAAACATTTAATTCAACCCTTCTTCATTAAAACAAATATTGAAGTGATAAGAAATTAGCCATAAACTATGTTATGACAAGACAACCGAAATTTCTACCATTGGTGTAATCTTTTCTTATCAAATTTAAGACCCATACATAATTATAAATAAACTTGGTCACTTTCTTTGCTTTCTGCACAACCTCACCAATTATAGAAAAATATCTAGCATTTACTATATTTTCCAGCATCAAGTCAATGCAATGTACAGTATAAGGAGTCTAATAAAAAGAATTTTACTTGCTTTGCAATCTTTTCCCAACTACTTGGTAAGCAGAATCATTATCAGTAATGAACTAAACAATGTTTTCTAGCCCAAATTTATTGACAACTTAATCAAATATATGAAATAGAACATTAACATTTTTAACAAGGCTAGATGCATCAATAGACTTCCAAAACATTATCCTTTCTTAAAATAAGCTAAAATTTTGATAAAAGGTTCATATCTTCTATTTATCCAACCATCACTCATAATTGAACATCCATAAGTTGTCCAAGTTATTCTTCTTCTTTTTTAAATAACACTTTATTTCATAAACAGTGCTGCTCAGAATTGTATCTCTATAGTCACCAATTTCATAGTTTAACCTTTGTCTTCTATCTTTTTTATGTTGATACTCTTCAAATAAAGTCTTCATTTGTCATTTCACGTCATGAGTCACTTTTTTACAAGGCTCTATTTCACATTTAATCCTAGCTAAATGGTTATTTAATTTGGCAATTCTCTTACCTTTCAAATGTCTGTTTACACACAAATTGTATGGTTCTTCATTTCAGGAACCAATTTAACATGAACCTAAACTGGATCATTATATTTTTTTAAAACAGCTGAATTATCAGGAGTATTTGAACTTCCCTCTATCTATCTAAAAAATAAATAAAGACATGTGTCAAAATTAAATTAATAAATTTTTACAAATACAATTTTTGTATGTAATATCATTACATAACTATAAAAATTCAATATTCAATCATAAGCATATCCAGATTGTAGATAGACTCTGTCTTACACCTTTCTTTATGATAATATACATTGTAAAAATGATTTTTCTTCATGATAATACACATTGCAAAAATGATTTAAATTACATCTTTCTTTATGATAATACATATTGTAAAAATGATTTCTCTTCATGATAATACACATCGCAAAAATGATTTAAAGGCTTACAATTTCACATTATGTTGAGTAATTAGAATTCTCTCATAAATTCACATACCATTTTATACTATGTATTTAACTACCCATAAAATAATATAATGAATGTGTATTTGCTACTCATAAGATAGGATTAATATTTGTTATATTATGTCCTAATGACAACAATAAACAATATAAAAATGCAAACATTTAATTTTCTTAACTTAATTATATATATTAAATAATTTAATTATATATTAAACTTATATTTAAATGATTAATCCTAAGTTAAATATATTTTGTATACAAACAATATTTAGTAAATTATATATTTCATATAAATCAATTAAAAATTTAACAATTTAATGAATTAAATTTGATATCATTTTATTATTATTAAAATAACAAATAATATGACATGTTTTTTAATCAGACACAATTCATAATACCTAAATGTTCCTCAGTAATTCATACACAATATTATTTTGATCTCATTTGTTCGTGAATTTACGATGCCTAAATGTTATTAAACTAGACACAATTTACACAACTGATTCCAATGTCCAAGCTCAAATTGCTCAATGAATATTTTATAAATCATTCACAAAACACACATAACACAACCAGAAAACAATGTAATTTCAATCCAAAGTAGAAACAAGCAACCTAAAATACACAAAGTATCGAAAATTGCATCCAAGTTAATAAGTTGAGTCGGGTTGGGTTGGTGACTTGATAAAACCAGATGAATTTGGATTTGGATTCTAGATTTTGATTTTTGCAACTTGCAAGACAGTGGACTGGTGGAGATGAGAAGGAGAGCAATGATGACAATAGAGATGAGCAAGCAATCTAGTCTAAGGTAAAAACAATGACAATGACCATCCATATTATAGCCCTCAATGAAGATGCTATGGTGGAGGAAATGTAAAGAGTGAAGATAGTAAGTTGAGCATGCAGTGTAGGGCAGTAAGACAGGCGATAGTCATGAGTGGCAGTGTAGGCAACAACAATGAAGAATATTGATGAGTGGGTAAGAGTGAAGATGCGTACTGGACCTACTGGTTTGGAGCTTATTTCAACCCATGTAAGCTTTTCTTTAGCTTGCAAACTAGGTTCTCCTTTGCTTTAAATTTGAAACCTTCTGGTTGCTCCTAAATAGCATACCATTGGCATCTCATTTTAAGCTAAGTAAGCATATATGTCCCTTAGCAGAAAAAGGAGAAAGATGTTAAGTCTTTTATTCTATACTCATCTGTATTAGGTCTTTGATATTATACAATGGTGTGTTCTGGACCAAATATTGTATAAGCTATTGAGTTAGGAAGTAAATACTTGTATAATCCAAAGAAGGCTCACTGGGAACCAGTGAAATGGATTTTGAGATACTTGAACGATACATCTAAGTGGAGTTTGTGTTTTAGTGATGGTGAGTCAATTCTAGAAGGTTATATAGATGCAGATATGGTTGGAGATCTTAATGGTAGAAAATGCACTTCAGGCTTTGTATTTAAGTTTGCAAGGGGAGCCATTTTATAGCAATCCAAGCTAGAAAAGTGTGTGGGTTTATCAACAACTGAAGCAAAGTATGTAACTGCAGTAGAAGCTAGTAAGGAGATGCTTTAGTTGAAAAGGTTACTTTAAGAGATGGATATGAACCAAGAATAATATATAGGATTCAGTGATAGTCAAAGTATTATTAACTTAAATAAAAATACTATGAATCATTTCCACACAAAGCACATAGATTTCATATATCATTGGTTGAGGTCTGTGATTGAGGAGTAACAATTGATGTTAAAAAAGATTCATAAGGACATGAATGGTTCTGATATGTTGACAAAAGTAGTTCTCATAAGTAAGTGTGAGCTTTTTAGTATACTTATTAGGATGTCTCTTAAATTGATGTTAAATCATTATAGATCTTCCTTATACTTAGGTTGGAGGGGGAGATTATTCAGTGTCAAGCCCTATTTTGAGATAAATATGACTTCCCGGTGATCATAGAAACCTTTATAGTTCATATGAATGATGAATGAGTGAAGACAAGATAGATGAAAGCTAGGACAAGGTTTTCTAGGTAGACACGGCCATGTATGGTTCTAAAACCCATGTCCTTTGCTTAGATGATTGTGTGAGTCAACTGTGTAAGTTCTTGAAATGTGTGCAGAAGGGCGTGAAATGGTGAAAACATACATAGTCGTGTACACATTTGTGTTCGTGATATACATAAACTGCGTAACTCTCTATAACTGTGTACATCCATAATTTTGTTGAATCTAGAAAAGACATGGTCACTTATATGACCATGTATGTGCGTGCAGTGTAGAAAAAGCCCTATTTTCAAAATATAAAAGAGATAAAGGTGTAGGGTTTATATGAGAGCGGCTAAACACTAAAAAATGGAGAAAAACTAAATAAAACAAGTAGAAAAGTATTATCATCCTTTTATTGATTTTTTTTAATAATAAGTTATTTATAGAGATTGTTTTCAGGGTTAGTTTCGGAGTTTTGATGATTGTTACATCAACTTGGTTTCAATCCTAAAACTTCGTGAGAAAATTTGTAGTTGTGGTGTGAGATATTATTTTTAACAAGGGTCAATTACTCGAGATTAAATTTTGTAAATTCTTATTTGAATTTTAAAAATCTGTTTGTTAATTTGGCCAATGATTTTTGCCTCTACATTAGAAGATTTTCCATGTAAATCTTGTTTTTTGTTTCATCACGTCGTTTTTCAATCTTATAATGATCTTCTAGTTAATTCTTGTAAGTGTTTTTGTTGTTGTTCTTTGGTTGATTTTTAGAGACAAGTGCTATTGACTCCTGTTGATTGCAAAATCAATCACTTGTTTTACACTAAAAATTGCAAGTATACGGGTCGTTACTTGTAATAAAAAGCAGATATTGTCCCATAGAGATTGTGCTTAGGCACCACTTAATTCAGGTTGTGCTTTGATTAAGAATCAAATTTGAATAATAACTGAAAAATAAACTAAATCAAAACAAACTAACAACAATTGAATAATGTAATAATGGAAATTCGTTTAGAGAATTAATCAAGTTATGGGAGAAGGTATTTTACCTATCATCAATCCTAATCTAGCCTTTTATATGTTTATGGGATGTCGGTTTTAGATAATCGTAGGGTTGATTACTCTCTCTCGAGTTATAACT
The DNA here is from genome assembly GCA_027563915.1 of Erythroxylum rotundifolium. Taxonomy (NCBI): domain Eukaryota; kingdom Viridiplantae; phylum Streptophyta; class Magnoliopsida; order Malpighiales; family Erythroxylaceae; genus Erythroxylum; species Erythroxylum rotundifolium. Next base: position 14,436,365 of record JAOSBO010000002.1, read on the forward strand.
ATTCCCTAAATTATAAACACCCTAATCGAATTATGAAACTTACAATCTCTCGATTTACAAATTACCTACGATTCTAATTAGTTCTAAAGTTCACTAATAAACAATCGAGTCTCGCACGAGATCTCTCTCTATGAAATTACCAACTAGATTGATTAAGTGGTCAATTAGATCGCCTAACTCTCACGAATCTAATCTAATCATTTTTATCCAGTTCACCCTCTCGGTTTATTACCGAAATAAATGCATCAATCAATCACAACAACCAACTCAAGTAAACACAAATCAACTAAATTAACATTAAAGATAAGCAAAATCCCAAAGGAAAAGTTAAAACACCATGAACAACTCAAAATCCATATCCATACAACCCATCTCAATCTTACACATTATATGAATCAAAAGATAAATGGGGAGGAAATGAAACTCAGGTTGGATAATTCAGGAGAGTAGCGATGTCGGGAGATCACTTATTTCGAGAAGCCTCAGCATTGGAACCCTCCTTTTCTTCCTCTTCTTCTTTCTCTCTCTCTTTTAGGTTTCCAAATGTAGGTAAAATCTAGAGTCCTTTCTAGGGTTCCATCCTAATCCTTTTACAGTCTTTAGCAATTAGGGTAACCTTAATGTCTTTTCGGGGTCTGAAATGTCAGAAACATCCCTCAAAAACTCAAATTTAAAAGTGACTCCGTGTCTGTCTGTGCACCTAGCTCTGACCTTCAATTTTAGAATCAAACTTGAAAAAATAACATTAAAGATTGGAAATCATAGGATAAGTTTTGGCATAACTGATAAGTAGCATATGCTGTTCTTTCATTTCTTTTTTTTTTTCACTAGGTCACTTATGATCTTAGGTGTAGGCAAAGTCGGGTAGGTTTATTCATATTATTACCCTCACGCACTACAATAAATTTGCATTTCTTTACCAGGCTTGGACCATGCCTCCCGAAGGTTTACCTGCTCTCTACCACAATCGTGACCCTATGCTTAAGCTTCTATCATGATCAAGGCGTATTTTCCATGATCGTGGCCCAATATTGGTGCTTCTGTCATGATCGTGGCAGGTTCCCTACGATCGTGGCCATGTGTGTTAGTCCGGTTCTCCTCTGAAACTCTTTCAAATGCCCTAAAAGACTAACAAACTCATCATATCACTTATATATATATAATTGAAGCTCAAAAACGTGTTCTCACCTAAAGAACACTTAAAACACAAATGTTTATAAACTAACACAAATCTTAAGCTAAATAAATACTAAACAATCAACTTAACCACTAAACACATATCAAATTATCTATAAAAATACAATACAATCGACACTTATCAACTCCTAATAGATGATATTAGAGCCATCGTGATAGAAGGTGATAGCATCTTTGTGATCAAGTTGACATCAACAAATTACTCCAATTGGAGGCCCATAGGGGAGCCCTTTTTGCATTGTAAGGATCTTTTTGTTCCTATTGATGCGGTCAAAGGAGTGAAGGATGATGTTCCTTTAAAACCAAAGAAGATGTCATATCGAGAATGAGAAAAGATGAAGCGCAAAGGGAGCAATTCGACAATATATTGAGATTAGTATATTCAACCTAGTGTCTCAAGAACTAAATACTTTTAAGCTGCAGAAAAAGCTGGAAGGTATATGAAAGGAAAAATGCCTATATCAAGGCTTCTCTATTAAAAGGATTGTAAACTTGAAGCTAAATGTTGGCAAATCCATGTCAGAGCATCTGACCAATTTCAAAGATATAATCAACTAGTTTACTACCATGAAGATCATTTTTTATGACAAGCTTCAAACCTTGTTCCTATTGAATTCGCTATCATTTAGTTAAAAGACACTAGTGGTGACAATCAATTTGCTATCAGATAGTTAAAAGATGAAATTGAAGTAAATCACACGTTAGTAGACTTTACATACAAGAAACTTGATACAGAAGGGGGGGTTGAATGGTGTATCTTTTTTGTGAATACAAAAACTTGCTAAGAACTTTTCTAACTTGTTAAAAGATATCACAAGGATTATATGAAAACTATTACGTAGTTAAATCACAAATAACTTCTATATGATTGTTTAACAACAAAATAAACTGAAGTAAAGGATAGAAGGTAGACGCTGCGATTTTTATACTGGTTCATCCCAAACCGTGGGCTACGTCCAATCCTCAGAGTTCGTCTGAGTGTTTCACTATACTCCAAACAATTACAAGTATTCTTTCTTCCCTTCCAGAGCCTCTTC
>JAOSBO010000002.1:14466973-14483487 GCA_027563915.1 Erythroxylum rotundifolium
AATACATGTCCTTATCGTGAGTTTAAATTGGTGTTCCACATTCACTGACTCCAAATCATGCTTATCATTGTACAGGGGAATGGACCAAAATTTGCAGAATACAAATTTCTAGCTTGTTACTCAATTCTTTTGCCTTAATTAAAGATTCATTAAGTGCCACAACATCAAATACTCCAAATACTCATGTAAGTTTATAAATTTATAAAAATAAAATCAGTTAATTTTATAAACTAATTAATCGATTTTATTTTTATTTATTTTGTAGGAAACAAATCAACAGTGAACTTTATCCTAAAGAATAGCCACGGAATTTTGTCTTAGAGAGTTTTAGCTTAAATTAGTAGTAGTAGTTTGAGATAATTGTAATAGATAAATTTCTTGGATATTAAAATTTCTAATTTTATATATTGGAAATTAGAATTTTGTACATTTTGGTGATGTTTATATATTTTATACAAATAATTTTATTTGCTTGTTTGGTAATATCTTGGCACAAAAAATTTGTATCATTTGTGACTTCTTCTATTTTATGGCTACTAATGCAAAATTTTTTATCGATTAAGTAATTAAATTGTTAAATTTAATAATATTATTTGAGACAAACAATATCACATTAGTGATAAATTAATTGTAACATATATTCTTTATTTAGTGACAACATTATTGTAACTTATAACTTTCATATTTGTGACAAAATCTGTTAGACAATATAGCCACTGATGTAAATTTCTTTTACAACTAATGAAATTTCGTTGATGAATTAATAGTTTTATTTGTGATAATAATAAACACATTAGTGACAATATTTTTTGTAAAAACCAAATTTTATTTGTGACAAAATGATGTTGACACTTTTTTATTAAAATATTAGTGACCAAGAAGTAATGGACACTGATACAAATATTATTAGTGACAAATATATTGTCACTATTTATAATTGTTTTAGTGGTGATAATGTTGTAACAATAAAATGAAGCACTGTTACGACTTTATTCTTCACTACTTTATATTATTTGTGTTGACAAACTTGCCATATATATATGTAAAGTTATTGTGATCATATAGTGTTATCATACATTCCACATGTTTTAGTATTGACACTTTTGTCATAATATAATAAAGTTTTGTTACGACTTAATTCATCACTACTTTATATTATTTGTGATGATAAACTTATCATAAATATGTAAAGTTATTATGATCATATAGTTTTGTTACACATTTAACAAGTTTTAGTGTCAATATTTGTGTCAAAAAAGTGCTGCATAATTGTGACCATTTCTTAAATTAGTAACTATTTTATTAATGACGGAGGTATTTGTGATGGGAGGTGACGACTTCAAAGATTGGACACTATTAATAATAGTGACCAATATTATTGCTTTTAAGGACAACTTTTACTTTCACTAAAAATACAATATCTTACAACTCCCTTAACAATTCTAGCTTAGAAGTTGTCCGCTAAGAAATCTGCAACCAATTAAACGTTTCTTCACCAAAACCTTACAAATATCGAAGTTGTGAAATCTACACCAGCCACTTGGATTTTTCGTATACCACCACCACTATTGACAGCCACCAGAAACACACAAACGATCAACACTCAATCAGCCCAACAAAAATCACACAATTGACCAAGAACAATAGCTACTAAGATCATGAAACCTTCTGGAGTTTTCGTACACCATAAAATCAACACTCCATTATTAAAGAACAACACGATTAGAATCATGCAAAAACCAATCAATATTAATTTGACTAAAACATCACTAAAACAATTAAATTGCACACACTCAATCACCAAGACAACTCGCAATTGTTGTTTAAAAAAACTGGAGAATACACAGCTCCAAAATTAGATAACCATCACCATAAAATCAGCTACTAAAATATTATCCAAGATAACCCAAAAATCTTAGCTGCCAATTCATGAGTTACCTATCATTTTTTACATAAGAACGACAACCATTCAGCCCACTCATCAAGTGAAACACAACCAAAGACAACTATAATGGTTAAAACAAATTTGCAAGATATTACTACCTTAGATAGCCACTATCACCAAAATAGGCTATATATTAAATCCCATCTTGATTAGAATTTTAAACTTAATCAACCTTATATTGAAAGAGTCCCCCATAAGTTCAACTAAGTCCAATTTCAAATAATGCCTAAAATTATGTAATAAGATATCATAACATATGTCTTAACAATCTCCTCCTTTTTAACATTATTTGTGACATATTGAAACTTCCCCTAAAGAAAAAAATTGGACACATATTCATAAACCACATGGGAACTCCTCCTTAATCAAACAACGAGATCTAAACATAATCAAATATCCAAAGTTAACAAACCACAACTAATAAAGCATCCAAATATAAACGTGTTTCCTAAACTATAGTTTTCTCCCCTTTGGGACAAAAGATGCCAAAAAGTACAATAAGGAATCAGCTAATAAATGAAGAACCTGCTACTTTAGTTGACTAAGGGCATTAATCCTCATTTGAAAAATACCTTCAATTCGATCAATTTCATTAAACAAATTAACATGAGAATTGATAGATGAAGATGCCAATGCAACGGAAGGCCCAGGCGAGGAATAGGGTAAATATACCACTTAAGCTTGCTTATTCATATCCAGGATCCTTGGCTAAATATTCATTAATGTCACTAGCTCAAGAACACTCGAAGCCAATCAAGGAACACCATTGACATATAAGAATTAGGTAATCAAGCACAGAAAGTATAACAAAGAATGAGGCTTACCGTCAGTTGCAAACATTACTTTAATGATAAGTCTTCCCAAATTAAAATTTACCCCAGTACTAATGGCATAAACTAACTTAGCCTGTGCCGGATAAACAAAAACCACATGTGTACTTGGCAACCAATTTGACAACACTAGCTTATGGATCACAAAATATTTTTCGTTAAGATATATGCATGTAAAACCGGAGTAGATGGCCATAATGTTAATCTTCCTCCAGTTAATATAGTTGCCATCATATCATTTTTCATAGTTTAATCATCATTATAAATACGGTCACCAAGTAGATTATCGAACCTTAGAAATAAATTCAACCTATCGGGATCAAATTGAATCAATTTACCCCTCACATACACCAATTGATGGCATAAACTAGATTCAGTCAATATATCTTTATCCAAATTACAATAAAGTTCTTTCACCAAGGCAAAATCAATGTGTTGCAGCAGCAATGCAACATTCAATAAGGTTCTTTTAGTCAACAGAACATCCAAGCAAAATTGCTAAAATTCATCTAGATTTATAGGATGATCAAGAACTAACATGATGTTAGCAATGGATTTCCATTTCTGTGCTGCATCGGAAGTGTAAAACGTATAGGACATAGCATTACTAGCTGACATTTTGACTGGAGAGACTCTGCAAGATGATCAGATTGATTTCTAAACTAGTTTTTTGGTCAATTTTTTAGGAGTAATAAAAGGGATAGTTGGTGGTGACCCAATTGTAGAACTAGGAACAATGTTCCTAATAGGAGCTTTGTCGAAATCGGGTTTAGAATCCTCTATTAGTGAAAATAACACTCGTAATGCATCCTCATGTTCCGATAGGTTGACCTGAACAAAGGAGAAGTCAAAAATATCAATAGGCATTTCTGAGGAAGACTCAACCCCAATAATTGTTCTCCCATAGGTTGGATGAAGTTGAAGTCAACTAGAATGTCAAGTAGGGCTAGTGGTGGAGGGAATGGATGCCGATGGTGGCTTCTCCACAATAGAAGATGAAGCTTAATGTTTTTTCTTGCCCATTTGAACTTCAGAAACTAAAAACCCAAGGAAGATGAAGTGGGTGATGTTAATGGAGAGAGAGAGAGCCGACAGAGAAACACCCAAGTGATGAGAGAAGTTAAGCTATTGTGTAGGGGAAGATAACAGAGCTAAAATACAAACCAAAGTACAAAATAAAGAAAGGAGGGAATGGGTTTTAGTAGGTGGTAACAAAAATGAAAGAAAGACAAATTAGGGATTTAATCCCTTTTAGATTCCCTCTTTTTTTTACTAAAATATATCAAAAACGTAAAGCGCATAGTCCCAAAGCACCTAAAAGAAATTCAAACTTGATTGAATTAAAAAGTTTCGTAAAAATATTAGCCAATTGTTTCTTTGTTTCTACATAGGAAAGAACTGCAACTTTTGTCTCCACAAGTTCTCTTATAAAATGATACTTCAAGTCTATGTGTTTCATTCTCGAATGCTGAATCGAATATTTTGAGATATCTATAAGATTCTTATTATTGCATGAAAATGTCAATACATCTTGATTCATTCCATAATCCTCCAACATTTGTTTCATCCATAAAATTTATGAACAACAACTACCAGCAGCTATATATTCCACTTTTGCGGTTGACAAGGGGATGGAATTTTGATTCTTACTATACCACGAAATCAGATTATTACCTAGAAAGAAATAGTCCCCGAGGTGTTTTTTTGGTCATCCAAATTTCCTGCCCAATCTATATTACTATACCTAGCCAAATAGGAGGTAGAATCATATGAATACCATAAACCAAATTTAGAAGTACCACTGACATACTTGGTAATCGACTTTATCGCTGTCAAGTGTGACTCTTTTAGGTTAGGTTGATACTAAGCACAAACTCCAACACTATAACTAATATCCGGTCTACTTGTGGTTAAGTAAAGTTGGCTTCCAATAATGCTTCTATATAGGTGTACATCGACACTTTTCCCATTATCATCTTAGTTCAACTTCATAGATACACTCATAAGAGTTCTAGCATGCCTTGCATTTTCAAAACCAAACTTCTCAACTAAATTCTTCACATATTTAGTTTTCTATACAAAGAAGTCATCCTTCAGTTGTTTAATTTGTAAACCTAAAAAGAAATTTAGTTCACTTACCATACTCATCTCAAATTCATACGTCATCAATTTCATGAATTCATCAACCATCTTTAGATGAGTGGAACCAAACACAATATCATCAACATAAACCTGTGAGATCATTAAGTTAGATCTACATTTTTTATAAATGAGGTCTTATCAAACTACCTTTTTCATAGCCTTACTTAAGTAGATATTGAGTAAGTCTTTCATACCAAGCCCTTGGCATTTGCTTGAGACTGTAAAGAGTCTTCTTTAGCTTGAAAACATGATCAATATATACTGAATCAATGAAACCTTTCGGCTGCTCAACATATACCTCTTCTTATATAAACTCATTCAAGAATGTACTTTTAGCATCCATTTGGTAGAGTTTGAAGTTGTTCACACATTCTACACCCAAAAGTAATCTGATTGACTCAAGTCTTGCCACTAGTGCAAAAGTTTCATCGAAATCAATTTCTTCAATTTGAGAATAACCTTGAGCCACTAACCTTGCTTTATTTCTAGTCACATTGCCTTTTTCATTAGTTTTTTTATTTCGAAACACCCATTTTGTTCTAATTACATTCACATTAGATGATCTTGGCACCAATTCCCAGACGTCATTGCGAGCAAATTGAGTATATTCTTCTTGCATAACTACTATCTAGAACTCATCTTGTAAGGCTTCTTTTACATTTTTAGGCTTGAATGAAGAGGTATAACATAAAAGTCTCGCGAGTTCTCGATAACCTATCCTTTTTCTTTCCTTTGTTTTTCTTCTCTCACTGTCTTCTCCAATTACGTTCTCACTTCTTCTGATATGTGAAGGAGGATCTTTGTTTAAATAATTTTCTCTCAATTTTTCATTATTTGGAGGAATTATTTCCGCATATAGTGTTTTGGTAGTTTGATCATCCAAAGCAACTGACAATTCTTCTACATGGACAATTTCTTCACCAGTAGCAACTAACTACAAATTTAGGTAGTTTTTGATTATTGCCTTGTTGCTTGTTTAAGTTGGTTCACAAAAATGGTTTTGTAAGTTCTCTTCAGCAACTTTATCGTTTATTGAGATACACCATCTATCATAACATTTATGGATTCTAACACTTTCTTGGTTCTTTGGTTAAACACTTGGTATGCTTTACTATGGATTGAATATCCAAGAAAGATCCCTTCATCACTCTTGCTTTCAAACTTTTCGAGCTGTTTCCGATCTCTAAGAATGTACACTTGCTACCAAAAACATGAAAGTAGTTTATATTTGGTTTCTTTCCCTTCTAAAGTTCATAAGATATTTTGTTCAATATACTTCTAAGATGAACTCTGTTACATATGTATCATGATGTATTCACCGGTTCAACCCAAAACCACATTGACATTGTTTTTCCATTCAAATAGATCTGGCTATTTCTTGAAGTATTGGATTCTTCCTCTCCGCAACTCCATTTTATTATGGAGTTTTAGGTGCTGAAAATTCTTGTATGATACCTTGTTTATCACATAAATAGTTAAAGCTTGCATTCTCAAATTCCTTTTTGTGATTTTATCGTATTCTCAACACTGTCATATTTTTTAGATTCATTACCTGCACACATAGGCTTCTAAAAGCCTTAAAAGCATTTGATTTTTCTTTTAAGAATGGTACCTAAGTGTATCTATAGTAATCATCAACACAAGTCAAAAAATATTTCATTCCACCAATGCTAACATGATGTGTTGGACCGATCAAGTCCATGTGAATTAATTCCAATATACATGAGGAAGTAACATGTTTAATCTTTTTATATGGCACTCTCGTCTGTTTACCTATTTGATATGCACTACATACCATCTTATTCTCTTTATTCATTATAGGCAAACCTTTCACAACTTCAAACTTCCTCAACTTGCTGATAAGCTTATAGTTAACATGACCAAGCTTTTGAGGCCATAGATTTATATTGTCATTAGATGAGGTAGATTTATAAGAAGTAGTGACCAATAACATATAACAATTGTCTACCGATCATCTACCACTCACAAGACATTCTCTTTTTTCAATTAACACCCTGCACTCATCACTTGTGGATTTAACTAATAATCCATCATCACAAAGCTGTCTAATACGTACCAAGTTTGCTTTTAACGCATTAACATGAAGAACAATCTTAAAGTGTTGCAGCCCATCCATGTAAAGTGTCCCTCTTTCGATGACTGAAGCCTTCTTTCCATCACCAAAAGTAACATGCCCATCTACACAACTTTGATAATCAATCAAGTAACTCCTTTCTCCTATCATATGACACGAACATCCACTATCATGATACCAACCTTCACATGAAGTAACCTTCGCGGATTTAAAAACTACAAAAGCTTGCAATTGACCCTTTCGAACCCAATGAGCTTTAGTATTATGGAATGCTACTGAAAATTTAATAAAGAGTATATAGATTTTAGGTTTTAAGCCTTTTGAAATATCATTTGTAATAACTTGTAGCATTTCTGTCTTATATGCCCGATAGCCCCACAAAAGTGACATGTAGGTATGAACCTCTGATTCTTCCTTGAGATTTCTCCTTTGACAATTCTAGCATCATTGATTTTATTATCATTCACTTTAGAACAATTACCTTTGTAACCAACACCTTTCAAGTCTCCTTTAATCTTACTAATTTCTTACGATTGTTCTAATTTTTTTGTAGCTCCATTTAATATTCTTATTCCTTTTTCCATTCTGACCAGCTTTAATTTTGTTTCATCAAGCTCATTTATTGTAAATTATAACTTCTTCTCTAAATCTTGAATGATGTTCTTCATAGATGAGTTTTCCTTCTTTAACTTTTCATTTTGTCACAATATGAAATTAAACTTTGAGTTGATCGATTTGTATTTTCCCGGAGTTTTGGACGATTTTGTCCATAGTTTTGTCATCAGTTTATTACTTCTTAGATGTTATTAAACACGCAACTGGAATTTTGTTTTATAAAGCAACTAACGCAACACTACTTACAATTTCTTCTTTACTACCATACTCACTTTCAGATTCATTTTTGCTCTACGTGCTTGTATAAGACTTCCTTTTATCTTTTTTAAATTGTTAGCACATTCTACTTGCACATGTCCAAAGCCTTGACACTTCTGACATTATTTTTTTTCACTTTTCTTTCACTCTTTTAAGTTTTAACTTTTTGTTTGAAATTGCTATTTGATGAGCTCCCACTATTTTGCCCAAATTCGGGACTATCCTTCTTAACTTTCTTTAACCACTTGCTAAAATTTCTTATCAATAACATTATATCCTCATTCTTTTCGGATTCATCTCCTATATAATTCACGACCTTACCAATTTTAGTTTGCAATGTCAATCTTTTGCTTTTGTCACATTTATCCTTTAGAAATTTCTTCTCAAAGTTGATAAGAATCTTAATTACCTTATCCAATGACAATTCACTGATATTATAAGCTTTTTCAATAGCTGCAATCTCAAAGTTGATAAGAATCTTAATTACCTTATCCAACGACAATTCATTGATATTATAAGCTTTTTCAATAGCTGCAATTTTCGGTATTAATCTTGGAGGTAATGATCTTAATGTCTTCTTAACAAGTTTCATATTCGAATAGTTCTTCTTAAGTTGATGTGCTTAGTTTGCTATATCACCCAGTCTCTTATAGAAGTCTCCAATAGTTTCACTCTCATCCATCTTCAACTCTTCAAATCTCACAGCTATCATTTGGCAGATTTCGATCCCTCATGTACAGTTTGTGAAGTATCCCATGCTTCTTTTGTCGATTCACAAGTTGATATCATTGAAAAACGAACTTTATCAATGGCACTGAAGATGACATGCATGGCTTGAGAATTTCCAAGTGCTCTCTCTTCTTCATCCCTTGTCCACTCAGATGAATATTTCAAAACTGCTTCTCTCTTTTCATCAATCGTCACTGGATGTGTCCAGCCACGTAAAACTAAGTTCCATACTTTTATTCCCTGTGCCTAAATAAATACTCTCATACGTGATTTCTATGCAGGATAATTGGAACCATCCAACAATAGTGACCTAGTGATTGATGCTTCTTTTTTTGTATCCATATTTGCAAAACACAGATTTACACCAATTTGATATACCAAGTTCTGATTCAGTGACTTGCTCTGATACCAATTGAAAATCCAAAAGGATGTAGTTTTGAAAAAATTCTAGTTCAGCTGCAGTTGTTTCTAACATAAGTGAAAACAAAAAGATTAAACGCAAAATAACAAATCAACACTAGAAATTTGTTATTGCAGTTTTGCACACCTTGCCTACATCTATAAGGCTCTCACCTAGCTTTATACTTTTATTAATTGACAATAGTTATACAAGGCTATATTAAGCCGACTCACTCAAATCTTGATACTATCCCTTGTCCTCACAACCTGTGAAAGTAATTTACACCCAATACACAATCAACTCGTGCTAACCTCAATAGAAGATTTTTCTTAACAACATTTAACAATAAAGATAATAAATAAATAACTCAATTCAATAAAATAGTAATAGATAAAAAATACACTTGAGAGAATAAGAATAACTCCCCTAAAAATTCCAGCTTCTTTAACAAAAGATCAGAAGTTGTCTGCTAAGAAATATGCAACCAAATAAATGTTTATTCACTGAAACATTACAAATATCGAAGATACAAAATCCATAACGATTGTTGTAGTTTTTCATACACCACCACCATTATCGATAGTCAGTAGAAACATATAAATGATCAACACCTAATTAACCCAACAAAAATCAGACAATCGACCAAGAACAACAGCTATTACGATCATGAAACCTTATGTAGTTTTTGTACACCACAAGTTACAAATGCCAACCATAAAATCAACACTCCATTGTTAATGAACAACACTACCAGAATCACATAAAAACCAAAAATATTAGTTGTCAAATTGCACACACTGAACCACTAAGACAACCCCCAATTGTCGTTCAAAAAAAACTAGAGAATACATAATTCCAAAATTGGATAACCATCATCATAAAATCAGCTGCTAAAATATTATCCAAGATAGCTCAAAAATCCTAGCTGTTAATTCACAAGTTACCTATCATTTTTCCACATAAGAATGACAACCACTCAGCCGACACTTCAAGTGAAACACAGCCAAAGACAACTGCAATGGTTAAAACAAATATGAAAAGATATTGCTACCTTAGATAGCCATTATCGCCAAAATAAACTATGCATTAAATCTCATCTTAATTAGAGTTTTAAACTTAACCAACCTTATCTTAAAAGAGTCTTACATAAGTCCAACTAAGTTCAATTTCAAGTAATGCCCAAAATTAATTACATTATAAGATATCATAACATACATCTCAACAAAAATATTTCATTAATAAATCAAATTCCTAAAAAAATTATAAAGATGATAAGATCATTCACTATTTCTCAATACTTCATTTCCCCAAAGGAATTGTATAATTAAGAAAAACCATGAACCATAAGTCTTTTGATAAATTGATAAAATTATAATTCCTTTTATTAACTTATAAATAACAAAATACAATAATTTTTAGGGAAGATCATTTGCTAGTTTTATTAAGAACTAAATAAGCAACTATCACATGGAAATATTTAAAGAAATAAGATTAAGCTTTGATTTCAAATCCTTACAATAGGCCAATTTGATTAATAATCAAGTAAACTTGGAAGGTGGTTCGTGTGTTTCAAATTGCTAGTATTATCCTCGACGTTAAACATGGAATTTTGCTCAATTTTTTATGAGAGATTGTATTGGAGAAAAACAAGTTTTCAGAAAATAAGAACGTTGTGGCTAGATAAGAAGTACACTTTTTCCACTTGATTTGCACATAAGGATTGCATTATTTTATGATTATGGGTCAAAAGTATTCAATCAAAGCAAAGAAACAACTAAAGGAAAGAAACACGAAACAACTGATCAATATGTTTTCTCTGAATGATGAATTTTCCGTCACATGTTTCTTTTTTTTTGTTACGAAGGAAATTAAACTAACACAGACTAACACATACTTCTACGATTTAAGACCCCTTATATGTCCTGTTCAACAATCTCAATACACTCCAGTGGAATACCTTGAAGCACATGACTACCAGGACATATTAGCAAAGCTAAATTTGCCATCTTGCCAGCACTCCTATTCCTTTCCATATAGACATACTAAAATTGAACAGCGCAATCTCTAAACTGGAGCTCCCGAATGCCCCTTACCAAAGAAGTACCATAAAAAAAACCTCAACTTGGATGAAGAGAGTATATTAATAACTTCCTAAGAATCCACTTCTAGCACCACTCATTGATATCCGAGGTCCTATGCCAGAAGTAGACCAGTAAATAGCCCCCAAAGTTCAGCAGTCAAAGGTGAGCACAATCTAATATTCTTCAAGAAAACTCCAGACCAATGTCTTGTGTTATCCTTAATTAATCCTTCAGCTGTAGCAATTCCCAATCCAGTTTAACTGCACCGTCTGTATTTAATTTTACCTAGCCCTCCATCAGTTTAGTCAAACCTATAAATGTACCCAGTGGTACTCTCGAAGCTGGAATAACTTTACTTACCACTACCCTGGCCTTATTTATCCAAACAACATGATCTAATACCACCTTAGCTCCTGCATCGGGCCAAATAAAATCATACTCAAATATACTCTTATTTCTCTACTGCCATAAGAACCAACAGGAGACTTAGAAAATAGTAGCCCACGCAAACCTCTACACTTGTTTATGGTTACTAAGATTAACAATCAACCATAGCTCCACATATTGTTGAAAAGAATTAGTATCGATCACTGCTGAAGGGCATTTATGCCAAAAGGATTTCACCCTACTACAATCTCATAATGCATACAAGAATGTCTCTTTGTGGCTACAAAACTGGAATCTTGAGTCCATTGAAATATGGCGAGCCACTCATTGTTGGTTGGTTCGTAGTTTTCTTTTAATCAGAAGCCAAAGAAATGACCGAATCTGTTGGGGCCTTGACCATTTCCATATCAGTTGCCAAATCCTGCTGCTGTCTTTCACGGTCTTGTCTTCAATGAGATCATATGCAAAAGCCACCGTAAAACAACTATTCTTTTCTAGTCCCCATACTATTCGATCCTCCCCCATCCCAATTTTGGGAGGCATAAGTGCCGCAATAGTCATGCATACTAAAGAAGGGAGGTATTGTTGGAACATAGTCTAACGCCAATTGCCATTCTCATGAACCAAATCCTTAACTGCACCATACAATGAGGTTAAGAAGTCAATACCAGTAAAAGAGGACCCCACTCTCCCACCCATGCATCCGACCAAAAGTATACTCTTTTTCCATTACCTATTTGCTATTTGATAACTTGGCATACGAAGTGCCATGTAGCTGTGATCCCCCTCTATATTACCAAAGCCCCTTTCCTCTCCAATGTTTGAAGGATGTAGCTGGACTTATAAAGCGTTGGGTTTGGTGAGCACTTCCCAACCTACCTTAGTAAGTAATGCATCATCGGAAGAATGTACTTTTTTAATTCCTAGGCCCCCTGCATGTTTAGACCAACATACTGCCTCCTACTTAACCAAATTCATTTTTCGTTGCCCATCCTTTGTGTCACAGATGAAGTCCCTCATTATCTTCTCTAAATCGTTACATAGTTGTCTCAGCAATGTTACAGTTTGCATTGTATAGATGGGAGGGAAAGAGATGACTGACTGAGTTAATGTAACACGTCCAGCTAGGGATGGCAATCTTGGCATGGCCCGACTTAGCCTATTTTTGGCCCGGGTTGGTCGGGCCACGGGCTGACCATGGTCCGCCTGGGCAGGCAATTGGTCGACCATGGTTGGCTCGCGTGGGTAGTAGGTCGGCCTGGCCAGCCCCATGGCCTATTGACTTTGTCTGAAACGACGTTGTTTTGATTAAAACAATGTCGTTTTGATATTTTTTTAAAAAAAATTAATAGACCCCAACTCGACTCGCCCGTGGCCTAGCCCATTGCCATCCCTACGTCCAACTAGTGATAACACTCAAGTACTCTAGCCTGTAAGCTTCTGTTGTGCTTTTTCCAGTATATACTGATAGGTTTTCCTCATGGTTCGCTCATGTATCAAAGGCAATCCTAGATATTTACCCAGATTTTTTGTACATTTAAACTAGAAATCATGCCTGAGAATGTAAACTTTATCCCAACTGACATTCTTGGAGAAATAAATTCTGCTTTTTCCATTGCTCACTTTCTGACCTAAAGCCCTATAAAAAGTTTCCAACACCTGTGAAACCACCCAAACCTGAGATGACGATGCTTCAACAAATAGAGCTAGTCCATTTCCAAAGAATAGGTGTGAGGTGGAAGGCCTGTTTCTGCTTATACAAAATGGTTTCCAATTCCATTTTCGCACCTCATAGGATATAAGATGGCCTAACTTTTCCATACAGAGCCACAAAAAGATAAGGCGATAAAGGGTCACCTTGTCTAATACCCCTTGCGGGGGTAAAAGGATCAGAGAGGTTGTCGTTCCAAGATACTTGCATTGAAACCGTGGTTATACACTTCATAATGAGGCTGGTGAAATGTTTTAGTAAGCCAATGTCTCTTAACGTGTCCTTAATAAAATCCCAACTAAGTCAATCATATGCTTTTTTTAAATCGACTTTGATTGCAAGGATGCCAGTCTTTCCCTTCTTCCTTCTCATTGAATGTATTGCCTCTTGAGCAATTATAATATTATCCGTTATGTGCTTGCCCGAAACTAAACTACATTGAGTATAAGCCACCAAAGAATCCAGTTGAGGCTTCAGTTGATTCACTATGACTTTCGAGATTGTCTTATATAACACCGAGTAGAGGCTAATAGGCCGAAATTAAGTAATGTAGTTTGGCCAAGATAGTTTGGGAATCAACACCAAAATAGTTTGATTCACCTCCAACTCCATCTCTTATGTCGGAAGATTTTCTAAATAAAGTCCACTACTGTTGAGCCAACCTTTCCCCATTTGTTCTGAAAAATAAAGCATTGTAAACATCGACTCCTGGGGCTTTGTTTGGGTTTATATATCAAAACTACCTTCTTGATTTTTACTGCTAGGACTAGACCAATAATTTCCTGCACTGTCTCCTCTAGTAAAGTAGGAAAGGCACCAGAAATTAGATACCTAAATGTAGTATCATCTTTAGTAACAAACATCCTTTAAAAATAATTCTTGGTCGGCAGACGCATTTGCTTAAGGTCAGAAATCATATTTCCATCATTTTCAATTAACCTCTTTATTTTCATCTTTCTTTCTTTTTACCATAGCTACTGTGTGATAGTATTTGGTATTTCGATCTCCTTGCGACAGCCATATACATTAGGCCTGTTGATTCCAGAAGATCTCCTCCTCACAAAGGACTTGGACTAATTCTCTACAAAGCTTATCCTTTAGCAACAAGTCAGGATTATGAATCTCCGTTGCTTTTTGTATGTCCTCCAACCTAGCTAATAGTCGTTTTTTCGATGGAAAATATTGCCAAACTCAAGTTTGTTCCATTTCATGAGTTGTGTAAAGAAGTTGGCTAAGGTGTTACTCAAATTTGTCGCTGTTGGGGGCCAATGTTCTTCCACCACATTATTAAAGTCTTCATGACCTAACCAGGCTAATTGGAAACGAAATATTGGCTGGCGTAATTCAATCAGATTTGTCCTATCAAATTCAATCAGCATAGGCTGATGATTTGAATCAAAAAAAGGTAGGTGTTTATTAATCGCATGTGGGAATGCCTCCAGCCATTGCAAAGAGCAGAATACTCTATCTAGTCTAGCCTGAACGTTCCCCCTCCGTTATGTATACTTCGACCCAACATATACCAAATCATAGAAACCACAACAATGCACACAATCCTTAAAATTTTTGTGAACTATCAATGTGGAATTAGACCCACCCCTTTGATCAAAACTACCCAATTTGGCATTAAAGTCGCCTCCTACGAGCCAAGGTTTGAAAACTTGACTTCTAATCCAATGGAATAAGGCCATAAGATTTTTTAAGTAGTAAAATGGGGACTAGCATAAACTACAGTAAAAGCAAAAGTTGAGGACCCATATATGATATTGGTGTGTCTAAATTGTCTATGAGCAAGCATAATAGAAACTTCAAAATCCATTTTCCATAACATCCAAATACCTCCAGCAAAATCGTCAGCTTCTACTCGAAAGGAAAAACCAAAACCTAATTACACACAACATTGTTTGCTCTCTGGCGATTAATTCGGGTTTTAACTAAGACCATCATCCTTGGTTTATAGATATTAACATAATTCCCAGAATAGCTTGAAGTTTATCCCCTCTAGCCCCTTGGCAATTCCTGATGATGATCGACATAAAGGAAAATATGAGGGTGGAAGAGCACACTCCTAAGGTTAAAGGATCTCCTGGATTTTCTCACAGCCATCTCCAATGATTCCACCAGAGTTTGCGGAACCATCTCTTCAACGTCCCCCTTGCACAGAGTCTTCCTCCATCCTCGTCTCACTGTCTATGGGATCTGGAGGTTTGGAAGGAGGAAGGGTGTGGTCCTCACTGCTAAAACTGGGATTTATAATTTTCATAATGCCATCCATGGGGCAGTCACTATCCCCCTCATCCATCTCCCTTACCGAATAGGATTTACTATCACAGAGAAGTTCGGTATTGGAGGTTAAGCAGACAACTATATGTTTCTCCTTGGATCTGTGTAGTGGTTGTATTTTTGCAGAAGAGTCTAGACCTTTCTCAGTTGGATTATTTGATATACGGTCCACAATGCCCTGCTCCTGGTGGGCCACCTTCTTCCCCTTGAGAACAACCCTCGACTTGAGTTTTGGTCCATAAGTAGGTGACCCTATCCCATGAGACTGATTCCTTGCTGCCTCCAAGTTTAATTTCGAAGCTACTATTTGTTCTCCCCCTGATAAGATTCTAGATGTATGTGAAGTTATCGGCTTGTCATTAATACCACCCAGTATTTTTGTGTTTGACAGAGTTGAGAAACGAGATCCTCGCACTCGAGTACCATCTTTTGGGTTGCATGATACTTGCTGAAGTCGAGAACTCTTCGGGTGGTGTTGAGGTTTCTGTTGAACCTGTATTCATGGACTGTATACCTTTTTTGTCACTTCCTTCAACGACTCTGTTTGTTCTCTGTGTATCCCAACCTCCATCGTCGGAATATCTACCGCCATGTTATGTACTGGTTGTTGATTGTCTACCGGAACTTTTTGCCTGTACATGCAATTCCCTGAGTCGTGTCCCACAATTCCATATTGGAAGCAAATCTGCGGCAGTCCCTCGTAAGCCACCATTAAGATTTCACCATCAAGCTCCACTCTCAAACTTAGGGGAACACTGAGATCAATATCCACTGCAATTCTTGCAAACTTTCCCTATTGAGCAAGCATAGTCATTTCATCAATCTTTATTGTCTAGCCGTCTAAATTACCAAAGCTGTGAGTATCAATGGATGATATCTAGAAATAGTTAACTCGGGAAATCGGATCTAAACCACCACCCTTGTTACCTTACCTTGTGATAGCCGAAACGTAGGATTCCATAGTTGTACTAACAAAGCATGACCTAGAATTACCTAAGGACCATTGGTTAAGGTGTTGATAAAGTCTTCTTCTTCAAT
>JAOSBO010000002.1:14504416-14516572 GCA_027563915.1 Erythroxylum rotundifolium
AATTGTTATGTTTGAAATTGAAATAATTGTGAATATTTGAAATTTCATGATGCATTGTGATTATGTTATACCTTGAAAAACGTTATAACATTTGGAATTAAATGAAAAGAAGAAAAAGCATGAAAATATAAGAAAATGATAAAATGAAAGAAGCACAAGAGTGCAAATTGTGATTGACTAAATTGAGCATAAATTTGAATGTGTTTGGGCAAGAGAGGAACCATTTCGTAGTCACGTACATGTCAACATAAAGCCTTCTCCCGACTACCCGCTTGTAGCCCACGAGATCCGAAAAGTGGACTCGTTTTGTTCACGGAGTAAACTTCGGTTTCTTTGTTTTGTTTCAAGGAACCCCCGAGCCATTTGTTATGCATTGACATTTTGATATGTTAAGTTATGATACAAATTTGAGTGATATGCTGTAATGTTAATGACATCAAACACGTCCTATGTGAAAATGAATTGAATTATGAAATGTGACTTGGTATTGTAATTGCCTATTTATCATTCTAGATTGAGGTAAGAAGTGTATGCCTATATGAATGTATATATGTATATATATGTTTGATTGTGTGGCTCGTTGCCAATGGCTATAAATATTTTAGTCACTAAGCTGTGTAGCTCAACCCACAATTTCCCTCCTCAGGTGCAGAACGAGAAGATTAGCGATCCTTGCAAGGCATTCGGAACTCCAAGATAACTAGAAATCTTTTGTACTAAGCTAGTGACCATTTTTGGATAGCTTTATAGGTATGTCAAACATGAGCATCATTTTGTATTTTATATTAAGTTGATGTGTATGTTGAGATGTAAGTAAAGCTAGTTCAAACTCTCACTTTGTTTAAAAATGAGAAAGTGAAATTGAGTTCCTTTTTATGTCTGATTATGTTATTTTAAAGATTGGGATAATGAAATATAAATGAGCATACTCTTCATTGTTGAGATTGCCAATGGTTGTTAGTGTTAGAATAGCATGTTAGAATTGGAGAGATTGTGATCTGAACTCAAAGGAAAGACAGACGTAAGGAAAACATAGACGCAAGGAATTGTCTGTGATGATGTCATAACATAAACACAAGGAAAGATAGACGCAAGGAAAACACAGACACAAGGAATCGTCTGTGATGACGTCATAACATAGACACAAGGAAAGACAGACGCAAGGAAAACATAGACGCAAGGAGTCGTCTGTGATGACATCATAACCCAGACGCAAGGAAAGACAGATGCAAGAAAAGACAAACACAAGGAAAATACAGACGCAAGGAATCGTCTGTGATGACATCATAACCCAGATGCAAGGAAAGGCAAACGCAAGGAAAGATAGATGATAGACAAAAGACAGACGATAGACAAAAGGCAGACGATAGGCGAAAGACAGACGATAGACAAAAGACAGACGATAGACAAAAGACAGACGATAGAAAAAAGACAGACGATAGACAAAAGGTAGACGATAGGTAGTCAACTTAAGATGATACAAAGTCAAACACAGATGATAAGCAAAACAAAGACGATACAAAGAAGAGCTTAAGAGTTGGAGGGTTAGTTTTGAATGCAAGTGTTTGTGTAAAATGTTGGGTATTCGAATCGATCGTTGGGCTCCAGAAACGGGATCCAACAACTGATGCATTTGGATTTCTACCTCTGCCTTGAGCCTCTCTCTATGGTTATGGAGGAGCAGACTATACTATTTTTTCTGTTTGTCTTATATGAAAGTTATCTCTTTCTCTACGACCTCTACTGCTTTAACCTTTACCTTTCTTTCTCCATTCTCTTTCTGCTCTCCCCTCTTTAAACTTTGCTTCCAATTGCCGAATCTTATCAATCAACCCCTATAAATTGGGGAATTCAATAACTACAACAACACTATACAAGGAAGGTATGAGTCCCAACTTGTATCTTTCCATTTTTGCAACTTCAGTAGGTACAATTGTTGTAGCAAATTTGCATAAACGTAGAAATTCACTTACATAATCATCCACGCTCATACTAAAGTTTTTTCTAAGCCTTTCAAATTGTAAGGCTCAAATCTTTCTTTCATATGGGGAAATAAACTCATCAATTAATACCTGTTTAAAGAATTCCCAGGTCGGAGGATTCCTACCATATAATTGATCCTCGATATTCCTCTGAAATCATTCCCAGGCATTCTTTGTCAATTTAACCCCCACTAATTCTATGATCCGTGCATCAAAGCAAGTCAATCTCCAGACCATTTTCTCAGAATGAGTAATAAACTCTTGGGGATCCTCATGTCTCTCACCATCAAACTCAGGGGTTTGTAATTTCAAGAAATCATTGATACTTACCCTTTCATCATCTAAAGCTCACCTAAGTAATCCTATAGGAATTTGCACTGGCTGTGGTGGTGTAGGAGCAACTTCAGGTACACCCTAAGGTCTTTCTCTCTCTCTTCCTTTAAGTGTTTTTATTTCTTTTCTCAATTCTAGAACCTCTTGCCTTTCCCTTAAGGCTCGGTTCTCTTCTTCTAAGGCTTCTGTTCTTTGTTGTAAAGTTCTAACATCTTCCCCTCGAGCAGCTGGGGGTTCAGGTTCCCTCTTTTTAGGACGATCTCGTCCTCGTTAAGGAGGTGTTCTTCTTTTAGGAGGCATCTTTATTATGGAGAAAATTAAAATCATTTAGATATAATGATTTATCAAAATAACATGCTATTGACATGATGCAAATCCTATGCCCCATGGTGTCATGCTCATGCAAGAATATCATATGCATATATCATATCATATACATATTTACATATTATTCTCATTCACTATGCTTTTTCAACATTCTCTTCATCTCTATTTTACTAGGCTGCTTAGGACTGAGAAGGTACTTTGAAATACCTTTGATGTGTTTGGGGTTCTTTGTATGGTTAGTAGCCTATCCATTCTACTTCTCATCCCCGCACACATCCTTACTCTTATGAAACCTTTGACTCTGATACCCTCTGACACGACTCGCCTTCTAGACCGTGTTGGCACTAGGGGATGGGTAGGACTAATGCCACCAAAACCTGTAGCTACTTAACAGTTTTGAATAAAACAAGGATCTCAATCCGTAATTCCAACATATATTATCTACTTACGATCTACAAATCTATAATCATCTTATATCATCAACTGACATCATTCTCAATAACATAGCATATCCATAAATGTATCATATACATATGAGTATGACAAACCATGAAGCAGCTATAAGCATTTGCAATTACATCATGCCAATAACAAATTACTTGTCTGTTTATCCAAGCTAGTCTCAAAAGGCTTGGATTTCTCCCTTGTATGATCTGCTAATCCCCTGAAATGATAATAGGGAGAGGTGAGACTACAACATGACTCAGTGAGATATAAACATGCTACCATGTTTGTTAGGCTAGGTAACACAAGGCTAGCTTCACAAGAATGGTGTATAACATTCTAAACAACAATACATGGTATCAATAAATAAACAGGTAGAAATTTTAAATGCGGCAATCACACGAGTATCAATAATAAATCCCAACATAAATTGTTCTATTATAAAGTGAATTTGGTTTCTGAATTCTTTTATGAGTTCTGGGTTCTTTCTTTGATAGAGTTCCACAGGATTTCTAATTCTAAGCTTTGTCATTTCTGAGTTTTAATTTCTCAATTCTGAGTTTTGATTTTCTGAATTTCTTAAGAAGAGACAGAGGCATGTTAGTACGGTGTATCTCCCGTTTTTTGATTCTAGGCAAGGTTCGCCTATCCCTGCCCCTAGAGGTCCGCCCTCTCCAGGTAGGACTTGAATCTGACCCATCACTAGTGAGTTACCTATGTGCACATAGTCTAATAATATACCCCATCAGCTGGGTATCCTATGAACTCATCGATCATAGATAAAAGGAAAAACATGATTCGTCAAAGAATTGCAATTAATAGGTTCAACACAATAAGGGAGCCAAAAGATGCAAAGAATCTGAATATCACCTAGCCAATCTGGCATACAACATGCGAGACTCAATCACATGGAGTCATATATCAAATAAGTCATACAAATTCGAGAACACTTCAACAAGCCGCAAGATTAAAAAAAAAAGGATTACTACACAAGTATAGTAGCATGATTATGCTCAACTTGAGTATCTCAGGGGTTTTGATCTTTTTTTTTCTAATATTCTTGAACTTGAGAGGTACTAGGTACGACTTCTAGTTCTATTCCTCGTCTGCTTTCACAAGCTATTGGGTAGCATGCATAAAAATTACTTATACCTGCATTAGTCATTTTTACATAAATCTAAGTGCTGTATAAAGGGAATTTCAATTGGATGAGTATCCTGTGAGATATGGTTAAATAAGTGAAGGGTGTTACTGACCTTAGTGACACTGAACAAAAACAAGACAGCTTTAGAAAAATCACAATAAATCCAAATTTCATCATTTTTAAAGCCATATTTGGATATGAGATATCCATATGAGTCTATTGAAAATGCAAATTTGAATCACCTCAATTGGATAAGAAATGAACAAGTTATAATGATTTTAGTCAGGAAGGGTTCAACTCGTGACAAAATATTAAGGTTGACTGTAAATGGGATATTTGGAAGCCTTAATGACCAAATTAGAAAATGGTTATAAAAAAATGTGAATTATGTGTTAACTAGAGATATTGAAATTTTGAAAACCATTGGACCTATGTGGAAAAAGTTATGCCTCTACGACTGAGACCTGTGTGGATGAATCAGTTAAACTGAATAGGTTCAAGTATGATTAAGCTAATCAAGACATAAAGAATCAAGTACTCGGAATTTTGAGCTAAATTTGGACATAATGAAGTCCAAGACTCCTAATTTCAAGGGAAATTTTGGCTTGAAACCAATTTGACCATTATAGAAGAAAATAAATTTATAAATGACACATTTTTTAGCATTTCATAAGAAGAGCTCATCATTCAATTCTGACTCTAAAGTCCTCAAACAATTAACTTTCATTTCATGTTTCAATCCCGCTGGTATTCTGAACCAGTTTCAATTCAGGACTTATATCTCTATTTTTTTTTTGGCCCACCATAAATTCGTAAAAAATGCAAGGATATAGTAGACACCTATATCTACAACTATCAAGTTTTGAGTTTCTTCAAATTCAAACATTAAACAGCTGAAGAAAATTGTATAAGAAGGACCTACGAATCTGCCTCCCTTGGCAGATTTGAACTCCAAAACCCAAGGTTTTGGTTTAGGTCCAAAACACCATAGAAATGAAAATTTCCTTATGTTAATTATTCATTAGACATCAAAGAATAAGAATCTATCATTAAAATCATCAAACATAAATTTCATCAAGTGGGTTTCATAGTTATGGCAAGAGAAAATGACAAACTAAATTCCAATCGATAGAATCAAGTGTCGAGACTGAGGCTTACCATTTTGTATTGACTAATTGGCTTGATTCTCCTTCACTTTCTTGTCACAAAGCTTGAAAATTTTGAGAGAGGAGTTTCTATGGTTCAGCCAAGTGAGGGAGGAGGAAGATAAGAGTTTTGTCTTATTTGCACGTAGCTTCCTTTATAAGCCACTCTTTTCATTATTTACAAAAATGCCCCTTTTGTACTAGTTCTTTAAAATCTACTCGTACAATTTCCTGTGATGAGCAAAAAACTGTCAAACATCATTAATTTGATGTCACCAAAAAATATGATTCACTGTCTTGGTTTTAATGACATTAGCCTCAAATACTATTTTTTTTTTGGTGTACCGCTTAAATCAGATACCGGGTGTTACATTTGGTATGTCAATTTTGATCACCATTATGTTATTTACATCTTAAATTGCATTCACTAATTTAGTAGATGACTTATAATTTTATAACTATATAGATAAAAGTTAGATGAATTATCAAAAATGGTCTAGTTAATAGTTAGAATGATTGAAGAATTTTATGAAATTTGTAAAAGATCACATGGGTTTAGAATATATTAATTTTATATCTTAGATTTATTCTATCATTTCCTATATACACTATAATTTAATCTTAAAACTTTTTCTTATATTACAGAATCGATGAAGATGTAATTGAAGAGTGATCACGTTGTAAAAGTTATGTGGTGTTTGCTTTAATTTAAACCAAATCATTAGTGTATCAATTTTCTCACAATAATTTTAGTTGATTTTGACCAACCTTGTTAACTGTTACATGTTTATGGACCTGGACAACACTTGGTAGTTATTCGGGTTATGCTCCAATGTTTTCGTAATTTGAGCATCTTTATCAATATACCCAGACATATTCAATTTGTTAATTTTTCTCTATATTGTTTTGTTTAGAAGGATTGCTCAAATTATTATTAATATCTTTTATAAGAACAAAGGATCATCTTTTAATGTTATATTACTTTTATTAGTACAATTTGATAATATTTATATAATTTTACTTTATATATGGAATGCTCGACATTTTGAATTAATAATATTTATCTATGATTTGATTTTATAATAATAAAAAAATAATTCACAATAAAAATATGTTGATACATTATATACAAAAAGTTGCAAATTGCTCAATAACATGGATTATTGAAATAGTTGCAAATAAAGTTTAGTAACAATTTTACAAATTCATAGTTAAAAGTCTTGTCTTATAAAATTTTAAAAAAGTAGTTAAAAGTTTTACTTACAAAATAAAATTGTAGAACATAATAAATTACTAAAAATAAAAAACATAGAAAAATAATATGGTTATGAACAAGTTAAACTTATGTAAAAATTATTGGCTACGTTTCTATTTTGTTGCCAGTCATTTGGCACCAAATGTTTTCCCTCCATCATATTTGTAACATTTTAGCTAAGAAAAAAATTTGTACCTAATTATTTTTATCTACAATTTTTGAAATTTTGGCCTACTATTTTTAACTATGGGGAATTGGCGTTCCTTTATGGGATAAAATGAAAACATCACAACTAACTTGAGGAAATACTTTTAGACCAATTAACTAAATTTGTGTTCATAGCCTATTGTATAATATGTTATAGTGATAGATTAAGTGTGTGCCATCAATTTGAGGAGTGAAAAAACACTTGGTATTGATTCCAATATAAAGAAGGAAGTGCAATCATCATGAAAACTTGAGGAAGAGGAAGAGTATGGAGGAAACATAAAATTGATACTAGTCTCACACTCATCTAGTGTTGGTGTTAGTTTGATGATGGGCAATGAATTGGTTAGAACAAAATCAACGTTGGTCTCATTTACATCTAATATTAGTTTTTAAAAGATACCCATATCCTCTATAAAAATTTTATGTGAGACCTAGCTTACCTCAGAGGTTGAAGAAGGGAAAAAATGAGGACAATTTTAAAAATATTCTTAGAGATTTTCAAGAAGTTGCATATCAACATCCCCTTCACTTAAGTACTAGCTAAAATGTCATCTTATGTAAACTTTTCTTGAGGAGATCATCTAAAAAACTTCAAAAGAATGTGATGTTGCCTTTAATTGAGGAGTGTAGTTTGATATTGCCAAATAAGTTATCTATGAAGTTAAAAGATTTGAGTTTTTAATTCCTTGTTGTTTTAGTGCTTTAGATGATTATAATTGTTTATATAACTTAGGAACGAGTGTTAATTTAATGCTATATCATTTTTTAGTAAGCTTGGAATTAGAGAAGTCAAGTCAATTATAATATCACTCTAGTTAGAGGATAAATTCATTAGGTATTAATATAGGATAATAAAATACCTACTTATTGAAGTAAAGCAATTTATCTTTCCTTCCAACTTTTTAACAATGGATATAAAGTATGAAATTAAGGTCCTTATCATACTAGTAAGACCATTTTTAACTACTGGATAGTTGATAATTGATGTGGATAAGGATAAGGAGTGGGACAACAAAGATGAATTCATTATATTAAAGGTTATGAGAGGTCCTACCCTTATTTGTACATGTCACATGATTATATCATTGACACTATTGTGCATGAGACCTTAAAAAAGGTTGCTTATAAGGACCCTTTAGAAGGGGGAACCTATAGGTTACGGTTTTAAATGTTTTGAGGATTTATAAGAAGGAAAGCCTAATCCTCTATTCTTATACAAAAATCACTTACACTTAAATTGAAATAATTACCTGGTATGCGTATCTAGGAAAAGATAATACATACCATATTATTATTTTTTTCTTTTATAAGTTTAACACAAGAAAACAACTTATTTATGGTTCTAAAAGAGAATAGGATGATCACTGTATTATCCATATTTGATCTTTTGTTGGGTCCTGATTTCTCAGAACCCAACTCTTGATCTGATACCATAACTGTTGGACCTTGTTTTCGAAGTCCAACCCTTGCTCTGATACCATAACTGTTGGGATCCTATTTCCGGAACCCAACTCTTGATTGGAAAATCCTAAGATAAGACTTGAGCCATTTCCAATAAAAGAACACATTAATCATTATCGGTTCACTTGATCGGAAAATCATGAGACTTGTGAAGTATCATATGACTCTCAAATCTTTACTTCATCATACTCTTTAATACGTCACTTACAACTAATTTTCATCATTCAAAAAAACCCTATCTTTTCTTTTTCCATAATATCTCACTTATGTGCATATATATATATATATAACAACAATTCATGTTCGAAGTTCATCCACTCAAGTGGATGACTTCTTCAAATGTACTTAATTCCAACTTAACCTCATCCTTAATTAATTGATATTCCAACTCCACCTCATCCATACACAAATTAACATTTCAAAACCATACACAAATCCATATTTCATTAACATCATAAATTAAAAGTCTTAAAAGCTTCAATGGGCATTCCGAGCCATAATACAATATTTCTCAAAATCCCAAAATACTTAAAATGCTTGAACTATAATTGCTCAACATACAACTACAGCCTTGTTTTACATAAATTATTCCAAACAAAATAAAGCATGCAAATCTAGAGTCGTGCCTTGACTCTCTTTCACTCTTTCTCTTACTTATCACCTAGAGATGGGACAAAGAGGGAGTGAGCTTAAAAGCTCATGGGTAACAGTTTATAATAAAAGATAAGCAAAAACTTTTGAAACCATTTTACTTTCCATAAAAAACTTTTATTGAGTTTATAAAACACATTTTTCTCAAAATTCTTATCTTGTCAAGTAACCAAAATCACAATAAAACAATTCATGTATGAATCAATCTTGTCAAACATATCATGAGCACATCATAACACATAAGCGCATCAGAATGGTTTGGGTAAGTCCAATTCATAACGCACTACACATTTTCATATAATAGTCCTGTGTAGTCGTAAACTTATGGGAGTCCATGAAGGAGCTCCATGCTACTAATAGGTAGGCGAGAGAAGCCTATTCTTGGGTCAACGTGGATGTGACGATTCTTGAGGGACTACCACAAACCCACATAACACATATATTTCAAAATCTTGTAAGCTTGTTGCCCAAAATGGCACATTTTCTTAAAAACTTGCATTTTCATATGCTTGCTATATTTATCTTGAAAATCCATTCTTGAAGACATGATTTCATAAACATGTATCTTTTCCAAAAAGAAATCATTTTCAAAGTCTTTTCATAAATCAATCAACGCAATTCATGTAGCAAACATATAACAATTTCACAATACAACCAAGAAGCAAATAAATGCAATACTTATAATGCAATTTGAAATCATTATACTTTCTTGATTCAAAGAACACATTTTGGGGCTTATTTGCTCTATTATAAACATGTACCCACCTTGATTTCCTTGCTTATAGTCTTTCTCAAACATGCCTCTTCTCTTGTTCCTTTTGCCTCTTTGATCCCTTTATACAATAACAAAAATCCCATTCAGTAGGGTTTTCAATTGAAAATCCCTCAAGCATAATCATTAAAATTGGTTCTAGAATACTTAAATCCAAGCATTTCTAAACTCAATAGACTAAAATCCTTGCAAAAATACAAATTTTCCAAAATGGTTTTACGTTCATTCTTCACCAAATGAAGGGATCCTTAGCTCAAATGGAAGACCTTTTCTTCCTCTTCCTTTTTCTCTTCTCGGACAGCTTCAAAATCTTTCTTGAGGACCAAGAAAAGTTAAACCCTAGCTTGTTTTCTCTTCTTTTCTCTCAAATCATCAAACTCTCTTTCTCTTTCTCTCTCATTTTTGTTATTCTCTACTACTTGTCCTTCCATTCACGTTTTTCTTCTCCATTTATAAGCAAAACAACACTTCTTATTCCAATTATACCCTTAATGATTGAAAATTGTCCCATTTTCCCTTCCATTTATACCTTATGTCTTTTATACTTAAGTGTCTTGCTAAAAACACCCTTGAACAATTCTGACATAACACTTTATTTTGAAAAAAAATCTTCTCTATTGCCTTAAATGTCCAATGGTTCAAGAATCAAGTCATTTAAGTGTCTAGAGAAGAAGTTATGGCCGAAAGAATCAAATATGCTTTTGTCCTCAATAATACTGAACTTGTCTTGGGACAAATGATATAACTTTCACTGTACTTCAAACAATTACAAGTATTCTTTCTTCCCTTCCAGAGCCTCTTCAGGTCTCTTACACAAGGTATTCTTTCTGCTAATGTAGCCTCTCCAAACTCTCAGCCTTTTCTTTCTCTCACTAGAAAGATAGTGTGAGATTTTGTTACAGTAAGGTTAGCTCTCTAAGTATCACACTACAGAATTTCTCTTTTCTAAGTAAGCACTTGAAAGCTCAAAAATCAAATAATTTCTCAAGAGTTGTAAGATTCATAAGATCTTCCACTAAGACTAGTATTTATATCCTAAGTCTCTAACTGCTTCTTGATTCTTGATAACCGCTTCTTAAATCTTGAAAACCATTATTTAGTTGAGTTCTATAACTAACTCCAACTAAATAACTATCTGACGTACTAACTTAACTTCTTCTTTATATCGTTTTTGTTTTCCTTAAGTCTGTGTTTCCTTGAGTCTGTGTTTCCTTGTGTCTGTCTTTCCTTGCGTCTGCCTTTCCTTGTATCTGGCTTTCCTTGCGTCTGCCTTTCCTTACCTAAGGCCTTATGTCTTATAACCTTAAGTGTCATGCCCAATTGCCCTTACGCAATCTTACAACTTTAATACTTCAATTCAATTAATCTATGTCATAAAATCTTACCAACATTGACATAATAATTAACTCCACAAAATAATCCCTTAAGGACCTCATAATTTATTTAAATCATGCTTATTCCTCAAGAAAAAAAATTAGGGGGGGCCAACATCTTTAGGGAATTAATCCATCTTTGTTAATCCATTGAATCCTTATACAGAATAATCACAAAACTAGTATGGAAAGTCAATAACACCTCAATCTAAATATGTAAGAAGATATAAACTTTGAGATAGTTAAACTCTTAGATGTTAGAATCATATACCTCATCTCTAATACTTCTAAAATGAGATTTGTGTATTATACCAAAAAAGGGGGCATGATCTTGGTGACTGATGAAAAGGATGAGCTAATATCCATTAGGATTGTCATTAAGTGGAGTATGTACATCGAATATAGAAAATTAAATGTTGACACTCGAAAATATCACTTCCCTCTGCTGTTCATTGATCAAAAATTAGAAAGCTTGGTAGGACATGAGTTTTATTATTTCCTTAAGTGATACTAATGAAATATTAATTAAAGTAAAGGATCAAGAGCAAATAACAATTACATATCCTTATATCACTTTTGTTTGTCAAAGGATGCCTATTGGATAATATATTCTTCATTCACTTTCGAGCATTGTATGATGAATATTTCTGCTAACATGGTGAAGAAATTAATTGAGGTATTCATGAATGATTTTTTAGTCCTACTATCTTCTTTTGATGTTTATTTGCTTAATTTAAAATAGGTGTTACAATGATGTAAAGACCCCATTTTGGTATTTACATAGGAAAATGTCATTTTATGGTCATAAAGGAATTATGTGGGATATATTGTAGCACCCCCTTACTGCAAGGTACACACAGGGACGCCCGGAGGTCATTCCGGTACATATCCTACGATAAGGATGAGCTGCGTTCAATCACTACATTAACTTCACATGGCATCATATCATTATTCATTATAAAGCATCATATAGAAATCGCAATATTTTAAAACCCAACATTTTTCCTCATTTCATTTCGCAAAATCGAAAGTCTACATTGTATCTTTCAACAATTTCCA
>JAOSBO010000002.1:14597673-14616010 GCA_027563915.1 Erythroxylum rotundifolium
AACTTGCTCCATTTTATTCCTTTTTGCTCTAAATGAGTAAGTTAGACCTAGAAACAAAATATAAACAACTTAAGTAATAGATTTACTTGGATAAAGAAGTAAAATACATTATGATTGAATCACTACTTATCAAGTTAGAAGAATGATGGAACATGAAATGGCTCAGAAAAAGGAAATAAGGAGGTATATGAAACTTTTATCGTAAGTCAAAGAAACAATAAAAATGAGATATTTCCTGTTTCATTTGTGAAGGATCATATTTTTCTTGTGAATGCTTAAAATGGAAGATATGTAAGGAGTAAATCAATGGTCGTGAAGGATCAATGAAAAGGAGGTATCTCATAAATGATGATATGTTAGGTGTAGTGGACCTTGAAAATGAGCATTTAAACAAAAGAATAAAAACTTGATGTAGAGGAAAAATAGTACGTAGCTGATGTGCTTATGAATATGAATAACTCTTATCTTCAAACTTTAGCTAAGGAGTCTTCCAAGGAATCACTCATGGAGGAGTACCTATAGGTTATTTTGATAAGAATGTTGAGTTTTTCTTGTGAGAGTAGTTTATTACCTTTAAATCTATATTACAAAATCCTGCAACTATTGGTGATCCTTGGCTAATGCTTGACACTTGGTTTGACACAAAGGTGGCATGTTGATGATGAAATCAGGCATAGTCCCAAAAGTAGGCAAGCTACAATAGGCATTATCAATGGAAGTTCAAGAGTAGGAGAGCATTAGCATGCAATAGTGCACATTAACAGTAATCTTCAATTAACTATGAGAGTTGAATGTAAAACTAAAAAATGATGGCACAACTAAGTTATGCTGAGTATAACAATGCATGAAGGTATTCAACTTCGACGAGGAGATCAAAAGGTACATAAACATACAAGATTTATTATATGATGACTCATGTTGATGCTAACTTAGGTCATATAACAATAAGATTACACCATGGATGTGCTTGGATAAACCATGCACAAAGATGGCTTAGGATGGCTAAATTGAAGACTTATCAAGGCATCTAGCTTCAAGATGCAATGATGTAGTTATACATTGCAAGAACATGAAAGTAATGACCAAAGAAATTAGGAGCACTACCTAACAAAGTGAGAGCACTTCTTTAAGTGGCAGGAAAGTGGGTCAGATGATATGGCAATTGATTAGTTTCTTCCAAATACTTATTCTATATGAAAAAAAGAGGAGTTAGTGGCTAAAGTAGATAACTCTCCACTAGCTTGATGGAGTTAGGGGAAGAAGTGACAACTCCCCACTAATTTGGTGGGTTAGTGGAGAAAGTTGATAGTTTTAGCTTACTTGATCCTTAAGTTCTTATAAACCTATATCAAAGTATCAATTGTACTTTATTTGAGGAACTTAATGTGCATTTAATCATTTGTAAGAAAGGAGAGTTTTGTAGAAAAGTTGTTAGTGAGAGTTTCCAATTTCGAGTTCTTTGAGTGGTATTATTGTAAAGTGTTTCAAGAAGGAAGTCACTTAAGTCTTTTTGTATTAATTATTGTGAATATATCATTAAAAGGTTGATTTTTAACATCTCTCTCTTATTTGTCCATTTGATTAAGTTGTACAAAATACTTGAATATTGAAAATATGAGTGAAACACTTAAACATGAGTGACATGAGACGTTCAAAAGCTAACAAACTTGTTGGACGATGATTATGAAAAGAGATTGAGTTGAACTTTGAGACTTAAATTCGAATATCACATGAAGACTTCGATAAATTTATTCCAATTTTATTGCACTTCAAAAAAATCCCATGATGACATGCATGTTACTTACATGTTGTTATCTAACTTGAATTTTGTAAATGCTTTATAATATCTAATAATTCAAAGATTGAATTAGAATATTTATTAGTTAGAGAACTGAAATAGAAAAGGTGAAATTGAAAGAGTAAAGATATAATTCACAAGTTATCTTTTAGTAAGGTTTCATATTATTTAAACAAGACAAATCTACTTTTGTACTTTATAATACATAGACACCAGTTTATATTATCCTTCTTATATATTTTAATTATTTTATTATCCTTTTTATATTTTACTTTACATTTATGTGTATGGCATACGATCAAGCTCACAAGTAATTCTTTAAATTTGTAGAACATGCTTCATTACATTATATACATAATTACATATTATAAAATAACACAAATAGATATTAAAATTATTATAAAAGGATATATTACTTCAATTTCATGTAAAAATGCTTAAAATATATGTAGTATAAAAACTATTAAATTTATATTATCATAAAATATTGTTTAAAAAAACCATTGTAAAGTAAAATATATCAAAACAAAAATTATAACATGTATCAAAATATTTTTGTAGTAGTGGAGTACACGACTCAAAACATATTATATTGGTAGGATAGCGGTCACCTTAAATTTATATGTTTCACTTGGTACAACTTAAGATTATGTTATTTTTTTTGAAAAAGAGATTATTGAATGACTATGTATAAACGTAATACATTAATTGTCCATGGTGTATTATATTTGAACTATTTATATAAAAAGGATCTCAATGTTTAAATATTGGAGCTTGGCGATTTGTTTTATTGATATATTTTGATGGTCATTCCAATTTGAAAAATAGTATGTGTATATTACTTAAAAATTTTTTTGAAAGGAATGGATTCAGATTCTAAAATATATTTTGAATTTTATGAGAGATAACCTATATCCTTTTAATTTTTCAAAAATAGACAAGGCAATAACATTTTTTGTTAAAACTACACTAATTTCAAATATGAAAATCACTCTGTAAGATTCTCCTTAGTTTGTAAGCTAAGATCTTCGTCAGTGTACACGTACATATAAGTATAATGGCTAAAGTTGTATAATGATTTTACATTGAAAAAATTTGTACGTTGATGATACGAGGAAACAGGAATGTGTACATAAGTGAACTGGGAATGCATAATTGCACATTCTTCATTAACAGCTTTCATTCTCTATCTTGTGAAACATTTGATTAATTTGAAACTAAAATACTAATTTCCTTATATGATACCAATTGAAACAGTAAATCTCTGAATATTTTACTAACAGTAAATTTTATATATTACCTTCGAAATCTATAGTTATCATGTTCAGAAATAGATAGGCTTATCACAGACAGTTTCTATCTGTCCCGAAGTCATGGCTGTAAGCCAATACAATAGCTTATATTGATCGTACTTCGCAGTAAGGACAGCCATACCGATAGTTTGAATTCTGTTGAAAGACGCAATGGAGGCATTTCTGATTTCCTTTGTAGTCTTTGTAATTTGAGCCATACAACAGAATGGGAACTATAATTTATGTTGTCATACTCGTACATGCAATCACCAATCTCCTTGATGGGCACAATGCAATATTCTACGGAGGTTATACTTCTTGTCTTTTATAGTCAAGAAGTCATTCTTTCATTCCCTTTTCAGTAAACTAATTCTCGTACATACTCTGCTGACTCTAGAGACACAATAGGTACAAGTTGATACAGGGAATGAGATCTTCCATAGCATTTATATTGATTTTTGTTTGGTCTTGAATTATTGGGAATTGTCGTATTTAGAATTGTCCCAGCTATTTTATTATAGTTAATGATTAAAAAATTCAAATTAATGCAGTCAATTTAATTTAATTGTTTAATATCAATTAAACTTTATAAAATTTTTATTATAATCAGTTAATAGAATAGCTAGTATTTTAAATTATGTAATATGCAAAGTCACTAGGTCTGAGGATCTTCCTTCTTGTTAAATTTTGGTAACTGATACTGTATTGTATGCTGATATCATTTTTAATGAACGAAATGAGCATTTTATTTACTACGCTGTTTGCTTGATCATATATGCGGGTAGAATCTGACTTTAAAACTAGAGGTTTAACATTATACATCATTCTTGGTCAACTGTTTAAAACAGTAATAATACTGGGATTCATAATTTTTAAATGATAAAACGTTGTGATGCATCGTCTAATGAAAGGGGTTGCAGCAAGCAATAGATGCTAATTGTTATTATTATTATTATTTATTGTATGATTATTATCTAAAGAATGCTATCCGAAATGGCCTACACTCGTAGAAGGTGCGGAAGCCTATATCAAACATACACCCTGGACCATCAAGGTAATGCCTATATTACACAGACATGCTTACTTTACCCAGGACAACTATAAGTTAGACATTTCTATCATAGTGCCAACCTTACACGACAATCGTAATTTTTGACCTTAAGCTTGAAACAATGATTAAAACGCATCACAACCCCTGTAATCATTAACCTGCTTGTATTAAGGATTAACCTTCTGTTTTTTATTTGTCAGCTACTAATGAAAGTATCCCCAGCATTTTCTTTGTTAGTTCTTATATACTGAATCACGAATGCTGGATTCTTCTTCTTCTTTTTACTTAAAGGAAGACACTCCACTAGCGCACAAACACGACAAGGTTACATCAATGGTCGTGGTGAAAATTTGAAGCCAAATAACTAAAGTCAAAGTCACTCTCAAAATCAAGGCATTCACAACAAATTGGGCGATGCAACTAAAATCATACATCATGACACATCATGACGACTAAATCATTACTATAGAAACTCAAACATTATTTGACAGTTATATCATACTTGGCCACGTTGCTAAGTTTTGTCTTGTCGCTGCCATTGTTAAACTTTTTCCTACCCTCACGCAAATTTAACAACCCGTCCAATCATTTTGATGTAATTTAGTAACGAAGCGTTATTTATCTTGTATACGTTTAGATGTATATGATAAAGTCCATAAGATAATTATACGCTGCAGCTGAAATTATAATAAAGTTATAATTATGATATTCATATTATATTATTATATATTATCTCTAAATTGTTTCTAGTCATTTTTTATCAAGACTAGACGTTAATAGAACATAAAAAGACTAACACATGTTATGTTTTTCTTTATGAAGGAAGTTGTCGATCTCATAGACTAAAGTATAGAGATACTTTAAAAAACGTGTGGGTACTTGTTAGAGAACAAGTTCATGAACAAACCCGACACGAAAAATCTATTTAGAGCATTACTTGTATGTCCATGAAATTCTCATTGTGATGATTGTATAAGTAATCATTTGATTTGAGGTCACCAAAGTTATCTTGTATAGAGATTTCTACGTTTTGATACTATTTATGACCTATTTAATCACAGATCGGTCAAACAGTATTCATTGGATATAGTATGAATTATATGGACATAGTTATGCAATCAAGATATGATTCATCACCCTAAAATAATTAGAGATAATGCTCCATTGTTCTCAATTAGTATTGATTCAGGAAATCCTTGGCCAAGACATAATGACATTTTGTAAATAGTTTACAATACAAAATGTCATTAATTGAATCGATAGCTGACGACGGAAAACTAATATGATTAGACTTCAAATAGAGTAGACATTAATTCCATGCTCTATGTCTGATTGAAATATTATATGATAAAATGATTGAATTATACCAAAAAATCATGCACAGAAAGGTTAGTTAAAACCACTTTGACATTACTAAATATTTGTGTGGTCATGACACGTTGCTAGACACCAATCTTAATCTATGATGATAAATTATGTAATTGAAAAATTAAAGATAAATTAAAAGGAGTTTTAATTTATATAATTAGAATTATAATTTATAATCATTGTCAACACATTCGGGATTCTAATGGATCTCATATGTAGAATGGGTTGAAGAGAGCAAAGTTAATTTAATAAAGATGGACTTGATTGTAAAGTTTGAGAAACTTTCTGATTACATATAAGATATCTAATAAATAAGATTTAATATGAGATATTGAATCTTGAATCTTATATGGCCATAATTGGTATTTAATTAAAATTATTTTTAATTATAATTAAGTTTAATTGAAATTAGAATTTAATTTCAATTAAATTACTAAAACGTCCAAAGTTTATTATAAATAGGCTTAAGCTTTATAGAGTTAGCACTTCTTGCTTAATCCTCTCTGTAAGAGTTACAAAGTTCTCTCAACTCATTCTGTGGATACCATTAGAGGCTGGACATTTGTGCGGCTATGGTAGTTGAGACAGATCAGTTTCAAAAACAGTTCGAAGGATACGACAAAATTATGATCAAACTTTGGAATAAGGCACGAATTTAGATTCATGCATTATTATGATTATGTGTTAACCATTTTATAGAATTAAGGTGATCTTGGTTTTTGGGAAATAAAAATACGAAAAAGTTTCACAATTATTTCGCTGCGTTGAGATCAAATCCTGACTTGATTTCCCAACTGTGGTATCAAACCCACCTATAATTCTATAATTTGATTAAATTTGTTTGATTGTTATTGATCAAAATTGAGAATTGAAAAATCAAATCAGATCTGATTCTTGAAGGAATCCTAAAAGAAAAATCAGTTTATGCTTCATGCCTTCACGCATGCTCTTTGTTGTTTGTTCTTTGGCTATTTTTTGCTTGGAATTTATATTTCTGGATGAGTTTTTGTTTTCTGGAAAACAATGGTGCTTGTGATTTTTGGAATTAAGAAACCTAGAAATCTAGAATTAGACAATAAGGGTGTCAGTAACTTTGGTCGTGTGTACTAGTTTTGCGAGTTAAAAGACATTGTGATGTGACAAAATAGATCGCTGAATCGAGGAGGCATTAGGGCTATATTGTTGTGTTCTAGAGAAATTACCTTTATGCTTTTAGAATTGCATCTGCTTGATCTTTCTTAGATTTGGAGTTTTGTGCTTGCTGTTGCTTTTACATCTGGTGGGTTGAAACCAGCGGTGAATGCGGCTAGTTCAACCGTGAACCAGTTCTCACCACTGCTTCAGTGAAGAACTAGTGGCGTCGTCGTTGCTATTAAGGGTGTTTAACGCCCTTAAACAAAAGAGAAGCATCAAGTGGTGGCGATGAAGCTTTTAGAAAGAGGTGGCTTAGTCTAAGCTTTATTGATGTTGAGTTGGAGGCGGCAACGCTGTGATGGAAGAACTGGACAATGGTGACAATTGCCATTGGTTGAGGCGATAGTCATCCCTAGAAGGGCCAACAATCGCCCTTATCAAAGCGGTAAGGAAGCGTGGTCAGCTAAGGAGATGGTGGAGGTGCAATTTTTAGGTCGCAACATAAGGCATAGATGCCAGAAGCCGATGTCTGTGGCAGTGTAAGAAGGCAGTTGACGGCAACATCCTTGGAGGCAAAGGTTCATCTTATGAAATTAGGTTGTATGGAATCCTATCCCACTAGAAAGATTAGAGTAATCTTTCCAAATAGTAGTGATGGCTATTATTTTGAATAAAACAGTAGGAGTAACCAAATGTATGATTAAAGTCCTAAACTTATTTGGTAGTCATAACATATAATTAATTTCTTGCTTTTTCTTACAATTATATTGTGTTCTGAGTAGAATTTACCTTGTTTAGTATAGTTGATACTAAGTTAGTGAACCCAATTTCTTAGACATAGGTTATGTTTGAGAAGAGTTCTTAAAAGTTGGATAGAAAATTGTATGTCCATTATATTATTATGCTATAATCCCTGTTGAGGATTTGGTGACAAAGTTTTAAAGATATGTCAAAATCATATAGATGACAAAATCTGTTGACATTTTAAGTTGACTAATGTCTCATAAACTTTGATGACAACATGTAAGATACATGTCAATACCATGATAGCAAAATGAAAAGGGTTGCAGGGAGCAAAGCTGAAAGGTATAGTAGTTTGTTGCAATTGTTCTACTGAATTTAGCCTATTAAAAGCAAAATTATGGGCTGCAATTAAAGACTTAGTTATAGTATAATAATAGTTATCATAGGAAGAAAATGATTTCATGACTTTTCTTGCCTATATATGATATAATAGAGATTATATGTAATTCTAATTTATGCTTATGAGTATTTGATATTGAATTTAGATTCAATATTATCGTAATGTTCAATACATGGTTAGAAATAAATAATTAAGTAAAAATAGTTGATCCAATTTTATACAAAGAGTTTGTATATGTTGGATCAAAGGAGACTTATGCCTAACATAAGTGGCAAGAATTAAAAGTTGGATAACCAAAATTATCCTTTTAAGCCATATTGGTTAAATCAACATAACGAGAATCATAAAGTTACATACTAGGATATATCTATTCTTTTGATTATGAATCGTATAAAACTTGTAAACTTGAAAAATAACCAAATCAACCTTTGGTGAAAGGATGCTGATGGTATTGAATTGTTAAATCTTATACATATGATATATTGGATGGAATAACAGTTCATAAAAGGATAATATTATATTTCATTATATTACTTACGACTTAATGTGATATAGTTATATGTATTAAATGAAATGTTGATTTAAAATTTTGAAAAATTCAAATTATTTAAATCTAAGTAGAAATTAAGCATTGAGAATGCTGAAGCACTTTGATGAGATCATTGTGGTGAGTTTTAAATTTTCAGTTATCTATAGGGAATGAGATTCTTTCGTGAATACCTTCATAAATAAATTTATAAGAGTGTGGATTTATTATGTAATGGAGAAAAAAACAATATGAGGTAAAAATTATTTCTTCTATAACTATGCCTAGTACTATAACTTACCTTCTATAGTTCTAATTGAATCAATTAGCAATATTTCATATTAGATATGAAACGCTAAGTCTCTGAAAGACTCAAAGCTAATGATTCAAGGATGTGATGCTGAGTTGAAGCATATATATAACCCATTAAATTTAGAACTAAAATGGGTAATAAAGGGTTATGAGATATCCAAAAAGTTGGATATAATCTTACAGACCTATTGAACAAATTGTTTCTTTAAATGTATGCTTATAGGAGATTAGTTCTCACAATGGGTAATAGGAGTAAGATGAAATTTGAAAGGTTCAAATTTCATGATAATACATCTAATTGCAACCATTTCCTTTATTAATACATTTGATTTATAGTTGAAAGGTACGAGACATTGAAAGATTTACTTTCATAATGAATTCAAAGAGTTTGTTTTTAAGATGATTATGAATTTATATCTGCAAGAAGGTCAGTGGGAATATGTAGAGACATATTGTTTACGGAGAGCAACAGTTCTAACTTTCAATTATTGAAAACATAATTGTATAAGAACAACTCTTGTTAAATATGAAAAAGTAACAACTTAGTTATGGGAATTAGATCTATAGAGATAGATTAGACGTTGTTAACTTATTCTAAGTCCAAGTATATAGATAATGTACTAAATATGTTTAGTATTTAAGATATATCTGATACTTGGGAAGTATTAAAGATATCCATTATTTCGTGTGTGAGTTGATATTTAAGTTCAAGGTGATGAGGATATAACTTTAGAAGTAAATCCCAATTATGATTTATTTTATTTAT
Source organism: Erythroxylum rotundifolium (assembly GCA_027563915.1). Classification (NCBI taxonomy): domain Eukaryota; kingdom Viridiplantae; phylum Streptophyta; class Magnoliopsida; order Malpighiales; family Erythroxylaceae; genus Erythroxylum; species Erythroxylum rotundifolium. Next base: position 14,607,065 of record JAOSBO010000002.1, read on the forward strand.
TACAATATCATTTTAAGATTGGAAAAGTTCCAATGTAGCAATTGGTTGCTAATTAAGTCATAAACATTTTTCATTTAGTGGAAATGATTAATTGGATTAATAAGTTCTTTAGTGAACTTAATATAGTTCCTTGTAATGTTTAAGACCGTAATGTATTGTAGAACATTAAAGTCATTGGGCATGCATAAGGAGCTAATGTCTCATCAAAGATCCAATAATGTATTTAGAAAAATTTTCTTAATTATGATGATATTAAGATAGGAGTTGTAAGATTTAAGCAAGTACTCACTATAGAAAATCTTGTAGAATTATCATACTAAACCATTGTTCCAACAGTAGAATAATGGTCATATGGTGATATGGTATGAGATACTTAAACGATTGACTTAGTCCAAGTAGGAGATTGTTGGTTTATGCCCTATAGCCAATTGCTTTAATTGTAGTTTAGTGACAAATTATTTAAAGACATTTATTATCTTGTGTATGTTTAGATGTATATGATAAAGTCTATAGGATAATTTTACATTGCAAATGAAATTATAATGAGATTATAATTATAAGATTCATATTACATTTATTTATTATCCCTAAATTGTCCCTAGTCATTGTTCTATTAAGACTAGACATTAATAGAACATAAAAAGACTAACACATGTAATGTTTTTTCTTATGAAGAAAGTAGTCGATCTCATAGATTAAAGTATGGAGATACTTAAATAAACGTGTGGGTCCTTGTTAGAGAACAAGTTCATGAACAGACCCGACATGAGAAATCCATTCGGAACATTACTTGTATGTCTATGGAGTTCTTATTGTGATAATTGTATAAGTGATCCTTTGACTTGAGGTCATCAAAGTTATCTTGTATAGGTATTGCTATGTTTTGATACTATTTATCCCATATTTAATCACGGGTCAGTCAAACGATAGTCATTGGATGTAGAATAAATTATATGGAGATAGTTGTGTGATCAAAATATGATTCATAACCCTAAAGTAATTAGGGAGAATATTCCGTTGTTCTTGATTAGTATTGATTCAAGAAATTATTGGCCAAGGCATAATGACGTTTTGTAAATAGTTTACAAATGTGATTAATTGAATTAATAGCTGAACATTAATAGAACATAAAAAGATGAGCACGCGTTATGTTTTTCCTTATGAAAAAAGTAGTCGATCTCATAAACTAAAGTATGGATAGACTTAAACAAATGTGTGGGTGCTTGTTGGAGAACTAGTTCATCAATAGATCTGACACGAGAAATTCATTTAGAACATTACTTGTATGTCTATGGAATTCTTATTATGATGATTGTATAAATGATCTTTTGACTTAAGGTCACCAAAGTTATCTTATATAGGGATTGCTATGTTTTAATACTATTTATGACCTATTTAATCATAGGTCAATCAAATAGTAGTCAATAGATGTAGCTTGAATTATATGAAGATAATTGTGTGATCAAGATAGGATTCATCCCCTTAAAATAATTAGGGAGAATTTTCCATTGTTCTCGATTAGTATTAATTCAAGAAATCCTTTTCCAAGGCATAATGACGTTTTGTAAATAGTTTACAAATGTGATTAATTGAATTGATAGCTGATGGCGGAGAACTAATATGATTAGAGTCAAAATAGAGTAGACATTAATTTCATGCTTTATGTTTAATCGTAATATTGTATGATGAAAGGATTGAATTATATAAAAAAATCATGCATGGAAAGATTAGTTAAGACCACTTTGACATTCCTAAATATTTGGGTGGTCATGACAAGTTGCTAGACGCCAATCTTAATATAAGATTATAAATTGTTTAATTGGAGAATTAAAGATAAATTAAAAGGAGTTTTAACTTATCTAATTCTAATTATAAATTATAATTATAATTTATAATCATTGCCAACATATTTGGGAACCTAATGAATCTCACATAAAGAATGGGTTGAAGAGAGCAAAGTTAATTTAATCAAGTTTAATTTAATTGAAAAGTTTAAGAAATTTTCTGATCAATATGAGATATTGAATCTCATATGGGCATAATTAGTATTTAATTAGAATTATTTGTAATTTAATTAAAATTAGAATTAAATTTTAATTAAATTAAATTTTAATTAAATTGCTAAAACTTCCAAAGATTATTATAAATAGGCATAAGCTCTATGAAACTAGTACTTCTTGTTTAATCCTCTCTGTAAGAGTTACAGAGTTCTCTTAACTCATTCTGTGGATATTGTTAAATGTCAGACATTTGTGCAACTACGGTGGTTGAGGCAGATCGGTTTCAGAAATAGTTCGAGGGATATGACAAGATTATGATCAAGTTTCGAAATAAGGTACGAATTTAGATTCACGTATTATTATGATTATGTGTTAATCATTTTATGGATTTAAGTTGGAAATCAAAATATGAAAAAAAATTTGCAATTATTCCGCTGCGGCCAGGATTAGATCCCAACCCAGATTCCCAACAGACAATTCCAAGAATCACTCCTCATGGGTTAGTGACTCAGGAGCAAAGAGCAAATTTAACCTCCTAACATTTTCATCTTAGCCATCTCTCATCCAAAATGCTTCATCAGATAATTACTACACATCAACTTCCCTTAACTAAATCAAGTATCTAAATTTAATGCAATTCTTGTTCATATAAAGACCATAAACTTTCATTTGGCATGTCTTTCTTAAAATGTTCAAATCCATTATAAGTTTTATTTATGGATGTTTAAGGTTTGATCATTATTTCCTTATTTGATCATTTTTATTATCATGTCATTAAACACACATGACTTTACCCTCTCAAAAATAAATCCGGTGTTGCTACAAGGTTTCCAAAAATTAAACCGCTAGTAGGGTAATAATTTAACATTCTTATCAAAATTATGTATATTTGTGAGAATGGAGAAGTGATAAGTCTAATTAATTTTACAATGCAAATTAAGATTTAATAGCATAAATCTTCACATCATACACCTAAACAGATAGGAATCACTAAATTAAAATATAATGAGATACTAAATATTTTTTTTATTTTATTTCACCAAGCATTCAATGTCATCTACATACTAGTCTTTGGCACTTCAAATTGTCACTTATCTTATTAATCTTATGTCGTCATCATTCAACCATAACTAATCACTCTTCCTTTGTTTATTCCGTCTATCACTAAATTATAGTACTCTAAAGACATTTGATTATCTTTGTTGTCCATGACTATATCAACCGTGTATAGTTATGTCACACAAACTTGTACTAAAGTCTCAACTGTATGTCATTACATACTATTCACTTACTCATCATGCCTGTGTCATCTTTTTAACAATGGTTATCACATATATATACTTTTAATAGTGGTTATCAAGAAACAACAGCGATGGCAATCCTAACATTAAAGAGCATTCTTGGTTCTTCATTCAGATTTTAAGGAAAAGACATCTAGTATACCCCTTTGTCAATATCCATATGGGAAATGGAAATGATTCTTGGTTCTAATTTGATAATTAGACATTCTTTAGCCCTCTTCACCTTAGAAATGATATTTCTACCTTGTCAAAAGAATTTCATCACATGCTGAAGTCCGTATCATCATTGAAAACAACTCCTAGCGATTTCAAGGTGGAGGGTTTGAAAGGCTCCAGACCTATGTACCAAACTATCAACTTGATTCTTTTAGCACAGACAAATATATTTGGAATTCAAGTTCTAATAGGGTTTTCTCAAATTCCTCCTGCATTAAAGCTAATAAACCTCCTACCCCAGATATATCATAGTTCAATGTAGTATGCAAAGCATCTTTGACGTCCAAACAACTTGGCTAGCAGCCAAAGGTAAACTAAAGACAAAAGATAGGATTCATGAGTATGACTCTATTAACCTCTTTGTGAATTCTGCATTATTGAAGAAAAAACTATAGCCGATTTATACTTCAAATGTGAATTCACAACCTCCATTTGGGCTAACATTTAGCACACCCTAAACCATATTGCTTTGAATCCAATTGGCACAAGATTCTTGAATGGGCCGGAGCAAAATATATTTATGTGGAAAATGATGTCTTAATTTCAATTGTGCAGTTCATGTTATCTAGAGGGAAATAAATCAAAAAAGTTCATCAGCAGAAGAGATTTGACAAGTACTCTTATTCATAATTTGCATTGCCGAAATAAGGAAACTTTGGTAACTCATAAGTTACTGATCAACTAAGCTCTCATATTAGAAACGGGTGGAACCTCTAATTCTAGTCTTTCCTAAAATCAACTATGTTGTTATATCTTATTTTATTTGACTCTCACTATATTATCCCTTTTTTTTTTGCCTTTTATGGCTATTAATGAATTCTTTTTAATTTAAAAAAAATCGAAACTTTCGTAATGAAGCGCTTATGGGCATTCTACCATTTATCGTCAAGTTCTTAGCCCTTGTACTGTTTTTCTCTCACTCATCTAGGCACAGCATCTGTACTTACCAAATTGTCACAGCTCATGCACTCACCCTGGTGACACATTGGTCTGCAATAAAGCGTATTTTGCATATCTTATAGCATGATGGACTATAGGTTAATTACTAATATGCAAGCACTTTCCCTTGAGTTTCCATGCATTTATCAACACTAACTGCGCCGAGAACAAGACTGATTGCATTTACCATGACTAATGTTGTTTTTCTTTGTAACATTCTTATTTCTTAAAGCTTAAGAAACATAAGTTAATTTAAAACTCTTCTACTGAAATCATGTCATCGCCTCCACAATTGTATAACTTAACTGGCTTACTTACGTTCTCTAAAAGTTAAAGTATCATGTTGCCCACTTCACCAGTCATTTATTGTGCAAATATTGGAGCTACTGGCTATTCTAATCACTTCTTTCACTCTCACGTGAAACATATTGCTATAAGCCTTCACTTCATTCATGATCAAGTTGCCAATGGCCACTTACGAGTCTCCCATCTCCTCACATTAGATTAACTCATGGATTCTTTATACAAAAATATACAAAAACAAAGTAAAGAGCCCTCGTGTAATTCGCACATTGAATAGAAGTTTGTAAACCCAATAGTCAGATTCTGAAAATGGGCCTGTAAGTTAATTGATCAAAAATTGCAAATATCACAAAGAAATCCATAAGGAAGGTATATGAGGCCCAATCCATAAAGACCAAGGCGACCCCAACTTACGACAGACATTAATTTTTACTGTCATGATGTTAATTATTATTAAGATTACGACAAAACTACCCAAAAACTGACGACAACGGCGACCGCAGCACACCTCAAAACTCAAGGCACTGTCAAGCAAACGCTTCCTTTCGATACCAAACCAAGTTGCTTTTCCGCAATTTTGTTGCATCTCCTCACAATAATAACTCTCTTTGGCAACAACAAACATTGGCTTCTCCGAATGGGTCTCTGGGATTCCCTTCTAAATTGGCTCCGGAGGTAATTCCCCTGTTTTCTTTGCTTCTGTTTCTGCCTGGGTTTATTGTTTGGATGATTACGACCTTAACCAACCCATCTCTTGGTCTATAAGGTAACAATTACAAGAGCTTGGTATTGATTCACCGATGGAATGTGCTAATTTTTTGCTGCTTATTTTGAGATGTGCAGCTTCTCCTTGTGGGGACAAAAAAAAATTCTTTCTTTCATTTGATTTTGGTGATACAGCATATTGGCTTTGGCTGTGTAAAAACTGTATATCTTTTGTTCATTTTGTTTCGAATACCAATCCTCTGCAGACCCATGCGTCTTAATAGAGAAAACTTTGGCTGTTCAGTTTCTTTTTAAGCTTCTTCCTTTTCGTTACTAAATTAAATTATGGAGAAATCGGTTCTTGCACCTTTGAGTTTTATGTTCTAAGAAAGCTCTTCATGTGGGTTGTTTACGGCCTTTTTCTTGTTTACCTTCCAAGTTTTCCTTTCTTTTTCTGTTTTTACTTTTGGTATAAAACTTACATCTGATTGCAAGTTAAACATAGATGCCTACGTGCTCGTGGTGAATAATTCACGAAACACCAGTTCTGGAATCCAAAACGAATGTTAAAAAGTCCATAATGATGTTTGAAACCCAGCCGTTGACACATTTTTCTTTTGGCAGACCGTTATTGAAATTCAAAGTGGTTATTCTTGTCGTTTGGAGTTCTGAACTTTATTGCTTTAAACTTTTGTATCAAAACAAGAGTGGACTTAGCAGCAGGGGGAGATAGCATGTCAAGGGGAAGAGTGATCATTAATAATGGAGGCGTTCTTAGTACTGGTCATGCTTTCATCGGGAATTGCCTTTTCGAGAATGGAATTATTGCTTCTCATACTTAGTGAAATTGTCATAAGTCTGCCTTAGAACCTGCCAAATGCGTCCGCTTTTACTGCATTTGTGGACTGTGGTTAGCCAAACTTTACTTATATTGGAAGAAAATTAGGGAAGTGGATGATTTGTCTTTGTATAATTTTTTGAAAATTAGGGAAGTGGATGATTTGTGTTTGTATAATTTTTTGAAAATTAGGGAAGTGGATGATTTGTCTTTGTATAACTTTTGCTTTCCTTTTTGCAACAATTTGTTACTCTGAAATTGAGATTTAAGTAGGAGATCAGCTGGAATGAAGTCAACTGGATAGAAATTATGGATTAGAAAGATTATAGTTTCTCATATTACTGTTCAAATTTCTCCTTCGTATTGGCGCAATTTAAAATGCTTGCACTACTTGTTATGTGTGATTTTTGTGTGAGACATTAAGGTTTAACTTTACGCACACAGGTTGTTCAATGTAGATTACCAGGCCTTAACAAATGAGTTCTTTGTGAATTGAGCATCGTTAATTTTCTGCATGCCTTGATGAAAAATCATGCAAAAAATGAAAATGATAATTTCCTTTCATGTTCTATTTGCTTTCTTAAAATTAACCATCTACTGCTGAGTCCTAGGTTTGCAAAACTTTCTGAATGGATATACATACATCCGCTATCTACTTCTTAGACTCTGTGTAGTTAATAAAACTTGTATGTTTCGTCCATTTAGACAGAAACTTCTCTTAGTTGAATCATATGGCACCTATGAAACAAGAGATAACATGTTGGAGATGTACTGCAATTGGTTAGCCTTTGGTCGTGTAAAGTATTAGCTTCCTGGCCTTCATTTATGTTTTTCTACCAGTGATGTGTTCTGAATAATATAAGTGCTTTTAAGTTTTTATCCTAGAGGCTGGTCATAATGTCTGTACAATGCCAATCAGGATAACGAGACTGGTATTGTGTCTATTAACTTTTTGCTAATTGCATTTTGTGCATATATCAGCTTATTCTTTAAGCAAGAAATGGAGCTATCCCTTGTAGGGCTTCAGAATGCAGGAAAGACATCTCTCGTCAATGCTATTGCCGTGAGTGCAAATCTTGCCCAAATTTCTGACAATTTTACACCATTTGATCCTGACTCTTTTCCTTTTGTGCCAACCAGACTGGAGGATACAGTGAAGACATGATTCCTACTGTAGGTATCATTTCCTTGTTCTAATTTTGAGGAGTTGTTGATATTTTAATGATATCCTATGAGGAACAGTTCACAACATGATGCAGGTTGGATTTAACATGAGGAAAGTTACAAAAGGCAACGTGACAATAAAACTTTGGGATCTTGGAGGGCAAAGAAGGTTCCGTACAATGTGGGAACGTTACTGTCGTGGGGTCTCTGCAATTGTGTAACTTCTCTAATATACTAACCTTCTCTATTATCGCATGTCACTTATTTCCATCCATATATTCACACACTATGACTTTTCAAGCACAAAAATTTCAACCGTGCATGATTTACATCCTTGGATGTTAAATGAAAAATAATGTTCGGAGTTATCTTCTTACTGAAAAGTCAAAACAAAAACAAGGAACTTTATTTTCCCTTTAATAACTGAAGATAGGGCAATGAACTCAGTTTAGAATCAAATGTAAGTATTTGAAGATGACAGAAATATTCCAACTTATTCTCTGTTGAATCAAGTTTGGGGTGATCCTTTCTGATGTTGTATTCTTCTTGGAATCTGTCAAAGAGCTGACATATTTTGGTTGCCTCTATGATCATCCCAAAACCAGATATGTAGTTGATGCTGCTGACAGAGACAGTATACCTATTTCTCGAAGTGAGTTACATGACCTCCTGACAAAGCCATCTTTAAATGGAATCCCTCTACTTATTCTTGGGAACAAGATCGACAAATCTGAAGCTCTGTCCAAGCAAGCTTTAGTAGATCAGCTGTAAGTTTTGATAAACTTCAGAGAATTTTACTTTACAGGCCATTTCGTAGTGAGGATTGTATCAAATCAGTTATATAATGGAGTAAGTTACCATTTTCTTTTTTGATGGTTGCAGGAGTCTTGAATCAATCACAGATAGAGAGGTCTGCTGCTATATGATCTCCTGTAAGGACTCCATAAATATTGATGTGGTGATTGATTGGCTAATCAAGCACTCAAAAACAGCAAAATGATTGAAGGGTTCATCCTATTTGGTGCTCTTTCTATGATGGATCATTGGAAAAAAAAAAGTCTTAAACCCACATTTTGTACTATAGTTTCTCTTGTGAGTTTTTTCAGCCATGTTTGATTCAACCTCTGTTCCAAGTACTTCTTACAGTACAGGAACAATAAAGGTAACCATGGTTTGATTTCTGTTGCAAGTATTTGAGTACTACGTGACAAATTGAGGTAAGCTATGTCGGCAATCGTTTAACATTGAAATGTTAAGCCATCACTTCAGATAAGAACACAGGATTTGAGGCAAAAGTGTAACGAAGAATTATTCAAGTTGAGCCCGTGTGGTTTAGGCCTTCTCCTCATATCCTCATCTAGCGAATTTATGTGCTTAATCTCGGGTATGCTTCCGTACATAAGAAATGGAGCATGCGATTCATTTAAGAAAGTATAATTAGAAGAAAGGATGTTAAGTTATCACTAGTCCAATATTACAT
>JAOSBO010000002.1:14658478-14674423 GCA_027563915.1 Erythroxylum rotundifolium
AATTCACATGCAGTACTAACAAAATCTTAGTGGCAAACAGAATCCCAACCGACAAAAAAAATAATCTTTTACAAACCCAAAAGAGTTTCTAAGCACAAGCATATTTACCTAAAAGGAATCAGTAGGAAGCTAAATGAACATCAACAAATATTCTCTCAGTTTGTTGATTTCAAGACGTATTAAACTTGTAGGAGCATAATATTAATTCACACGCGTAACAAAATACAGAACTTCAAATAAAATAAAGATATTAAAATCGGGATAGAAACTTACTGCAAGGAGATTTGGAGAGGCAATTGTGTCTTGCGGCCGCTTAATTCTGTATCACTCAAAACGGAATCGAGGAGTCCTCTGTGTGCGAGTTAGGTTTCTTTCGATGCACTTCTACTCGAAACTCAGTTTTTCTTAATTACATTAAATTTTTATCATAACTTGTAATAATGGAGCGTTTTATAAGTTGAGTGTAAGAACTGTGCCCTTATATATATTATTATTATACATTCTAATTTAAATTTTATATATATATATATATATATAATCTAATTTAAATTAGAATGTATAATAATAATAATTTTATGAAACTTAAGATGATTAATAATAATATTATCTTATGCCTAAGTCTCTTTGAAGTAAGTAATTTAAAAATTTTAAGATAGATTTTGAGCAAAAGAGTTTCAAAAGTTTTTTTATAGATTAAATATATGAATTTTAAATTATTAAAATTTAGTCTGAATTATCTTTTTATTAATTTTTATTTTTGACAAGTCATTAGTCACATGAATGGTTAAACCACTCTTAGAAGGCACCAAACAATTATTTTCTATTATTAATATAAACAATACTTTTAGTTATAAATTGAAAATAATTCCAATACTTAATTACAAGAATTAAAAGTTTTGAAATCATGCGCAGATATTATAATCTGTTAAGCTAAACTTAAGTTATTTCAAGTACTTAGTTGTAAGAATTAGAAGTCATGTGCAGATGCTTAAAATCTTCAAGACTAAACTAATTATCGCTAATTCAAATTCTTTATCCTTATATATAAATCACTTCTATTTTTAGAAAAAAAACTTTCATCATATGTAACCTGATTTCAATATACAACATTTTCTTTTTTCCAATTACCATGATAGGTACATCATCTAATTTGTGACCTTTTATTAATCCTCACATCCACATTTAGGCGCTTCTCAAGAACTATTTTTTAAAAAATAACTACAGCTTGTGAACTTTTGTCAGAAATTTGAAGGTTACGCAAAGAATAACGCAGACTTCAGCAAATTTCTTCAATTTGCATACTGAGCTGCCTCTTACAATTTGCGAACTTGAAGGGAAAATGCAAACACTACAACAACAACAGCTAAGAGTGCCGAGGAAGCACACCTATAACCTATTGCAAGAAGACAAGAACATGTTTATTCAACAAAGTGGTCAGAATTATCAGAATCCTCCTCTGATGTCAATTCTGAGCCATCTTGCTCTGTATCGTCATCTACTTCATCAATCCTAGCTGCTCTACTAGCTGTTATCTTCGTCAGGGCTGCCGTCTTGCTTGCCCTCTGTGATCGAGCCCCTGTAGTACCTTGAATGCTTGAAACAGATTTGGTAGTTGAGATCTCTTCATCAGAAGAGGTCTCTTCTTCACATCTAACTCGTCTCCTGGAACGCGATGGCCTGGCTGACCTTGAAGGAATCACAGGAGTTTGTTGGATTGCAGCAGAACTAGCAAGGTCTAAGTTTGATTCTATTTCCAAACTCCCTGTCATTGCATAAGAAGGGTCAATATAAAGGAAACAATAGAATGTAGTTGTACCATTGACATTTCATGTATAATTATTGGAGTAGCAGGCCAAATGGGCCATCCAGTGCGTGAAGTTACTGTTTATGTTTCCACTTGCTTTTCTACTTTATATTCTCAACTAGGCATCAGGAATTCTCCTCACTAATTATATATCATGTCAAAGATCTGTCTTACTAAAGAACTATACCCAGAATACGATTAGCATGGTCTTCCGACAGCTCCTCATCAGGCTGCATGTCTAATAATTTAAGTCGTCCAGCCATCTGCTTTAACTCCTTAGCAAGGTCTTTATCTGCTGATACAGATTCAGCCACTGCATTTAACAGCTTCCTCATCAACTTTATTGCTCCTTGTTCCGAAGATCTGAAATGAAGCAAGACAAGTACTCTACAGAGGGATATGATATATGACCTCTCCGCAGGTGTCTTCTTTCCACTGAAGCTTGCCACCTGAAAATGAGAACACTAGGACAACATATAAAGGAGTAACATGCTATCAAATGATACTTTCCAAGTGACATCTGTCAAAACTGGGTTTCTCTACCTAAGAAGCATATACGTATACACATATAAATATATGACACATACTAGCATTTTACATCACAATGCATACAGTAATAAGAATGCAACAACCTTGAACCAGAGATTACTTTAAACGTAAAGATAATAATAATTTAGAGTACATGCAATCAGCAGATTTAAGTAACCAAAGCATGGATAATAAATTTGAAATGGTAAATTGTGTTCCCAAGTGAAAGCAAGAGACCCGAACTCTGTAGCATAAGTATGTATTTTCATATGAGGTCCGTGTGGTCTTTTGAATCTCCAGTCTCAAGATCTAGCAGTTAGACAAGGCTCCACCAAGATTCATATCAATCAGTGTCAAAGCCACTCACCCTTTCTACTTACATTGTACAAGACAGTAGGCTATTCAGTTTCGATGTGATGTAGCAGATTACATCATCTCCAGACTGTGTCAATAGTGAATGCCAAACGCTAGTTCTATATTTCCTGGTTTCATATCCTTTGCGCTTTAGTACAGTTCATTATCCAAACATTACGAGTCTATTGTGATTGCCTAACACTAGCTTCATATTCCTGAGCTCATACCCTGTATGCAAAAGAATAGCAACCAGATTCCCCCTTTTTTGTCAAAAAATTTTTGTACCACAAAGTCTGTGATGCCTTGTCTAACAACTTGAGATGTTCACCAGCCCACTACAAGCAAACTTGTTGCTCCTGCAATTCCCATTAGATTCTATGTCCAATCTAGGACTAAAGCTAAAAACTAATAGCTATAGTTACATCGATAGTTTGAGAACATGATAACATAGGTCAAGTCATTAAACAAAAATTTAAGATTCGTCATTTCAGGAACCATATATGTTAGAACAAAAGTTTCAGTAGCAAAAGCACACCTCTACAGCTATGCGTATTGCAAGTCCCTCCTCCCCACATTCAAGAGAAGGTCGGATAGAGTTATCTGCAATTTCTGTCATGTCTTTGTCTGCATTTTCATCCTGTTTTCCATTCTTTGCAGTATATAAAGGAGCCTGCATCATCTGCACCATAAATCGAGATGCTTGGACGGCACGCTTTCGCAGATTAGACACCACAAATGCAGACCCACCAGCATTTCCGTAGATACCAGGCCACATTGAACGCATGACTGGAATGAAGGCCTTAGACAGACATTTCTGCATTTAGAGAACGTAAAAATATCATTGAAGTTGGATTTTAATAAAATCATCTGCTAAGAAACAGTCATGTTAGAGAAACCCACCTTATGATTTGCCGAGAGGGAAGGGTAATGGTCAAAGAAAACAGATAAGCATTGTTTAAGCCTGGCGAAGAACTTCAAAGTGTCATCATTAACATGAGGTTACTAAAAACCTAGGCAACAAGCAGAGAGAATTTTACCTTATCAGGTCTTTTGTTTCGTCGCTGAAATACAGATTAATGAGCTTTTCTAAGAGCAAAGGGTGAAAAGAAGTTGATATGCTTGGATAGCTCTCACTAAGGAGAAGAACCTTAGAAAAACCCTCACCAAGAATAGCTTGTACCGTCTCATTATCATCATTTGGTTCAAGCTGATCTGAACGTTTAAGATCAAGACCAGCAAATAAAAGTTTGATTGAATCAATACTCAAAAGCTCATCAGTATCCAAGCAATCTAAAGATTTAACTATCATCTTCTCATCCAAAAACTGATCAGTGCTTTCGAGACCTAGCACCCTGTTAATTTCTTGAGGACCATGCCACATAAGTAGATCCATTAATGCCTTACACGCCATAATGCTAATCATAATGGGACCCTTGGCAAAAGATAATCTTAACTGCTTCACCAGCTCTTTGCTTGGCTGTTTCTCCAACAAACCATATAGGCCAAGACACCTGATAGTAGCCCTCTGTACATCGAAGTGAACATGTTTTGCCTGCATAAAAATGTCTTCCAGTTCTTAACAGCTTGAAATAAACCGTAAAATATGGCAGTCATTACATGAGTTGGCCATAAAGTGTGATGCTTGCTCAAAGTGGAATTGAATGTTGATTTACAGCATATCTGTGTGCTTTCTCCCCAGCATAAGAAAGAAGCATACTTTTTATCCATTTATAAGCTCAATACTGTAAGAAATATAGTTGAACCTTAGTGCTCTTTAAAACCATAAGGAAAGGACAAAATAAAAGTAGGAAATGAACAGTAGTATGTAATTGGTCATACCCCTGGAAGCAATAGAGAATGCAGAAGTTCAACTGGATCAATAGACTTTTCCTGAAGCAAGTGGAATGATTTTGCACTTTCCAAGAGGAGACCAGTAACAGCAAGACAGTGCATCCACTGCATAAAGTCCGCTGTTCTCTCCCTGCAAGGTTGTGCAAGCCCTTCTATAACCCCTATAATGACCTCTTCAAATTCACCAGTAGCAGCATGGACTTTCCTTGCCAACTTGGACACTGCTTGAGCCCATTCTCTGTCACCACCAAGGTTTATGCCATCACCAATGACAACTGCATTCCCTTCCTCATCCACTTCATAATCAACAGATCTGAGTAATAGATCCTGCACAAATGCACTAGCAACTTTCCTGCTTGTAAAGTCTGAAAAATCTAGCATGGTACCAAGCAATAGTAGCTGTCGAGCTGCAAAGCGATGATTGGCTCCTGAAAACAGTAATGAACATATCAGAAATAGTATTATTAACCGAAAAAGCATATGCTTCAGTTTGTGACCTACCAGCGCAAATATGAGATTGAACCAAAGCTACATAATCTGATACTGTTGCGGGAAGTATTCTCTCAAGTAGGTCATTGGTGTCAGAAGCTTCAGCTGCATATACTGCAGCTTCAGTGCCCATTGTAGCAGCAGAAATGGAGCCTTTGGCCTAAACAAACACATTTGATAGGGTTGAAAACAGTAATAGCAAGAATTTCATGATAAAAACTAATATCAATGATGCAACTAAAATCCAAACAATCTTTTATAGCCCAACTTGAGAGCCCAAGAGAGTTATACAAGAGTATCCAAAAATGTGTGCAGAATTACCACAGAGAATGTTTTAGAAGGATAGCAATACTGATTCTCATGTCCTAGAGAATCACTTACTGGCTTTGGTAAGACCAATGCTGAAACTTCAAGCATAATCAAATTGGTCATTAGTTTGTTACACCAGTAACAAATTGTTTCTACAAAACAATTGATGCAGAAGCAAAGAGTTACAGTAGCTGTGAAGAAGCTGCAATAAGGAACAGAGGCAGTCATAGATCCCAAGCTACTTAGTCCAGCAGCAACTATTTTGAATTCAAGTTATTTTGACTACCAACTAGGTGGATGACCAAGTTGATGGCCTGATTGTCAAAAGCAATCAGAAGCAACCTGAAGAGAATGGAGCAAAACAGGTTTGCTGTTGAAATCGAATTGAACAGTGCAGGTTTTTGAGTCTTTCGCTGGTTTGTCCAAAAATCCAAGCCCTTAGTCTAGTTCCCAGTTTATTCAGCCACAGTGCGACCTTTGTCCATGAGTTTAATTCAAGTTGAAATGATTTAGATAATACAATGGCGGGTTACAGTACTAGTTACAAGTTTGTGGAAGTTGGCGTACGAATAAACGTGATAGTCTTTGCTTATCTGCTGTGTCTAAATAAAGGCAGGGAATTAGGACTGAAGTAGCCTTAATTTTGCCTTATATGGTTAGGTTTATATATAAATCAAGTTTAATGGAAAAGAAAAAACAAAGACCCTCATTTCCAGTTCCATCTTCTCCCTCTGCTATTCTTCTGCTGCTGTGTTGTGCGTGCTGCAACCTCTGGAATTGCTTCTGTTACTATATTTTAAAGGTTCTAGGCTTCTGGCATTTAAACACAAATTCTGCCACTTCTAACCAGTTAAAGCCTATTTAAATGCGCAGTATTATCTTTCAGAATCTATGGACTAGTTAATTTTAGTGACAGGTATAAGGTAAAATAAGTACGCGAATAATGCAAACAATAAAATTCTTCAGGTTTCCATGTGTGCTCTCTATATTACATGTTAAATTTCCTTTGTTAAATCATAGGCATAAAAATATGCAAGAAAGATATGGGGACGTATTTCATGGAGTGGCAACTGCACTTCTACAGTCTTATTTAACATTCCACAATTAGAACTCCATCTTAGTAAAAACTAATTAAGAATACCAAATGCATGATTATTCTTAAGCTGAAACTACCCCAAGATTCAAAGTAGTCAGAAAAGAATTATTCTAGCACTCTTCTGTTCTAAAAGCAAACAAAATATTTGTTGATTGCTATGATGCAGCATCATTTGGGAGGGAACCACTATTTACATTTATCCCTTTTCCATTCCCGTGGACGTTCACTCTATCCGAACTTGGATATCAGGATAATGAAAAAGAACCTAGTTAAATATAAAGAAACAATCATGAACGGGAATGAAACGTGAAAAATGCGCTTACTTGGGCTTCAGCCTCCAGGTGCATGCACACATTCTTCCAGTAAAGAGCAAGTTCCGGTTCCATCAGCTGAGTGTTAGAAGCAAAATCTGCAGCTTCGCCTTTCAAAGAATAGAAGAATAATTTAGGGAACAAAAAGCAATCCAATAATCTAGAAGCTCAAACTTATAAACCAAGAACATATACGTAGATTCATCTTCAGGCAACTAACCAGAATCCCTCAAAAGGATTCCTTTATTTTAAACTTACTGCAATAATCGTTTGATACAAGTTGATTAGCAAAGTACATCAAATTAGAAACATTAGATACTTCCACTAAACATAACTAATTGAGGTTTTTACTTAGAAAAAAATTTACAATCAAAATGAAGCTATTGGATGCAGAATAACACGTTGAGATACAGACATTCTCATCATCCAATCACATACAAGCATATAAACCACTGCAAAACCAAAATGGAAAAAATAGAAAACACAGAAATTTTTTTCTTTTCAAAAAATTTTCCTTTTAATTACGCTGATAAGCGTTAGCATTTCATCCCAAAATAATTTTCCTTGCTTGTTGCATTGGCGTGAATTGGATAACATTTTCCACAAAAATATCTATTTCCATCATTAACTTGCTGAAAGCTGGGGTATCAAATATTGAGGAAAAGATATGTGGAACGGAAGAATGGGAATGAGGAAAGAAATATATAAAAAGAAGGGTCTTCATACTTAAATTCAAACAAATAAAAGTTAGTACTAACCTCCATCCTCACTGCAGGTTAAGGGGACATATCGGCGGATACTTTGATCATCCCCTAATTGCACTGAACCATCTTTTAGCAAAGCTATCATCACAGATTCCCCTACTGATTCATATGTTTCAACATCAAGATACTTGAGAAGTTCTACGGGGTCACCATTGCAGCACTTTGAAAGCCACTCATCTTTCATTAACTTTAGGCATTCCCGTGAAACAGTTGCGGAACGATCAGCAAGTCCTCTCTGAAGGATTACAGTCCGCAGCTTTATACTAGAAAAATTTAAGGGAGACAAATATGCCCCGTAAGAAACGATATATATATGCCGCTTAATAAGAAACCACAAAGTCAATCTAAAGGTGGACGTTTTGCTAAACTGGACGATAACATGAAATAAATATTTATTATACCGCAGAGGAAATATGCTGGGTACAAATCCAGATGCAGGTTTCTACAGAATCTACATCTCAACAAATAAGACATATTGATTATGGTTGGGTGGATGGGGAAGAGAAAAAGAGTTCCGAAAGGGAAAAAAAGAAGCGTATCAACCCACGGTTTCGCAAGCTTCTTCTCCTAACCCTTCTTTTCTATCTCAAAGAGAAGCCAATCATAAGAAGAGTAAAATTAAACAAAACCAAACGCATAGATGTACCCAAAAAAATTACCTGAGACTTTGAAGAGGAAATTTATTAGCTATTACGCAGTATGCGGCTTTGCGTACTGATTCACTCACATCCAAGGTGCAGTCAATTATGGTATTAGAGGTTGCATTTGAAGGTGGCAAAGCCAACAAGATAGTCTTTCTAACCTCCTATGAGCGCATCAAAAGTTAGGGATTTAACTTTTCGTACATGTCCAGATCACGAAATATGACAAATATGTAGTGCAATTGGCCTCTGTAAGAGACAATATTTCATTCTCACCGCATTTTGCTCTAAAGGAAGCACTTCAAGAAATAAATCGAGAAGGTCACTGTTCTCCGCATCATTTACAAAGCGCGAAAGAGCTCTAACTGCAAAGCTACGAATAACAGGAACCTTGTCTCTCACTCGTATCATCATACACTCTATCACCTCATCCCAAAGCTCATCGCTAACTTCAGCATCATCCGGCAGTCGCATTATGATCTAGAGAGCAAATTGAACACTAGTGAGAAACCGATACCTCCAAGACCAGAACCAACACAATAAGACGTCGTAATCAGGTACCTCGGAGATAATTTGACAAGCCCTGAAGCGGGCGGTCTTATCGGCAGCGACGGCCGCGAGGAGGAGAAATTTCAGGAAGCGGTGGAGAAAGTGATGAGCGGTTGTGGTTGCGGCGAAGGCAGACACGAAGCGGACAAGGCGCTCAGCTGAAGCAGTGCGGCGTCTAAAGGTGAAAAGAGGAGTTAGGGTTTTCAAGAAAGAGGTCGGGAAAGAATCTGAGGAGACTAAGTTTGATAGGTCTTTGGCTTTGCGGAGGTGAGTGGCGTTGCTGGTCTTTGCATCGTCAAGAATTCTCGCTATATTCTCATCTAATAACTTCCTCTCTTCTTCCATTTCTTCTTCTTCGTTCCAACAGTCACAGGCCCTGTCGTTCTCTCTCTCACCCTGTCTCAGTCCCAGATGTGGTTTGGATTTTGATTTGGATCATTGGTTTTTGGGCGGGAGTTCTTCTTCTTTCAATTTTCATAGAAATACCAAAACGCCCTTAAAGTTTCATAATTATTTTTGTGTTGCGCCTTACTTATTATTTTTCGTTTTTTGTTAATTAAAAAAATATGATCAATTTTTTAACTCTCGAGTTAAAAAAATTAAATATTTAATTATTTAATTATCAGTTTTTAAAGTTCAAGTTGTAATTACAAAATCAACTAAAATTTGATTTTTTTTTAATTAACTCCTTTTTATTTTTTTATGCGGTCATTTAAAATTAAGACTGCATAGGTTAGAAATATTATCCAAACCATATTCTTTATCAACGGTGAATAATAATGCAAATTTAGGTACTTGTTAGTTAACAGAACTACATAGAACTCTGGGAACTCAAAGTACCGTTATCATCAGCATTCAAAATGAAGCCACGTCGGGCGTTTATCCAATACAAACTTTAGTAACACAAGTGGGGACTTAAAATTCTCTACCGTCGTCACCAGCATTCAAAATGAAGCCACGCTACTTGGGCCCGTATCCAGTATAAACTTTTTTTTTTAACACCAGTGAACCCATCCATCACCATCAGTGGCCGTTCATATTACATTCCCCCAACTCCCAACTTGTTAATTTTTCTGGCACTACCAAAGCTGCAAAAATTTTACTTGCTCACCTACACAAACTTTATTTACAAGTTCGATTTGTTCTTGTTGTCTGCACCTCCTTCCCCACAAAGTTGCTGCTGAGAAATGAGGCGATTGGTTAATCTGTTCAGAGCTTCCTTCATCCACCAATGTTGGCATACTTCTCTTGCTTCTGCCACACTCATCTGTTTCAACCAAAATCAGATGAGAAACGAATTCGCTTATTTCTGGACATAAGAGACTGCAATATATTTTTATATATGTGCGTACCCATATTCTTTGACGATAATTTTTCTCCGGCCAGACATCTAATTGCTTCTTAACCAGTAAAGGGAACATGTAGCCTTCATAATATGTGTCATCGGTTCTGCTCTTGAAATGCCATTTCCCTAATTGACACTGCAACAAATTCCCAAAGTCAACACTTGCACTCGCAACATCAATGAAAGAGAGCCAGTCGATCAAATTAATTAGTATATTACCTCAAGAATGCCTTGGACTCCTGCTTCCTCCAAAGTCTCTCGTGAAGCTGCCTCTTCTATGTTTTCGTCTAGTTCCCAGCCTCCCTGGTTAATCAGACTTATCAAAGTGAGAAGACGGAAGCAAAGGTTTCTGGATTAAGTGAATTAATTCGAATTAGAAATTAATATACCTTGGGAAACAACATCCCTTGTTTTTTCTGTGAACTAATCATAAGAACCTCCAACTCTTCCTCATTGTTCACGGAATTATCTTTCCCAACTTTATATCTGTATGGTATGCATCTGCAACAGGCAAAGACAAGCACGTAAGTTATTAACGCAAAAGCGTGTAAGCTTCGTCAAAGTTGCTATTGAAGTTTGTTCATATCAGTCAGAAAACAGTAAGAAAGAAATAATCATCAGCATGGAGTCTTCATTCAAACAAACGTCCGTAATTGTTTAACCAACAATTCAGTCTTTTCTGTCTCTATTAAGGGCATATGAATTAGTATCTACTTCCCCGGAAAACCATTCCTTATCTGTCAACAAGAAGATCAAATCACCTCTTTTAAGTTAACGATATGAAACTTCACCAGATGTATGTTAGCTTCATATATATTAAAATCGCAACGTTATATGTAAGAGAAGAAGTTGTCATAATCAAACAGGTGTTTGACGCAAGAAACCAAATTTGCCAGTATGAATAAATGCATACGAATATTGACAAGAAATGTAATTTGACAGAAAGAGAGCGATAAAGAGAAGAGACAAACCCCACAACAAGGCGGCAGCCTTTATTGTATCGCTGCAAGTGCCTACCGGTGCGAGCGACGACGTTGATTTCAGAGACCAAGGCTACCATTTTTGGATCTTCCTAATTTTCTGTGCGGTGTATGTATGTATGCTTCACTTGCGGTTGTATTAGCTTAACTAAAATCGGAAGAAGAAGAAGAGAGATATATGTTGTACAACGCCCAATAACAGCTATATAACTTCTGGCGCTACAAAAATGTGGCTCTTATTGGCTACTTGCGTTTGAAGTGGTTTCGATAGGATAATAAAGACGGAGAAAGGACAGTTCAACTACCTCAACACAATGTGTTCCCCACCACCGTGTAAACCGACGTGTAGATATCACTTTTCAATATTATATAAAAAATTTCAAAAAGAATTTATAATTATCAAATGTCGGAAATAAGAGAATTATAGATATGAATTCTTATCATAATATTATCATCAAAATGTAATGTTATATATTTTATTTAATAATTATTATATTATATCTTGTTGATATTTTTATTTTTTAATAAAAATTATTTATAATTAATAATGTTATAAATGATTGAAAATTTTGATAATTATTTACAAGAAACCAAATATTTTAATTAATTAAGTACAAAATAAATTATATAATAATAATTAATCACGAGTACAAAGATTTCTTATTATTTTTTAACATTTAATAATATATATTAATATAATTATTAATTTTGTTTAAAATTATACATAAATCAATAATTTCATTCTTATTCAAATTTTCATTCTAGAAGTGACGAAGAAAATGCCGGTTCCTGGATCCTTCACCGGCTTGGATTGACTTTCCTCTAGAAGCCTACAGGTTATTCAAAAGATTCCATACACACGCCGCTAAGTTGACGGAAGACCCAGACCCTTATTTCTACTCAACATTGATTCAATCACCACCAGCGTTTACATGGCTCGCAACGAAACTGATGCTCCCCATAACTAACTAATTTCCATCTACATCTACAAAGACTGTTGTTTTGTATGAGAAGTTTCGACTTCTTTTTGCCTTTTCAAAGGTCAAGTCCTTTGTAGCTTTAATAAAGAGCTTTCTCCTTTCTTCCAGTGTTTGGCGTTTTCCTTCTAAAATTGAAAGAAATCACCTTTAAGATTATTGTTAATGCAGTGTCTAAATGAACGAGAAGCTAAAGCCATGAAATGGTAAACGTTTATTATTTATTTGTTTATTTCAAGATCCATGAGCTAATATATATCAGCAATGATGTGGCAAACAGAAGTTGCAACTTGGCACATGGGATTCCGAGAAACACAAAAGTTAGGCACTGACCGCTTCCATGGCTGAAACTGGAGTTGGGTGCTTATGATGCATAAGTCCTCCTAACGTGAACCGACTTTGTGACCGACGCGGTGAAGGTCAACTGGACTCTAATTAATTTATTAATTATTGGATAAAGCTGAAAATTATTATCTCAATTTCATATCTTTTATTTGTTTTAGTCACGTCTTTCACTTATTTAAAATTGATAATATTATTTATGAGAAAAATTTAAATTCATAATTAGTATCTAATCTACCGGACTTTAACTTATCGCTGGAATATGCTGTTGTAAATTTTTTATTTAAGTCTTCCTTTTTTTATTAATGTATTTTATTTTTTCTTAAGTTGACATTTACTATTTAGATATTGATTTTGGTACTATAAACAATATTAAATTCTATAAATGACTTTAACAATCATATCAATCAATGTATCCAACGTTCAAGACTTTCCTTTCGTATTAATCATATTTGTTTATTATAATCTAACAAGTTAAAATTTTTAACAAAATAATGAATTAAATTGATCACTGTGACAAAGCTTATAGTCAGAAGAATCTGCGATTTAATTTCAAAGGCCAAGATAAATGTTCACTCCTTGAAAGCGAGTTGTTCTGGAAAGCCGCAAAATTTTTCGATAGATTTGATACGTAAATTAACACGTACGCTACGCTGAGGATGACCTTAACTATTTTCTACTCCAGAGACGCGCAAGTATGTCTTCGCGTCCGGATGATTAATTATTATTGTTTAATATAACAGGCCATAATCCACAAAAAAGCATGCTTTGACCGCTTAATTATAATTATTAGTTCCTCTCACGGTCCACTCATCTTTTTATTTTAAGATGAAAATTGTATATTGTTGAACTCTTAATGACAAAGGCCCAATTCTAAACTTTATTAAGGGAGAAACTTAAGACTCCCGAAGCTCTTACTAGAGATCCAACGTCAAACTTAAATCTCATGCTTCTAAAATAAATGCCAAGCCCGATTACTTTTCTTTTCAAAAGTCCGACCTTACTACTGGGTCTGTGAGCATTGAGGCAAGGACCTTTCTTTTCTTTTCTTTTTGATAATAGGAAGAAAAGCGCTACAAATTACCTAAGTGTTCGTGGGTACCTAGCCCCCGATTCATCCTCTATGAGGATGTATAAGCACCCTGTAGGCGAGTGGTCAAAAGTAGTGATTCTTAAAGAGAACTGTTCTATATGATTTGCAAGTCAGTCCACACTCTGATTACCTTCCCGGTAAATATGTCGAATGACTATGACCCAGTATTGGGACAACAATTTATGAATTTCCAACACTAAAGGGTTTAAGGAAGAACCTCTCGCTGTCGACAAGGGGAGCATTTCAGTCACTATGTGCGAGTCCACTTCTAAGACTATATGGCGGTATCCCAAGGACCAAGCCAGCTAAAGTCCCGAAAGCAACCCCCCACAATTCCGCTGTTAGTGGGGAACACCTGCCAATGTTTTGGACGAATCCTCCTAACCAAGCATCGGAACTGTCGCGCAGCAAGCCACCTGCTATAGCTGAATTGCGGGATCTTTTGTTGGCCCCGTCTGTATTTAATTTTACCCAGCCATAAGGAGGTTTACTCCATCCGACGAGTTGTTCCTGATGAGTGTCATGGCTTGACAGAGTCTATTGTTACCAAACTGCTGCCATGTGAATGTTGTGCACACATGTCAAAACCTGTAGTGCAGGTGAGAGAGGCCAGGAGAAGTGATCCTCGAAGAGCGCTCGATTTCGCCAGGACCAGAGAAACCAGCATGTTGTGCCAAAGATAACAGACCAGGTGAAGCCCCCTACCTCGCAGTGTGTGTGTAGGTTCTGTAGGATCCACGTTTTGCTATCCATGGAAAAGAACTCGGGCGTGATAACCTGAGAAGGAAACCTATTCCATAGGAAGCGGGCTTTGGGACAATCCCGCACCACATGGATAGAGGATTCCTCGAGGTGGCAATGGTAACAAGTCGCATATATAGTGAGCCTTCTGTGTACCCGCTGATGATTAGTAAGAAGCTTATCATACAAAAGAAGCCAAAGAAATGCGCGAATATGTTGGGGACCCTGCCACTGCCAGATAGTCCTACAATCGACACTAGACATAGCTTTCTCGTGATGCATGAGCAGGGCATAAGTTGACGCCGTGGTGAAATGTCCGTGCTCCGTGCAGCCCCAAATGGGCTTATCCGGTCCTAAGAATGGCTTCGGTGGGAGGATATCTGCGATAGCCATACAGATCGTTAGAGGGAGTAGGTGTTGAAAAGTAGCCCAATTCCAGCACCTTTCTTTAATTTTAGTCTCGAGTATCAAACATTTTTAAAAATTAAAATGATAAAATAAGGAGTTTAAAATTTAAAAGATTAAATCAATAACTAAAAACTAAATAAAATTAAAAATTTTGTGATATGATTAAAAGAGATTATTTTTTATATATTAAAATTTTGAAGCATAATTAAAAAAAAGATTGTTCAATAAAAATAATTAATTTATTTTAGTTTATAAGAACTTATTAATTTATGCAAATTAATCGATTAATTAATAAATTGATCAATTTTTTAACAACAAAATTATTAAAATAATTTGAACTAAAAATTTTGACGGTTCATAGGGATGACAATTTCGGCCCAGTTCAGCTCAGCCTGTTTTTGGCCTAGATTGGATGAGCCACAGGTCGACCATGATCCGCCCAAGCTAGCCCATGGGCTAACTATGGTCGGCCAGCGTGGGCCACGAGCCAGCTTAGCCTGCGGCCTACCAAAGGTGGACAAAATGGCATCAGTTTTTGTCCAAAACGACATCGTTTTGTCCAAAATGACGTCGTTTAGTAATTTTTAAATTAAAAATATATAAATGGGTCAGGTCAGTCGGCCCACCAGTGCCCCCTCATGGGCCACAGGCCAACCAGGAGCCGGGGGGTCCACCGATGAGCTGGGCCAACCAGGGGCACGGGCCGACCTATGAACTGAGGTCAGGCCGGGCCAAGCCCATTGACATCTCTAACATTTGAAGATTTTAATAGTTAAACTGGCTAAAATATTTAAGCTTTTTATTCATTACTCGAGGATGCAGCTATAGCTATGATACTGTTTAGATTCTTCTTAGAATTGATAATATAAGATTGGAATTCGTACTTAAAAGAAATGTTTAGATTATTCAATCTTACAAAGATCGAGAAAAAATGGAAATATAATTTTTTGGATAAAAGATGCTTTTATTTATACTTTTTAAGAATATAATTTATGTTTCAAAATTCTTATAACTGTGATAAATATTTAAAAAGATCTTTTACAAAATCTTATCTTCATTTAATTTAGTACAATTCGATTTTAAAACATAAATTATTTATAATATGTTTAGGAATTAATCATGTCATAATGTGTTAAAATTTTTTTGAATAAAACTCAATATTTTTAAAAAATATTTCTAATACTATAGTATATATTTTATTTTAAAAAATGAAGTAGCGAAAAGTATAAATATTTTAATCATAAAACTAAAGTATATTTAAAAGATAATCATATGCTAAATTTTAGATTTTTTTGACATAAATTTAATTCATGATTAAACAGACAAATTTTAATTCGGTAGGACTAAAATAAATATTAAAGAG
>JAOSBO010000002.1:14691718-14706298 GCA_027563915.1 Erythroxylum rotundifolium
AATACATCTTTAACACAATACATATACTAACACACTCATTCAAGTTCATTTAATATTTCTAAATTCCACTCAAAGATTAGGGTCCAACATAAATATAGTAATTATAATTCATTTTTAATTTCTTTTTTTGAAATTATGTTCTTTATATGTTAGGTAAGTTCTATTTGGATGATTTAGGCTACACTAATATGCCTGGATTTCTTTCACCATACGGTGAGATATATCATTTGTGAGATTATGGAGGAAAAGAAAGACCTCAAAGTCCACAACAATTGCTTAACTATAGGCATTCTTCATTAAAAAATATTATTTAAAGATGTTTTGAGATTCTAAAAACAAGATTCCCTATACTTAAAAACATATCCAGTTATGATATGAAGAAATAAAAATACATTGTTATTGCTTGTTATGTTATACACAATTATATTATAATATATAGAAAAAGCAACGAATTATTTGACAGTTACACTGAAAATGAGGAATAAATTAAGGAAAATGAAAATAAAGATGCAAGTTCTCAAGTGAAATATAATATCACTCCAGAATAACTTTGAGGTATGTCTTGGAAGCAAGATGGAATTGCCAGATAGATGTGAAATGATTATATTAGTTTATAATCAATGTTTTGAATATCGTACCAGACTTGGGTACCTTTTTGGGTAAATTTTAAAATTTATGAAATAGTCCCTTAATTTTTTAGAAATTGCAAAATAGTCCACTGTCATATTCTACGGTTATACTGTATAGTTTATAAGTTTACATCAATCATGTTTCCAAAAATCATAATAATAAATAATAACCACAATTAATATAAAATAATAATAATTTTCAAATATTTCAGATATAAATAATAACCATAATTAATAAAAAAGATAATTATCATCATAAACATATAAAATTAAGAGCAATACAAAGTATCTAAAATGTTAAAATTTCATTATATAATAAATAATAATTACATCAAAACCTCCAATAAAAAGAATAATAAATATCCTCAATTCTCAAACTATTACAATTTATAAAAAGAGTTCGTGATAAGGAACCAACCAAGTAGAAATGAAACCTATAACAAAAACATTTATAGTTACATTACATATATAAAATTTAACATATATATCAAATATAAGTAAAATTAAAGAAGAGGAAAAACAAAAATCTAGAATTTCATTCAATCATCTATGGAAGGATACTCTTTCTAACTACATTGCTCCTGTTATCATTTGGTACAAAATCCTCATCATTAAGAAAAGCCTTATCATCATCATCATTTAAATTCAATGCACCACATGACATGCCAATGATTTCCTAGTCAATATTATCTTACAAGTCATTCGCATCTATCAAATCTAGTTCCTCAGAAACCTAATCCGCCAAAAGATTGATATTGTCAATAGAAATTGGATATGTTGAGCTACTTGTACTATTAAGACTCCGAGTAAACAATAAAAGTTAATTATTAGAAAATTATAGGAAAATACATCAAAATTAATAATGATAATAACATAACTTTCCCAAAGCTTTAAATTGTAACGAATAAATACTAAGTCATTCAATCTCTTGTGCTCCAATCTATTCATTTTCTTAGAATGGATGAATATAAATGTGCTCTAGTTTCATTCACAACCTGTTGTATTCACATATTGACTTAAAATACAAATTGCAAACCTTTGCAATTTTAGAATATCACTTTCGAATTAATCCCACAAAGAAACTGTCAGTTGTAAGATAACAAAAGTAGTGTTACAAACAAAATAAAGTGATAATTAATTTTCAACAATTAAGAAAAAGGAAATAGCTATACCTGGAGATCTTTGTTGAATAGCAACTGACAATCCAAAATCTCCCAAAAACTGCTTATAAAGATCAATTTTTGAGCTTAAGAGATCTTGCATCATTTCATGGCCAACAATTGTTGTAATAGTGAATGACATTCCTTTACTAACTTTAGCTTTCTTGGTAAAATCCAGTTTGAAATATACATTAGGATTAAAAAATGCCCCAACCGTAAATAATGGAGAAGAAAGTTTCCTTTTCTATCTTTCATTGATGATTGCAAGATATAGTGCATACAAAGAAGGCCTATGTTTCAGATTGGCCTTGATTGCTTCCTTTCCCTTTTCCATGACATCCAAAAAATAACCCATTGTTGTCTTTTGTTCACTATTAGCCAATTGACATTGAGACTAAAATTCTCTATCTTCCATTATAATGCTGGAAACCTCTAATCCATCATTAGACCTAACATATTGAGATGCAACTTACTTATCACTTGTAAACATTTTCCTTAAATCTTTCTTCATCGAAACAAAAGACTGAAGTGATAAGAAATTTGTTGCTAATCTTGTCACACCAAGGAGACACAAATTCTTATCATTGGTAAATTCCATTCTTATTAAATTCAACACCTACGCACGATTATAGATGAACTTGGTCACCTTTTTAGCTTTCTACATAATCTCATCAATAATAGGAAAATACCTAGGATCTGCTATATTCTCCAGCATTAGGTCAATGTAATATACAATACAAGGAGTCCAAAAAAATGAATAATATATATTCTATAACCATCTTCTTGTCGCTTTAATATTTATTATATTACCATCTTCTTGTTGCTTTATAAGTAAAATCATTGTTAGTAATGAATTGAACAATATTTTCTGTCCCCACTTCATTCACAACTTCATCAAATATCTCAAATAAAGTATTAGTATTTCTAATAAGGCTAGATGCATCAATAGATTTCAAAAACATTAAGACATTTGTAAAATAAACCAAAAAATTAACAATAGGCTCTTATCTCCTATTTGTCCAACCATCATACATGATTGAACACCTAAAAGTAGCCCAATTCACTCTTCTTTCAGCCAAATAATTTTTAATTTCAGTAACTGAACAACTTAAAAGTTTACCTTTTAAGTCATCAATTGAAACAACTTTGTATCCCGGACTATAACAGGCTATTACATCTACCATAGGTTGATAATAGTAAGATTGAGAAGTATTAAATGATGAACTTGTATCATACCACCATCTAGCTACTACCATATCGACATTGTGAGCAACATCTTTTGATTACATTGCACTACAAATTGAAGGTTGGACTCCAAGAGTTGTTTGTGATGCAAAAAAACTACTCACCTACCATCTTTTTTTCCTCACATCAGGTCTAAGTGTAACATTCAATGTAGCACCCCCTTATCGTAAGGTACAAATCGGGACGCCTGGAGGTCATTCTGGTACATATTCTACGATAAAGGCGAGTTACGTTCGATCACTATATTCACTTCACATGGCATCATATCATTACTCTCTTATAAAGCATCATAAGAAAATCACAATATTTTAAAACCAACTTTTTCCTCATTTCATTTCATAAAACCGAAAGTCTACATTGTATCTTTCAACACTTACTATATGCACATTATCAAAACCTAGTATAAAAGTACTACATGAAAGAGGAAAATATACAAAGTCCATCTAATTTGTCCAAAAATCCCAGCTAATCGACCTTTGAGCCATGACTTCTCTTGCCCAAAATCATAATCTACACGGCTGGTAGAAACTCCCAATAGCTAGAGTCGTCTCTCGATCCTGAAAGACAACGTTGCAATTTTGGTGAGTTTTACGAACTTAATGAGGTAACCATCATCGATGGTTCACTTAATTCATGCAACACATTATTTCACATAACACATATTTCATAAAATTGTACTTTACATCAGTGTCACATTTTCATTTAAGCATAGGCAAATTTTCGCATTTTAATCAATCAAACATCTTAATAAAAGCATATGGAATGCACATGTGACTCTTTTCCATTTATTACATTGTTGTGCCAAGTGCCTAAACTGTCTTGTATCCATTGTGGATATCGGGCTCATTTATACTGTCCCTTATCCGTTGGGGATACAGGGCTCATTTTATATAGTGAGCCTTTGGCTCTTAATCACATTCAGAGCTTTGAGCTCGTTTTCACTAGCTACATAGATCACAACTCTTTTTATCTGATCAAGCATTCATGTATGTGATGCATCTCATAATCACTCAATCAATTCAAGAAACAATTAGTTCTTCTCATTCACATACAATTAGAACTTCAATATCCATTCCACATTTCACAGTCATTATACCTTCTGTTCGGAACCAACAATTAAGCCGCATTCATTCAATCATTTCAAACAAAAATTAAGAAAACAAATAATTAAGTGAGACCGTCTAGGTTACTCACAAGTTGCTCCCAAATCTAATGCCTAGAAGTTCTAGCAACGTCTGGAGGTTGACATTCCAGTTGCTCCTCTATATCAAACACCATACACATATATCACAATTTGTACAATCATAAGTGTTTAATAATGCACATGTATGAAATGAAATATGTACAATACACGTTCATGACAATTTCGAGTATTTATCCATCAATTTTATCACAAAGTCATTCTCATATCAAAACTCATCTAAGTACGATTTATACTTAGGTTTACGCCTCACTAAAACTATTAAAATCTCTATTCCTTTCTCATTGACTCATTTCATATTTTTTTCTAAGTCACACTTTCGAGTCTACTATTCACATTCAATCAGAAAGTGAAACTGATGTAATTTGGTCCTATCCTCTTCTAGAAAAGTGGTCCTCTATGTCTTATGTTTCTTTTGACACTAAGATCATTCAATTAGGTTCATTACTCCAAAAGTTATACTCCAAACATTTTCGAACTTTTCTTATTATGAGACAGTGCCCTATACTCAAATTCCACCCAGAAATTGAAATTCTTATAATCTGATTCAGAATTTTATTTCTTCAGATAATTTGTAGTCATATGTCTTTAGTTTACTCCAAAGGTCCTATCCTCTTAATCATCTCATAAGGACCAATGTACCTATGGCTTAACTTGCCCTTTTTACTGAATCTTAGAACTCCCCTCCAAGGTGACACTCTTAGGAATACTTTGTCTCCCACATTGTGCTCTATATCACATCGATGTTGATCCATATAACTCTTTTGTCTATCTTGAGCCGCTTTGATTCGATTTCGGATCAACTTTACCTTATTTATTGTATCTTGTATTAACTCTGGGCCTTCAACTATTCTAAAGCCCTCTTCATCCTAATATAATGGCGACCAACATTTTCTACTATACAGTGCTTCATACGGTGCCATTCTAATACTACTGTGATAATGGTGATAATGGTTGTTATAGGTAAACTCTATCAATGCCATATATTGATCCCAAGATCCTCTAAACTCCAATACACATGCCCTGAGCATATCCTCAATAGTCTGGATTGTCCTCTCACTCTGTCCATCTATCTGAGGATGAAATGCTGTATTGAAGTTCAACTTAGTACCCATAGCAGACTGCAAGCTCTTCCAAAACCTTGAACTAAATCTGAGATCCCTGTCCGATACAATGGACACTGGAACCCCATGCAGTCTCATCACCTCATTCACATATCTCAGGGCTAACTGATCAAGTGAATTATTTTCTCTAACTAGTAAAAAGTGGGCCGACTTAGTCAATTGGTCCACTATCACCCATATGACATCATTCTGCCTCGGTGTCTTAGGTAGTCCCATGATAAAGTCCATAGTAATTCGTTTCCATTTTCACTCCGGAATGGGCAATGAATGGAGCTTCCCTACTGGAACCTAGTGTTCAGCTTTAACTTGCTGGCAAGTCATATATCTAGATACATACTCTGCCACTTGCTTCTTCATTCCAGGCCACCAGAAATGCTACTTCAATTTGTTATACATCTTAGTAGTACCAAAATGCATAGTATAAGTGGCCATATAAGCTTCCTCAAGAATTTCCTTCCTTGGATCCTCCACATCAGGCACACATAGTCTCTGCTTCAACCACAAAGTCTTATCTCTTAACTCAAACTCAGAATCCGGATTCATCTCCACTTTCTTTATAAGCTTCACTACATTGGGATCTTTCCTTTGTACTCTTCTGATTCAATTATGTAACATTGGCCTAAGTCTCAATATAGCAATCAAGGCCTCATCGTGTTCTAGATTCAACTCCCCATTCAGAGCTCTCAAATAAACCAAATTAGGTAGCCTCGATAACTGAATCTGAGCTACATTGGTATTAGACTTTCTGCTCAAAGCATCAGCTACCACTTTTACTTTCCCCAGTTAGTACTCAATTAAGTCATAATCCTTCAGTAATTTAATCCATCTCGTTTGTCTTAAGTTCAACTCCTTCTGACTCAACAGATACCTCAAACTCTTATAATCTGTATAAATCTGAAAGGTCTCTCCATATAAATAATGTCTCCAAATCTTTAGAGCAAAGACAACTGCAGCTAGCTCTAAATCATGTACTGGATAATTGATCTTGTGAGACCTTAATAGTCTCGATGCATATGCGATCACCTTGCCATGCTGCATCAATATTCATCCAAACCCTTGATGTGACGCATCACTGTACACCACATATCCTCAGGTCCTTGATGGAATAGTCAACATTGGTGCAATAGTCAACTAATTTTTTAGCTCCTCAAAGCTTTTCTGACACTCCGCTTTCCATCTGAACACTATATTCTTCTTCAGAAGCTTTGTCAGAGGGGCTAAGATTAGAGAAAACCCCTCAACAAACCTCCAGTAATATCTAGCCAATCCTAGGAAGATTCAAATCTCAGACACATTCCTCGGAGCTTCCCAATTCACCACTGCCTTTATCTTCTTTGGATCCACCTGTATGCCATCTCTAGTCATTATATGTCCCAGAAACACAACCTGATCTAGCCAAAATTCACACTTACTAAATTTGGCATACAATTGCTTTTCCCTCATAATCTGTAAAATAACTCTCAGATGCTCAGCATGTGCCTTTCTGCTTTTTGAATACACCAAGATATAGTCAATAAACACAATCACAAATCGATCCAGGTAGGGCTGAAACACCTTATTCATCAAGGCCATAAAAGTTGCCAGGGTGTTAGTCAGCCCAAACGGCATCATTAGAAACTCAAAATGCCCATACCTACTCCTGAATGCACTCTTAGGTACATCAGCCTCAGCTATCTTCAACCGATAGTATCCTGATCTCAAATCCAATTTAGTGAATACCTAAGCTCCCTACATTTGATCAAACAAATCATCAATTCTAGGTAGTGTGTACTTGTTCTTCACTGTCACCCGATTTAGCTGCCTATAGTCATTGCATAACCTCAAAGTCCCATCCTTTTTCTTCATAAACAGCACTAAAGCTCCCTAAGGTGAAACACTGGGTCTAATAAAACCTTTTTCCAGCAACTCCTGAAGCTAAGCCACTAACTCCTTCAGTTCCACAAGTGCCATCCTATATGGAGGAATAGATATAGGAGCAGCACATGGAACTAGATCAATTGTGAACTTCGTTTCCCAATCTGGTGGTAAACTAGGTAACTCATCGGGAAACACATTTAAGAATTCCCTATCCATAGGAATGTCCTGTATACTCTTCTCAGCTATAATATCAATGATGTGGGCCAGATAAGCCTCACATCCTCCTTGCATCATCCTCAGTGCACTTATGAAGGATATCATCCTGGCTAGCACTGTTTGACTAACTCCTCTGAATACTGCCTTCGGTTGATTAGGAGATTCCAGTACTACCTCCTTGGTATAGCAGTTAATGATAGCCCTATGAGCAGTGAGCCAATCCATACCTAGGATAATGTCTATCTCTCTCAACTATTGTATAATCAAGTCTGCCACCAACTCTGCTTGATCAATCCTAATCAAGCACCCCTGTAGACCTCTCCTATGAAAGTAGTACTACCTAAAGGTGTACTCACCTCTAGCCTATACTGTAGCAACTTCCTATCACAATGCAGTCTACATGCCAAATATGGTACGATAAAGGAGTGTGTGGATTCTAGATCTAGCAGTGAAAAAGCCTCAAAAACATAAATGAGAAGCGCACCTGCAACCACATCTAGTGAGTCTTAAGCCTCCTGCCTAGTCATTGCATAGACCCGGGCCTAGGACTACGGTCAACTGCTCCGTACCTCAGTCTTGACAGGAGGACTCCCTGTGCTCGCTTTATCTCTACCACGACCCCTCTGTCCAGTCCCACTACCTCTGCTCTGCTAAATAGTAGCTTCACTCCCCTATCTGCCACTCATACCAGACTGAATTCCCATAGCAGTAGGATAATCTCTAATTTGGTGATCAAAGGAGCCGCATATAAGACAAACTCCAGATAGTCTCCAACACTCACCACCGTGCCTCTTCCCACAGTGCTTACACTGGGGTAACTGACTCTTCACTGTACCTCTTCCACTGCCAGTCTATGCAAAACCATCCCTCTGTTTGAATCCTAACTGCCTTAATCCAGCTGGTGGTCTGAAAGCTCTATTCTTGCGCTTACTGAATCTTTTTCCAAAACCACTCTGAATCTCACTAGACCTCTTCAATCTGGACCCTTGCCCAGGCTCTACTTGTCCCTCTCTCAGTAGCTGTTCAATTCTGATCGAAGCGGCTCTTAACTCAATGAAAGTACCCAGATCTGAAAGCACCAACCTTGTTTCGATCTCCATATTGAGTCCATTCTCAAACCTCCTACACTTGTCTTCTTCTGTAGGGATCAAAGCAGTAGCATAACCCATCAACTCATTAAACCAGACCTCATACTCAGCCACGGACATCCTACCCTGCTTCAAACCTAGAAACTCTTCTATCTTCCTATCCAAGTAGATCTTGGGCATGTAGTTCTCCTTGAAGACCCTCAGGAAGTCTTCCCACTTCAAGTTACAAGGCCTGGTGGTATTGCCTGGAACAGTCTTCTACCACTAAAAAGCTGAGCCTTGCAGTAAGGACACTGCATAGTCGAGCCTCTCGTTCGGCTCTCAGTCCATCTAATAAAATACTCTTTCCGTCCTTTCTAACCATCCCTCAGCCTCAACAGGGTCTGTGCTGCCATAGAAATCCACAACCCCTTGCTTCCACAACCTATTATACCTCCTCTCCCTTCTCTTGGGAACTCTAGGAGGAATCTCCTCTGGTCGAGATACCGAAGACTCTCTACTGGCTCCTACAGATCCTAAGTCAGCTGAATGCCCTATTTGATCACCTATGGCAGATGACCTATAATAAACAAGAACTCCAATCATTATCTGCATTTCTCATGATATTTCATGCTTAAAATTCCTATATATCCCTATGGATGCCAAACCATGCTCTGATACCACCTAAATGAAGTGCTCCCTTATGGCATCATATCATTACTCACTTATAAAGCATCATAAGAAAATCAAAATATTTTAAAACCAAGTTTTTCCTCATTTCATTTCACAAAACCGAAAGTCTACGTTGTATCTTTCAATACTTACTATATGTACATTATCAAAACCTAGTACAAAAGTACTACATGAAAGAGGAAAATATACAAAGTCTATCTAATCTGTCCAAAAATCCCAGTTGACTGACCTTTGAGCCATGACTTCTCTTGCCCAAAATCACAATCTACACGGCTTGTAGAGCCTCTCGGTAGCTAGAGTCATCTCTCGATCCTAAAAAGACAACGTTACAATTTTGGTGAGTTTTGCGAACTCAGTGAGGTAACCATCATCGATGGTTCACTCAATTCATGCAACACATCATTTCACTTAACACATATTTCACAAAATTGTACTTTACATCAGTATACAATTTTCACTTAAACATAGGCAAAATTTTGCATTTTAATCAATCAAACATCTTAATAAAAGCATACGGAATGAATATGTGACTCTTTTTCATTTATTATATTGTTGTGATCGAGTGCCTAAACTGTCCCATATCTATTGTGGATACTGGGCTCATTTATACTGTCCCTTATCTGTTGGGGATATAGGGCTTATTTTACATAGTGATCCTTTGGCTCTTAATCACATTCAGAGCTTTGAGATCGTTTTTAGCGGCTACTTAGGTCACAACTCTTTTTATCTAAAGCATTCATGTATGTGATGCATCTCATAATCACCCAATCAATTCAAGAAACAATTAGTTCTTCTCATTTACATACAATTAGCACTTCAATATCCATTCCACATTTCACAGTCATCAGACCTTCTGTCCTAAACCAACAATCAAGCCGCATTCATTCAATCATTTCAAACAGAAATTAAGCAAACAAGTAATTAAGTGAGACTGTCTAGGTTACTCACAAGTTGCTCCTGAAGCTAATGCCTGGAAGTTTCGGCAATGTCTAAAGGTTGACGTTCCAGTTGCTCCTCTATGTCAAACACCATACACATATATCACAATTTGTAGAATCATAAGTGTTTAATAATGCACACGAATGAAATGAAATATGTTCAATGCACATTTATGATAATCCTAAGTATTTATCCATCAATTTCATCACAAAGTCATTCTCATATAAAAACTCATCTAAGTATAATTTATACTTAGGTTTACGCCTCACTAAAACCATTAAAATCTATATTCCTTTCTCATTAAGTCACTTTAGATTTTTTTCTAAGTTACACTTTCGGGTATACTATTCACATTCAATTAGAAAGTGAAACTAATATAATTTGGTCCCATCCTCTTCTAGAAAAGTGTTCCCTTATGTCTTATGTTGCTTTTGACACCAAGATCATTCAATTAGGTTCAGTAATCCAAAAGTTATACTTTAAACAATTTTGGACTATTCTTATTCTGAAACAACTCCCTATACTCAAATTCCACCCAGAAATTGAAATTCTTAGAATCTGATTCAGAATTTTATTTCTTCAGATAATTTGTATTCATATGTCTTTAGTTTACTCCAAATAAAAAATCATCCTAATTAGATAACTACAGGTCAAGATATTATCAAAATACCAAAGCATGTTTAAGCTGTGCAGGAAGATTTGGCCGCGGTGAACTTTTCC
This sequence comes from Erythroxylum rotundifolium, assembly GCA_027563915.1. Classification (NCBI taxonomy): domain Eukaryota; kingdom Viridiplantae; phylum Streptophyta; class Magnoliopsida; order Malpighiales; family Erythroxylaceae; genus Erythroxylum; species Erythroxylum rotundifolium. The sequence goes on from JAOSBO010000002.1 coordinate 14,702,570, forward strand.
CAAGAGAAAATTTTGTAAGTTAGCCACGGAGAAATTTTCCCGAGAGGAAATACTATAAGTTTTCCATGGCAAACCAAAGAGTTGACAGTGGCAAACTTCCACAAAAAGCAGTAAACATGACTCATTTTCCATCTTTTTCTACTCTATTTTTCATGTCCATTTTGTATAAGCATTTTGACCTAGAAAATAAGGTGTTTTGACAATGACTTCTTCTAAAAAATTGTTAATATATGTCTTAAGTTTCTAAAGAACTTAATTTCATACAATTTGGTTCAATATTATGAAAGTTATACATAATTTGCTCTATACTGATCAGAAACAGAGACAAATTCTGAAACTCAACTTCAAAACAATTTTGAACACTCTTAGAGCCATAATTCAAACTGGATTTCTTCATAAAAATTGTATCCAATCATCTCTAGGTTAATATAAATCAAAAATTATCTCAATTTAATAACTATAGAAGAAGTTATGGCTAAAACACTGAAGCATATGCAGTGAACATTTTCCAGATTTTCAAACTTCCAGCATTTACGTCTAACTCATCTTATACCTAGATTATCTCTTCCATTTCATTTCCTCATCATATTCTACACAATTCAACTCAATAAATCACTCACAAACAAAACATATTTTTCATCACCCATGACACATTTACAAACATTGCATAGCCAAGTCATCAAATCTCAATTTACTCATCATTCTAGCATAATTTAACCATACCCATGACATTTAAAGCTTAACTTACTTGGTGTAACTCCAAACTCTTCAAAATCTCAATCAACCATAACTCCCAAGCATCCCACATTCTTAATCTTCTAAAGGAAGTAAAGGATGAGTTTTCTTGTGGCAATGAGGAAGAAGATAGCAATTATGCTTGAAGCAAAGGAAGGAAAGTGAAATCTTCAAAGTTGAGGTGGTGGAGATTGAAGAAAACAAAATGATGAAGGTGTAAAGAAGAGAGTCACAAAGAGGAAGATGGGAAGGGCCAAAGAAATACAACAATTGGAATTTTAATGAGAAGCAATGTTTGTAAAGGGTTCTAGAACTTAGTGGAGCTAATGCATTGTTTGGCAAGTGACTTATGTCACTTGCCACATATCTAATGCTTATAAACTAAATCCCATTTCTATTATAATTTTCTCCCAATTTCAAAATAAATCCCATAGTCATTTATCGAAATTTCCATTTCCATTTGCTAGTAAATTCTACAACCATTTATCATTTGTTTTGCCACTTGGCATTTTTCCTAGTCCAAAAATTACCTCAAATTTTCAGAAATTTTCCTAAAATTCTCAAAAAATTCTAAATCAACAATTACACTCTCCAAATCAATTTTCAATACAAACAAACTGCAACTCTCAATAACAATAACCTTTTATAAACAATTATACCCAGAATGTCAATGACTGCGTGTACAGATATTTTCATGTGTAAAAATTCAATATTCATCTGTATGTGCATATCATATAATGCATGAGCATGAAATGAGTTTTGTAATCTCTCAATTTTATTTCTCATTTACAGTATTCCCGAATCTAACCCTTAATATGGGAACGGGATGTTACATTCACTTCTTCCTAGGCTTGGGATAAAACACTACCACTACCACTACCATCTTTAACATTTCCATAATCAGCACAAAAACCAACAAATGAACTTTCACTACTAATTTCAAACTCAACCTTTCCTTTTTATCTTACCCATGTCGATATTCTTCAAACAATGTTTTCATTTGTCACTTTCCATCATGGCTTACTTTTTTACAGGGTTCTACATCTCCTTTAACCCCAGTTAAATGCTTCCTCAATTGGGTGATTCCTCCACCTTTCAAATATTTGTTACAAAATAAGTAAATTGTATGGTTCTTTGTATCCAGGACCAATGCAACATAAGCCTAAGCTGGATCATTGTATCTTCCTTCATTAGGAGTTCTTGACGTGTCCAATTTCATCTAACATAATTCATTAATAATGTAGAAACCAACAATTCAAGTTTTTAACATACAAAATCACAGAATATGCAGGTCCATCATATGTAATATAACTCATTTTGCATGATTACCTCCCTAGATGAATGTTTATAAATATATATATATATATATATATATATATGTATATATATATATATAACTAAGATAGGGCTTAGTTTTTTTGATAAAAAGAGCATATGTTTATGAAATTTAATTAGATTAATATTTATAGGCATAGAAGATACATTAATCTGTACAAAAGTGAAACTTGTAGCCAATAAATAAACCACACACTTGCTAGCAGGACTTTACATTTGTAGCTTGTAAAAGGGACTTAGTTCTATCACATATGATTGAAGTAACAAGATTTATTAACCTATGATTAAACTCCATTCATGGTAGGTTGAATGTTAAGCTTCACCATATTATACTACATTTTAACTTATTTTTCATAAGTAAGTTTCATGCATAACTTAAAATAACTAAACTAATGTTCCATGACATACAATTCAATGAAGAAATACATATCAATTTCTCATGATAGATGCATGATTTCAATTTATAGAATTAAGTTCTGCCTAATCCACAAGCCTATGATATTGACTCAATCACTTTATCGACATCTTATAGAAGCTCAAGTTTTATATTAACAATCAGAAAAAATGGAGCTTGACTATATTACAAGGTATTGAATTTATTTATATTTGATTTTGGAAATTAATAAAGAAATTGAGATATATTGTAAATATATACAAGAAACAAAGAGTTCAGTTTATTAAAGGTAGCTTATAAATTGTAAGATATCCTTTTCTAGAAGTGAAAGAATGCAACCATTATTTTATATAATTTACAATAGTCATCCAAGGAAAAGAAAAATTGAATATTAAAACTTCAAACACTTCTTTAGGCAATACTTTAAATTTAATATTTGGAATTGAGAAAAATTATTATCAATTCTTTATCTTTATTCTTTTGCATGATGATAGTTTGTGATTACTTACAAATGCAAATTGTATGGTATGCTTAAAATTCAAAATCTCAATTCATACATAGCCATATCATGAATGAACCAAATCATAACCAATATGATAAAAAAACAGTGCATCATTCATTCAACTCTAATCAAAATATCCAATTCCAAATTTCCAACACAAATCCATACAATTTATTTCCAACTTCCAACTTCCAACAATCCAACTCATTCACAATCACAATTCAAAAATGCAATTAAGTAGAAAAAACAATTAAAAACAAACCAACAAATTCATAATGTATGTGGTTCTGAACTTTGGGTCGGGTTGGGTATAAATCTAGATCTTTTCCAGATTTGGCGAGTGACAACTTCAGAAGCAGTGGTGGCAAGTAGCGGTGGATGGTAGACAATGGTGGAGAATCGAGGAGCCAAGGAATGCATACGGTGAAGCCTAAAAATGGTTCGATTGTGATGAGTCCATGAGTGGCGACTAGAAAGGAGGGTGTGTGGTGGTGGTGTGGAGGATTCGAGGGTATGCGATGTTATCACTAGTTGGAGAGGGAGAAGGAGCCATTGAAGAGGAAAAAAAGAAAGAGAGAGTATGGAGATTGGAGTGTGTTTGGGACAGAGATGAAAATGAGAGAGAAGCAGATGGAGATGGGTCAGGAGGTTAATAAGTTTTACAATTTTGCTAACTAGTCTAGCAGTATCGGCCGATACCATTTTAACAAATACTGTTCCGTTTCTGGCTGGTACGGAACGCTACTCATAACATTGGCTTTAA
>JAOSBO010000002.1:14730479-14743701 GCA_027563915.1 Erythroxylum rotundifolium
TCTTCTAATTTATTGGATTGTTTTATGAATTGGATTTAGCTTGAATTCATTGTTTATATCAAAAGTTGGATTAAATATTTGTGCGTGTAGATGTATGGTTTTACGAGGCTTACAAGAATGGATTCCATTGTATGGTCACTTGGAATCTACGCAACTAAGTAGAAGGATAACGATAAAGTAAACAAGTGCTGCTATTTAATCTAATATGATTGGTTTTAGTGTACTTCTCTTGCCAAGCCCTTTCCAAGATTTCTCAATCAAGTTCTCTCTTTGGATTAAGTTAAGTGAAACTGATGGTGGGGTTGAATGGGATCTCCTAGTTGAAAGAAAGCTCAGTGGCATCTATTCCCTGATTTAGCTTCTTTGCGTACTCATGTATGAGGGGTGGAATTCCATTGTTGAGAAAGAGGAAAGAAAGACGCGATATTTCTAGAGAAGCAGCATCAGGAATACAAGTTTACAAATAGAAATTTTCTGCTCAAAAGTTATTGTGAAGCTAGCCTTTTGGGATCCCAGTTCTTTTGGGGCAAAGTGAAACTCTAAGTTTGCATCGGAACAAGTCTTGGCACTACTGTACTAATGTCCAGTAGAGTCAAATATTCTGTGTAGTCATGAGATTATCCACATTTTGGAATCTTTCTCATTTATTCTTTTCTTCGTTTATTCAATTAATTTGATACGAGAATGTTCAACTGTGGCCCCTTGATAGAAATATGACTTAACTTGCCCTCAAAATATATGTACAGCTGAAGAAAAGCTTTCTTGTAGGTCTAACTTGGACAATAGGCTAGTAGTTGCACCAAAAAATGATGTTTAGCCACGGAAATTACTAATAGAATGTGAAGTTTTTTCATAGGCAAGTTAATTTAGTGACGCCGACGGAATGAGTCGTAGGAGAAATGGTTGTGGGTAATAATTAGTGACGGAGTACAAATTTTTCGTCGCTAATTTACCAACGGATATTTTCTGTTCCAATGCTATATTTAGCGACTGTAATTTTTATGTTGTTGGTCAATTTAGCGATGGAAGGTTTGTGTTAGGACATATATTATATATCTAAGTAATTAGTTTTGGCATTCTTTATTTATTGCACATATAAGATATTAATTAGGCTTGGACTCAAAGTGATGTGGTTGCTACACTTATAGCTGAAAAAGAATTCTACACAAATTGGAAGTCTATCATTATCATGTTGGTGATTCATATGTGTACTGCCAGATTTTTTTGGACGAGGATTAAGGAAATTGGTCTTACGTGTTAGAATAAGCTAAAGGGCATTGTTGTATATTTCATTGTGAATTAAGGGTTTCTAGTAAGATACGAAGGCTACAAGTTTTGAAAGATATGATATATGTGACCTACTGTTGAATGTGTATGTGCGCAGTATGTGTGAAGTGAGCCGTGAGTGAATAAAAATATGGAGCTGATTAATTTGTGCAGTGCATGAGTCACTTGGTGGAAGTGTTGGAAGTATTTTTTCATAACTCATCTGATGCGTGAGTGTAGGAGAAAATGATGGTGTGGTGTGTGTGTGACTCCTTGTGAGTGTGTATGAGTCTTTGCCGTGTTCTAGGTTTGTTGCATGTGTATGTGAAGTGTGGCCATGGTCTGCTTGTTGTAGTGATGAGTAATAGCCTTCTTCTTCTTGGGATCGCCTAGGTGCTCAACTTTGCAAATCTTAGATGGTAACAGTAGATTTAGGAGAAAATATTTCCATTCTATATTCTTTCCATTTACTGTGATATCATACTTATACACATGTGTACATAAATTACATTAATTTGCTGCTATTGACTAGGCTAAATCTATGGCTAAGTTTATGCCTACTGTTGACTAGCCTAAACTTCCTTTGTATGTTTAATTTTCTTGATTTTGCTCACACTCCCCCTCAAGTTGAGTAGTAGGGTCTTCAATACTCAACTTGCTCAAAGCTTCATGGAAAATTCTTCCGGTGACTGCTTTAGTTAAGATATCTGCCAACTGATCTTCTGATCTCACAAAAGGAAACTCATTGATTCCTTCGTCCAGTTTTTCTTTGATAAAGTGTCTATCCACTTCTACGTGCTTCGTTCTATCATGTTGCACTGGATTCTCAGAGATACAGGTTGCATCTTTATTATCACACATTAGTTGACACGTACCTTTCACTGGAAACCCTAATTCAGTCATCAGTTTCCGAATCGACAGAATCTCAGTTAGCCCTTTTGCTGTGCCTCGAAATTCTGCCTCTGCACTTGATAAAGCAACCACCTTCTGCTTCTTACTTCTCCAGGTTACCAAGTTTCCCCCAGCCATGCTAAAATATCCTGAAGTTGATCTTTTATCAACTGGATTGCCAACCTAATTAGCATCTGTGTATCCATGTACTTCTAGATGACCATTCTTCTGAAAGACAATTCCTCTCCCTGGTGACCCTTTGAGATAACGTATAATCCTTATAGCAGCTTCCATGTGATCAGATTGAGGATTATGCATGAATTGGCTCACTACTCCGACTGCATATGCAATGTCTGGCCTTGCATGAGATAGGTAGATTAACTTCCTGACCAACCTTTGATATCTTTCTCGATCAACTAATGGAGCTGCTTCAACCATTTTAAGTCCATGATTGACCACCATCGGAGTCTTAGCTGGCTTGCAATCTACCAAACCTGTCTTTACTAATAGGTCCAGAATATATTTCCGTTGTGGGATATAAATTCCCCTTTTTGACCTTAGTACTTCAATGCCAAGAAAATACTTCAGGTTTCCAAGGTCCTTCATTTCAAACTCTGTAAATAGATTCCTCCAGAGTTCCACAATCTCTTCCTTGTCACTCCCTGTAATTATCATATCGTCAACATAAAAAACCAGACATGTAATTAACTCACCTCTACGCTTGAGAAATAGTGTATGATCTGCATTGCTTTGCCTGTATCCATATCTCTTCATTGCAATAGTGAAACGCCCAAACCATGCCCTAGTTGATTGCTTCAGACCATACAATGCTTTCTTCGGACAACATACTTCTCTTGCTTGAAAACCTGTCTCGAACCCCAGTGGAGATATCATGTATACTTCTTCTTTGAGGTCTCTGTGCAAGAAGGCATTTTTTACGTCAAACTGATGCAATGGCCAATCTTGATTAGCTCCTACTGAGAAAAGAACTCGGATTGTATCTATTTTTGCAAGTGGTGAGAATGTCTCAGAATAGTCAATCCCATATGTTTGAGTATATCTCTTAGCTACCAGCCTTGCTTTATGTCTTTCTACAGTGCCGTCTGCCTTATGTTTAATTATAAACACCTATCTACATCCGAATGGCTTCTTCCCTGCTGGCAGTGAGCATTTCTCCCACGTTCCATTCTTAGCAATTGCATTCATTTCCTCTTGCATAGCTTGGTGCCACTCCTTACTATTTTTGGCCTCCTCCATTGTTCTGGGAATCTTCTCATCACATAATGTTGCATTAAAGGCTTTGGCTATTGTAGATAAACTCCCCCTGTCTCCTTCTTCTACTAGATACCGAGAATTCTGTGATTTGTGTTCCGGTGAATATCTCTTCGATGGGACTCCCTGACTTCTCCGTGGAGGAATTACATACATCTCTTTATTCTCCCTTTCCTCTATTACCACCTCTATTTCTGGTTCTTCCCTGTCAATGTTAGCAAAATCTAAAGCGGAAGCATGTTGTTCTATTACATTGGGAAAAGTGGTTACCTCAAGATATTCAGACGATGGGATTTGGATCGCAGCACTGGTCTCGATAGGCCTTTCTATAGTGATTGAATTGGGCTTGTTGGTTCTGTTATCTAGCGCTGTTGGGACAGTGTTGGACATGATCTAGTCTGTTTTATGAATCCAGCTTAGAGGGTCTAACTCTGTATTATTCTCCCCCTGACCCTCAAGCTGGGAGGTATAGTAAAATTATGTCTCAATGAAAGTACAATCTAAGGTAGTGTACATGTGATGAGTGATTGGATTGTAACACCTATACCCTTTTTTATTTGGACCGTAGTCCACAAAAACACATTTTACGACACAAGGATCAAATTTGGTTCTTTCAGCTTTGGGAATATGAACAAACACATTACACCCAAAGACACGGGGAGTTAGGGTTTGGGCTAGTGGAATTTGGGTTTTTTCAGAAAGTGTTTGAATAGGAGTTTTAAGGCTAAAGATTTTGGAGGGTAAACAGTTAATGAGATATACGACTGTGGCTATGGCTTCAGGCCAAAAATGTTTGGGAACATGGGATTCAAGCATAATTGTTCGGGTAATTTCCAGGATGAGTCTATTTTTTCTTTCGGCAACGCCATTTTGTTGGGGTGAATTGGGGCAGGTTGTTTGGTGAACAAGGTCTTTTTCTTGAAAGAACTGAGTCATGGTATGGTTAACAAACTCACCTTCATTATCAGAGTGGAGGATACAGATTTGTTTCTGAAACTGGGTTAGGATTAGGTTGTAGAACTGAACAAATTTGGTTGGGACTTCAAATTTATTCTTCAAAAAATAGACCCAAGTCATTCGGGAATAATCATCAATAAATAGCAAAAAACATCTAAATCGACTATGACTTGAATTAGGAGTAGGCCCCCAAACATCAGAATGTATTAATGAAAAAACAAAATCTACCCGGGTATTACTTGGTTGGAAAGTAGTCTTATGACTCTTTGCAAGGACACAAGTTTCACACTGAGTAGAAATTTTATTTTTAAAATTGGGAAACAAAAGTTTGAGATAACTAGGAGATGGGTGCCCAAGGCGGCGATACCATAACCAAATCTGTCGGTCCACCATCTCGTGAGCTAGTAGCGTAGTCCCCTGTTGAGCCACCTCATCCACGTAGTAAAGCTCGTCTCACTCAGTGCCACGCATAATTATCTTCTTTTTCTGGATATCTTGTAAAAAACAACAATTGGAGTACATCAGTGCAAAACAATTCAACTCTTTTGTAACATGACTGATTGACAACAATTTACAAGAGAGTACTGGGACATAAAGACAATTTGACACTTTTAATTGTGGGGAAATTTCAATAGTGCCTGCACCCATGACAGGCGAGGTACCACCATTTGCTGTTTGAACACGTGTCTTCTGCGAAGTAGACCAAGTAACAATGTCATTAATGTGGTGAGTCATTGTGTCGGTTGCACCGCAGTCGAAAATCCACTCCTCAATCTTCTGTGATATTGGCTTTTGAACTGCATATGCACTGAATTGTAATTGATTAGGAACTAGAGGGTCAGTTTGTTCATTTCCAAAAAAATTGGGCTGAAAGTCACCATCATTTTTCAAACAGGGGCCTGATTGCAAATTTTTAAAAGCTCCTGTACTGAATTGGTTAGCAGCTGAAACTTCAGGGGCCAATTCTAACAATTCTAAAACTTTGGGGGTTTGGGGATAAATCCCCAATCACTATACCTTCTTCGTCGCCTATTCTTATGCCCATTTGCTCCTTTGTCGCTGCGATAAATCCTTTTTCACTGGTGGCTGCAGCATTGCCCGAGGCGGTGGCCGGCCTCTCCTGTCCGGCGTTGCCCTTCTTGTGCCCATCTTCCCACCATTCAGTTTAGCCCACAATGCGGAAGTAGGTCTCCTTGATGTGTCGATTCATTCCGCAATGAGTACAATAAAGCCTCGATTTGTCCTCTCGATTCTCCCGGGATGATGTCTTCGTCAGTTTACCGGCGTTGTCTGACTGGCGTTGACCCTATCCCCTTGCAGCATTCACAACCCCTGGTCTTCTCTGTGGTTTGATTTACTGAGGAGCCCGCTACCAATTGCTAGGCTTTCTTCCTTTGCTTAACTGAGAATGCCCATTCGGGCTGCCTCCCTTCGCACCTGGGCATAGGCCTTCTCCACTGTTGGTAATATCTCTTCCTTGAGCAAATCTCGCTAGACTGATTCATATTTTTCCTCCAGTCCGGCGAGGAACTGGAATAGCCTTGTTTCTTGTCTCTCCTTGTTGTATGTTGCTATATCCACTGTGTGCACCATTGGATTTGGGTGCCTTCTCTCAATTTCTTGCCATACTCCTAGCAACAGGTTGAAGTATCTCTCTAATGGTAGATTCCCCTGTTTTAATTGGTATGCCTTCATGTGTAATTCGAAGGTTTGGAACGAATCTCCTCCAGTCCCATATGTCATCTCCAAAGCCTCCTACAGGGCTTTAGTGGATGGATACGCAATAACGTTCGCCACCAGATTGGGCTCTATGTTTTCTCATTGGTAAACTTACTGATATTGTTTTTTTTTAATTTTCCCTGCATTTAATTTTATTTGATAATTTTATGATTTATGTATAATTTATACAGTTATCACTTATATGTTGATAATATTTTGATTTGTTTATACATTTAATTTGTTAAAACGTAAAGTTTATTGATGATATAAAGTAAAAATTATCTTAATTGATAATCAAAAATTTATTATCTACAACAATAAGTATTTAATTCATACAAAATGATTGCAACTATGCTATTCATTTTGTGAATGCGGATGCTCTTAATATTATGAGGAGGTGATGCCCTTCCCCTTCAACTTATCCTTCTCATTACTGAGTTGGTCTATGTATCCCATTGACTGGTACAACTGAGTTGTCAGTGCCTGTACTATGCTCTGAAGTTTATGGACTTCATTGGATACAGACCGCCTACTAGATGTTGTTGTATTGGATCTGGAGGACTGCGAATAACATGTGTTCGCAAATGAACCTAAGCTGAAGATCCTTTCATGACAGTCCCTACCACCTACTACATAAAGATAAGTTTGACTCTCATCAACATATTTAAACTGTCATTGAATGCTTTCTTATATTTGGTCATATCAGAAGGCAATGTTTATGTTAATAAGTGATAATTATTAACCAATAATATTAAAGCATAAATTTCACATGAATTTGGTTCTCTACAACTGATGTTGATGAAGGTCATATGATCATGCTTCTTAGTGCGAGTCTATAAAAAGAGCTGATGGAGTGTAGGCTTCTTGCTCATAGACTTATCCTGCATTAGAATAAAATATTATAAGTAAACTACAATTTACAAAAGTTTCAGTAGAATTTCCTCTATTTTTATGATATTTACCCCCTGTTAAACAAAGAAAGTAACTCAACAACACAGTTATATATGACACTAGACATTTATAACATTATCATTCTCTATAATATACATATTTTCATTCCAAAATTCACACATCCAATTAAATTGAAATACATCAAAGTAAAAATAAATCAGAATATATAAGTGTAAAGTATAGATAATTACAAGTATCTCTGCATGCTCGTGGTAGGTAATAGATCTTCCCATGTGTCCGAGAAGATTCTCTCTCCCATCCTCCGCGTCTGTTGGTAGAATTACGCTCTGAAATAGGCTTTGTCTTCGGTGATGTCCAATACTGTTGTCAATGACTCCATATTTCTTCAAAAATATAAGGAGGTTGTACACTAGTCTTGTGTATCACATTAATAAAGTCTCTATCACGTGTACAAGCTCGTCTTTCCCATACTTTATAAATAGCTACGTCAAATTCAAAATCTCAAAAAAATTCTAAGAAAAAGGAAAAGCACACAATAAGTACTTATAACCTACAATATTTATCTAATTAATGTATAAAAATTAATCAAAAAATACAAAAAATGTTGTACCTCAAACTCCTGATAATAAAGATCATTTGTCGCTTAAGAGATATTCTTCCATATATAACAATTAAGATTAATCTTTTCCTTGAATTTGAACGTCATGTTTCTTGAGCACCGTGTATATGGAATCAATCTAATATAACAACGATTTATATCATTTTTAAATTTAAACCTATAACTTAATTATAAACATATGGTGTTCCATGTATTTTCACTTACAGGTTGTTAACAATTATGATGTAAGTTCTTCATCAACTCCCTTAGCTCTAGGCTGGAGGCTACCTCCTTCATCTGCAACATTTATCTCTGATATCGCTATCAGTATAGGGATGGTGGATGGTGTAAAGCTGTTGGATGATGTAGTAACAAGTGTGGAAGATGATAACTCATCTGCATGTGTAGTAGCTGGGGGTATAACATCTGATTCTGTTGCAGCTGTAGAATGTGATGCTTCACCTGGATAGTAACTGGCTCCAAATCGTGGTCTAAACCTTGGTTGCATCATATCCTGTTTTCTCTTTGGTGACATATTTTAACCTGAAATTCATATTTTATTAAATATTCCAGAAATATAACAATTTCAATTCATATAACAATATATTGTTGATTCAATAATTGATTTATTGAATATAATATTATATTACAAACACAAATTAATTGCTATCGACATTTAATTATAAATCAAAATCATCATCTTCTTCTTTTTCTAAAGAATTAGAATCAAACTTAGGCTCCTTTTCAAATCTTTTGCCCTCTTCATCCTCTCCAAATGAAATTTCAACATATTCATTATTTGAATCTTTCAAAGGTTCATTTTTGTCATATGTAACAGATGCATTTATTTCATAAACATCTTCATGAAACGCTTCACTTTCAATTCTATGTTCTCCTCTTTTATGTGATTAAAAAATACCTCTAGGTTTAACTTTACAAACGGCTAACCAATTTGCTTATATCGTCGTAAGCTGGGAAAAGGGACTTAATACACCTGGATCGCTTGCATCACCAACATGAAAAGTTCAAATTGTCTAAGTCTTCTTCGCTGGTTAATTTCAACTAGGTTGTATCTGCTATGCACTTTTGTACTAACATTAGAAGTTGGATCAAACCAGTCACACTTAAATATCACACTCCACTTTATTGGCAATGTAGGTACTCAATTTAAAATATCTCAATAATTTTACTATAGTAATCCATCAATTTTCCCTATATGCAAACCCTACTATTTACTGTTTTCATGTTATGACCATAATACTCTATATGATATTTGTATCTATTAACAAAATACACCAAATATGAATTAACAGTTTGCAAATGTCCTTTTGTAAGATCATGTATGAACTTTTTCTCTATTGGATTTTTTGAGTCTTACACAAAAGAAATTATAATACTAAATAGTATAATGCCATTTGAACACTTTAATCTTATAATTCAACCATTTCAATAATTGTAAGTGAAAAATTACATATTTCTTGAACCATCGAGGAAAGTGTTTTCTAACTTCTTTATTGATATCAACCTATTTTTTCTCGGACATTAGCTCACACAACCATTCCTCGTATAATCTAAAAACTTTTATGTATTTTACTTGTGAATAACACTAACTTTCAAAACCCCAAATAATCAATTTCAAAATCAACTTAAACTTACTACACGAAAGGTTGAACCTCTCAATAAAATGTAACTATAGGCAGCCTCTATTTCTTTCTTTATTTACATTCTTGTTGAACATCCATATGTTTGTCCAGGATATATGAAAATGGATAAGTTACCATCAACATCAATTCCTTCCTCATCGTCATTATGAGGAATTTTTCTTTCTATTGTGTAAAAATGTGGCTCAAAATAATGTGAACAAAATGTACTTGCTTTCTCCACTAGATAAGCATTACATATCGAACCTCCAACTTTAGCCTTGTTTTTGACATTTTTCTTCAAGTGATGCAAATACCTACATTAGCGAATAAGGTTATTACAATTCTATTATTAAAATATGTTATTACTTTAATTTAAATATTTACTATAATTACATCTCAAATGAATACATCCATCGATATTGAACTAGACCAACAAGTTTAGCCTCCTGTGTTAAATGCAAAGGTAAATGCTCCATACAGTCAAAGAAGCTTAGAGGGAAAATCCCTTCTAATTTGCACAAAATTACTAAAATTTTTCTTTCTAGTTTTTCCATTTCAGCCAACTTTATTTCAGATGATGCTAAGCTTTTGAAAAACAAGCTTAATTTTGTTATAACTTCCCAAACCTTATTCGGTAGCAACTCTTGAAATGCAGTTGAAATTAGCCTTTGTATAAACACATGACAATCATGGCTTTCCATCCTAAATAATTTGTACTTCCTCATGTACACACACCTTGTCAAGTTTGAAACATAACCATCAAGAAACTTTAGACTTTTCAACCATTTACATAAAATTTCCTTTTGTTTTTGTCCAAAGTGTAACATGCTTTCAGATATTTATCGGTGTGATATGCTTTCGGCATTGTTTACAAATGTGAATCAAGAAAGCAAGTTCTCGCTGTGACTTTTATGCTCATGGAATTTTTCATCGATAAGCCTTATGGGAGCTACATCACATTTTTTTAGCTTATATACCATCATAGAGGTTTATTATGCAAAGAATTGTCATGTCTATTAAACCTATGAATCTCTTGTGTTAATACTAAATTTGAATTTATCACATTGAAATTAAAGTATTTATGTTTTAATTAATCACCTATAATTAATTTCAATACTATGGTACGTGGCATTATTATGCTAAATGAATAGAGAAAGCAAGTTCTCGTTGTGACTCCTAGGCTTTTGGAATTTTTCACCGATAAGAATCACAGGAACTGCATCACGGATTTCCAACCTATATACCATCATATGAGTTTATTATGTCTCAAATGATCCATAATTTTCCGTAACTATACAACTTACTACTTCTTTAATGTTTTGATTGAAGTTCGTACACTAAGTTCAAATTAAAAGAAACACTAAGGTACGTGACATTGTTATACCATACAAATCGAGAAAGTAAGTTTTCGCTGTAACTTTTAGGCATGTGGAATATTTCACCGATAAATCTCATAGGAGCCACATCTTGAGTTTCCATCCTATATACCATTCTAGAGGCTTATTACGTCTCAAATCATCTATTAGATCTAAAACTCGTTCCACATACAGTAAATAGTTATGTAATCATACATCTACTCATCAATTATTTAAACAAAACCTAAAGATAAATAGTTAGACTATTAAAGAAGAACCTAAAAACTCATCAATGATTATAAGAATATTCTAAACAACAACACAAAATCAAGACCTCATTTGCATTCACTCAAAACCCAAACGCATCAAAATCGTATTATTAAAGCAACACATATGGTAGACATTAGTTGGATGACTTACTTAGATGAACAGACAACTACAGACTACAAAGAAGAAGGATGAGTGATGCTCTTCAACACAAATAGAGCCTACGAAAAAGAATATTTCATATTTAACATAATACACTTGTTCAATAGTTTTGATATATTTTTAACATATTAAAGCAAACAAATCAGAAAATAAGGCAATCTAAGTTTTGATATATGATGCAATACAGAGAAAATCTATTATTTAAGCTAAAACACAAACATATGATGCTAATTAGTTAACTGGTGGGAAAGCACTAATGTTTGAAAAGGACTACAATCGGTATAAAAATCTGCTTCATCTTCAAAAAGTATGCAAGATAAAACAAAAACATCATGAACATCAATTTAACCATGACATAATTTTCATTTTATTAAAAACGTTGAAGCCTAAGCAAACGATGACATTTCCTCTAAAATTTACCGATGGAAATGTATTCAGTCGATAAATCCGAAACTTATTTATTCCGCCAAACATTCCCTCCTTTTTTATCGACGAGAATTTTCTACCATTGCCATATTCCATCGGGAAATTTGCTAGGATAATTTTCCTCTAAATTTATCGACAGATTTTTTTTATCACAAAATGAAAATTTTCCTGACAATGTTACCAATGAAAAATGATTTTCTGTCGGTAATTTACTATGATTTTATTTCGGTCGGTAATTTTACATTGCTAATTACTAATTTTTTTAGGGTGGTCTGACGATTGATTTTTCATTACCAACTGTGGTCTTGATATTCTTCATATCTGCAACACAATATTTTACATCTTTTAATAAATTGTTGTTGAATGTATGAGGTTTTTCTTTAGAATACATGTCAATAATCTGTCTTGCCTTTTTTAGCTCATTTTTTGTATGTTTAATAATATAACTTAGCCTCTACTTTTTGAAAGGCTAGATTGTTTTGCAATTGAATCAATCGTCTGAATTTAACTTCTGGTTGAGAACAGCATATTGTTTCTCAATCATCTTAACAGCTATAAGTTGAAAGTTGGGTTACCAAAGGACAAGTCAAGGCCTCGGTGAATTAAAACTCTTTACTTTCTTTTGAGTGGTGGGTTTCCTATAGGAATGTGTTGGTGAAACTGATATGAAGCTATATGAAGACGATATGAAACTAAAAGAATAAAAGATAAACCAAAATATATTGGACTTGGAAGCTCACGACTTCTTATTCACTACTGGGGATATATATAAAGGAAAAAAAAAGTAGACATGTTCATGACTATCACTACTTAACAACTACTGCAAATAATCTGAAAGAAATATGATCTAATCTCCTATAATTAATCAACGAGTAAATCATGCTTAAAGACTTATTCAAAGACTCAACTGTAAAAACTTAGTCAAATACTAAAGGCAAATTACTGACAATCTCCTCCTTGCCTTAGTATTTGCATACACCTAACATGTCCCTTATCTCTTCGAATCTTCTTTCATAAAATCCAATGCAAATCTTTTATTTTGCTTTTTGATATTGAACACTTCTCTGTCCATTGCATCCTTGATCATGTAGCAGTCATTTTCAAACAGTACCTGCAATCCTTTATTGAGCAACTAACAAACACTCAACAAATTTTTATTTATTGTAGGGACATATAAGACATCAGAAATTAACTTCAAACCTGAATGCCCTTTAATTGTTATAGTCTCCTTTCCTTTTGCTTCAATGTAGTCTCCATTTCCAATTTGGACTTTGGAGATAAAAACTTGTATTAATTTCTCTGAACATCTTTTTATCAAAAGTCATGTGATTTGTGCAGTCACTATCAATAAGCTAGCTTTCATTTGAATTGTAGTTGGCGCGGCATGATGCTGCAAATAACTCCTCCTACTCAAGTTAATCATTTACAGCTTGCTTGGCTTCTCCCACATATTGTTGCACTTTACATATCCTTTCAACATGTCCTAGTTGTCCACACTTGTTGCTTCTTACATCTGGCCTCCATCAGCAACTTGTTTTCTGGATGATTCGTTTTCTTACAATACGAACATGGTGAAAAACTCTGAGCATTATTGTTATTAATCCTCTTTTTGTTGTATGACTTGACCGGAAAAGCGCCTTCCACAGTTCCTTGTTGCCTCATAAGTCTCCTTTGTTCTTATGCCTATAATGCACTTAACAATTCTGTCAAACTGATTTTTGCCAAATCCTTTGAGTTTTCAAGTAATGAAATTG
>JAOSBO010000002.1:14832525-14854146 GCA_027563915.1 Erythroxylum rotundifolium
CAATTGAATCATCTTTGTGTTCTATGATTGAATTTACTAGGTGTTTATTGGTGAACTCTCTTGCAATTGAATCTTGACTAATCTTGATTTTCTTGAAATTGTTGAATTGCTCGCTTTAATCTAGCTTTTGATTTTAATTGTTTTCTTACTTGAATTTCGCATAAAAACCCCCCAAGAATTGAGTGAGTGTGTGCGTTTTCTTTTTGTGACTTGTTCTCTTATTTTTAGCTTAGTTTTGCATCTAATTAATTCACTTGCATTCTTACTTTCAAACACTCTTGCTTGCTTGAAAAGAAAGTTATTCCTTATTTTATAGTTCTTTGTGGGATCGATACCTTACTTGCCTATACTACGTGTGTAAAATTTTAAGGTTTAATTTGTGGGACGAAACGACATCCTGTCAGCTAATGATAATAAGTATGATTTGTTGTATAAAAATGAGGAATTGAAGAAGTCCTTCTCTAGATTCATTATAGGTATGAATAATTGAATAGCATGTTTGGAGCCCTAAAAAAGCTGTAATGATAGACATGGAATTGATTTTGCTCATGAAAGTGCACCATTTAATGTCAATGCAATTTTTGTAAGGAGCAAGCATGTACATGATGTAACTATACCTAAATCATCACATCAACATTTTTTATCATTTAAGTATATACAAAAATCACATGATCACCCATTATCCTCTAGGTTAAGTAAAAGGCAAATTCCATGCATCTATGTATATGTGACGTTCTAAACTAGAGGGCATAGTGTTCAAGGAAAAATATGATAAATTTTTATACAAGGTCATCCCAAAAGAACATACAAAATCTTTCTCATTCATATAGGTCTCTTTATCATCAAATGGAATGAAGCAAACTCATAATTATTATAGAGCTCATTATAAGTATCGAGGCATAATGCTTGCTCTCATTCAATATATGCCTTATAAGAAATAAAGAATCACGACCTTTAAACTACAATAGGATGTATTTTCATAAAAAGATTGATAAGATGTGATTTAATTATGTTAATTAGATTATCTCTTTTGTTTTAGGTTGATTTTGTTACTTAATTGATGAAATTAATATTTATTTTATTTTAGGAAATGACAAGTGGAGATTAGATCAAATTGGAGCATTATTTGTCAAAGTCACGAATTTTGTAAGAGAAAAATGACATATTGATGCAATGGATAAAACCAGATCATGCCTAAATCTAGATTCATTATAGGAGTTTCAGTTCAATTAAGAGACCTATTCCTAGCTCTATTTTGTAGCGATTTAGTTTTACTTAAAAGATAATCTCCATAATATTGAAGGAAGTTTGTTTTTGGGGTAAGAAAGAAGAGGGGAAAAAAATTGTCACATACCTCGTCCATAATTCTTCTTTTTCTTATGTTTTCTCTTCATTTTTCATCTTTTCATCTATTTTTTAGTGTTGAAATAATAGCCATGTGTTTATAATTCAAATATTCTGAATGAAGGGAATTCAAAACTTTAGTTGTAACCTTGTGAGGTTTTATTCTAAAATTAGAATTTTGTTTCAATTCAAATATCTCTTGTTTTGTGTTCTTTTATTTAAAAAATAATTAGTATTGATTAATCTAATAAATTAATTTAATGTTGATTATTCTATAGCTGTCTCTAAATTTATCCGTATTTCTCATAAATTATTCATATAAGTAGCAAATAAGTTATTTATGAATTTTCATATTTAACTTATGAGCAACAAAAAAACTAAATTGTACATTCTCAATTATTTAATTTAGGGTTCAGTTTTTTTCATTAAGTCTATTGCCATCATTTAATTGATATGGAATGTTATCATACCCAATCAATTAATGGTAAGTTTTAGTTTGAATACTCAGTTTGAACCAATTAAGTTAGGAAAAACTAGGGCATATTATGAATATCCTAATAGGTTTTAGACTATCTACTTGAATTCTAAAAATTATTCTTTTTAAACCAATGATCAAAGTTATAGTTAGATGAGATACTTCCTTTGAATTAATGTTAAGTAAAATTGAATTTCTCACTTTAATTTTTAATTGATTAATTTTGATTCCTTGTTAAATTTATTTCATTAATCATAAACCCTTATTTTATTTTATCAATTGAAATATAAAAACGAGTTTTTAGTTTTCTTGAGGTTTGATTTGGTTCCATAACTGTTATAATAGTTATGAATTATAATTAATTTTGTGTACTTCTCCAATTGTTCAAAATTGTGGCACTATTAATGGAGAAATTATTTTATTTTTTTGTTTCATTTATTCTATTTTATAGTTTACTACTAATCTCTTGTCATATGCCTCGTCCCTCTCAGATAGGTGAAATGCAATATAACCCAAGATATGTTGTTTAAGGAAAAAGACTAGGCAAGGAAAAGGTCATTCACCTCCAAAAGTGAAAGTTGAGATAGTCTTAGTGATTAGTGGAGATTTTAATTCTTAAGAAGTTGATGAAAAGATGACAAATCCTCACATTAAAATGTTGACAGAGTTAACGCCTCCAAATTGAATCGACATCCCTTATGTATAAAATTTCTAGATGTTAAGGTGGATTTCAAATTGAAATCTGGTTTGATTCACTTACTTCCATCTTTCATGGTGTTGCAAGTGAAGATCCATATAAACACTTAAAATAATTCCATATTGTTTATTATGGAATGAAACCACAAGGAGTAATAGAAGAACAAATTAATTTCAAAACCTTTATGTTCTTATTGAAAGATAAGGTGAGGGATAGATTTTATTTTCAACTATCTAGCTCAATGATGATATGGAATGAAATGAAAAGTGTATTTGAAGAATTCTTTCCTACATTATGAGTTTTCAATATAAGAAATGAGATATGTGGGATAAGACAATTCGCTAGAGAAACATTATATGAATACTAAGTGAGGTTTAATAAGTTATGTGCTAGCTGCCCACACCTTCAGATTCTTAACCAACTTTTGATTTTGTAATTTTATGAATGACTAATGCTAATGGATAGGAGCATAGTATATGTAGCTAGTGGAGGTGCTTTGGTAAACAAAATATCGGAAGTGACTCGACAATTGATTTCGAACATGGTTGAAAGTTCTCAATTTGGTATAAGAATGGATGAAGCTATTAAGTGTGTGGATGAGGTAAGTAATGCTATCCTTGAGGATAACATTTTTGATTTAATTGATTTAGTTAATAACTATAAGTCAATTGTAATAAGCACAAGTGTGTGAAATATGCTGATTCCCTAGGCATTGTACAGATATGTGCCTTACATTACAACAAGATTCACTTCAAGAAGCTAATAAAATAAGAGAATTTCTTGGTCAATTTTAATAGAAATATGAACCTTATTTTGATCATTGTAGTCCAAGATAAAAGGATCATCTTAACTTTAGCTATAAAAATTAAAGAGGGCAAGAAAGATACCAACCT
The DNA here is from genome assembly GCA_027563915.1 of Erythroxylum rotundifolium. Classification (NCBI taxonomy): domain Eukaryota; kingdom Viridiplantae; phylum Streptophyta; class Magnoliopsida; order Malpighiales; family Erythroxylaceae; genus Erythroxylum; species Erythroxylum rotundifolium. The sequence continues at coordinate 14,835,935 of JAOSBO010000002.1, forward strand.
CATAATTTCAATAGATAACCTCAAGCACCTGTAGATGGTCAATCTCAATCTTCAAATTCTGTATATATTTGGATAAAATTGTTAAAGCACTTGCTACTATTATTCTCAAGCACCTGTAGATGGTCAATCTCAATCTTCAAATTCTGTATATATTTGGATAAAATTGTTAAAGCACTTCTACTATTATTAGTATGTTAGAAGCATAAGCATCAAGAAAATTGCCTTAACAGATAGTGGTGAATCCTAAGGAGAATCTTTTTTACTGACGAAGGTAGAAAAGCATGAGGAAGATGAGAAGAAAGATGACTTTCCAATTCAACTCATAACTAAGGTAAACTCAGATTAGTTGCATCATAATTCCAAATTGATCTATTAAAAAGCTTTTATGCTCTGAGGAGAGAAAAACCTAGCCGCCAACTACTGCTACCTTCTTTATTCAGTCATAGCTGACAATCTTGTCGGTGATGGCCGCCCACCAGCGCCTCCAGATTGCCCTTCGTTTCTTCAAGTCCTCACATCCTCTCCAGGTGCATCGTCCACAATAAATACTTCTACGTCACCTCAGTCGACAATCATTGTACACCATGGTGAACCTTCAATAATATTTCCAAAAACAGTTGTTAACAAGATGTCTCTCTTACTCTGTTTTACACTTGTTGGCAAATTTTTCCCAAGGAAGACTTGGATTAGACCTAATTTGGAAATTCTTTGTGTCTCAAGATATCAAAACCACAATTGATTTACTCGACTCTCGCCATATTATTCTAAAGATGGATATTGAATCTGTTTTTCACCGAGTATATTCACGTGCAATTTAGTACATTGATGGCAAACTTATGCGAGTTTTTAAGTGGACTCTTACTTTTTATGTTGATCGTGAATCCTTGGTGGTTCCAATTTGGGTTACTTTGCGTAAATTACCAATTCAATTTATGAACAAAGAAGCTTTGTTTAACGTTGCAAAAACTTTTGGCCATCCTCTTCGATTAGATTCTGCGACAGTAAACTTTAAAAGACTCAATGTTGGAAGATTGCAAGCAGAGATCGATTTGATGAAGCTACTCCTTTTGCGTATATGGATACAAATGGAAGACTCAATAGATTTTAGGTAAAAAGTTGTTTTGGATGAAGACATACCACCCTACTATCCACATTGTTGGAATGTTGGCCACTCTGAAAACGTCTGTCATGTCAAGCATCCAGAATTAAAAGTTATCTCAAAACCAGCAAAATCAGTGTCTTCCAAGAAGGTTTATCAGCCAAAACCAGTCCAGACGCAACTTGACAAAGAAATCAATTCGACTATTGTCGAAGCTTCTATTGCAATTGAGGACTTCGGTAAACAAAAAAGTTGATCTTTTTCATGAGAAACTCTTCTTAGTTACCAATCAATAGCCTCAAATCTTAATAACAAAAGATGATCTTCTTGACAAACAAAAATCAGCAACTGAAGTGATTAATGATCCTTTGCTTAACAGTCAGAACAATCCTGAAACTGAAACCAAGTTTGTTATATATCCAGAATTTCAAGGAATAGACTAGTATCAAAGAGTAAATTTGACACATGAATATCCTCTTTGTGATCAGGGGCATAAGTCTAAAGTATTACAAAGAAGTTCTTCTGATATTGGCTAACATGAGCTTCTGCAGCTTCTAAATGATGAGTTGATTTACAGTTTCAAGCATTTTAGTAGTGAATATGACAACAAGACGTCAATATGTCATACACAAATAAGAATAACTAAAGAATCCAGAAAGAGACGACCTCGAAAAAATTGTTTCAACATGCCTAGGACTATCTTAACCAAATCATTAGTTCCTACTCAATTAACTCATTTCCATGACACTGACAACAATGTTGTTCTGGAACATTAGAGGAGTGGGATTGCCACAATCAATACGTCATCTCAAAAAATTACAAAAGCTTTACTAGTTTGATTGCTCTTATGGAACCGATGATTTCCTCGACAAGTTGAATTCTCTACAAATTTTGTTAGGATATCATGAAGCTATCTCCAATGTTAATAATAAAATTTGGGTCATGTAGAAGTCTTCTTATGCTACTACAATTATCGAGAATCGTGAGCAATTTTTTCTTATGGAGTTGATAGACCAGACATCATTGGAGCCTTTATACATAACAGCCATATATGACAAACGTAATAGAAGCGACATTATCATTCTTTGGTCTAAATTGGAATGTATTGATGACAACTTCACTGATAAATTAGGGATGTTTGGAGGAGATTTTAAAGTCATATTTGCTATTAATGAATATAGAGGGAATGTTACTACACACCAAGGAAAAATGGACGATTTCAGAAATTTTCTCCATACTATTGGAGCTTATGTTCTTCCATTTGAAGGTTCTTTATATACATGGATGGGTACTAGACCTCAAGAGCATGTACGAAAGCGACTTAATCAAATACTCTACAATATTCCATGATAACTAGATTCTCAAACTGTAAAATAAAAATACTTAGCAGGGCTACTTCTAACCATAGTCCTCTAATAGGTGACTTTAATTGAACAACGTCGCAGCCCAGGTAACTTCAAATTCCAAAAAATGTGGATATATGACCTGATGTTTTGAGCTTAGTTGAAGAACATTGGAAACAAGAAGTCGGCAACTATGGAATGTTTGGTTTAATGAAAAAACTTACGAGATTAAAACGTTGTTTAAGACGATGGAATTGGGATCACTTTGGGGATGTGAGGCTCAATTTGGAAGTAGCTGAAAAACGTTACAAAGAAATGGAAAACTCCTTTGATGAAAACCCATCACCAGAAACTCAAGTCCAGATGAAAAAGACACATGTTGAATATATGAAGGCCTTATTAGAAGAAAAGGTTTTTTGGAAACAAATGGCATACTTAAAGAAGGAGACAACAATACAAACCCAAGAAAAGGTTTTTTGCTTGGGTGTACCTATCCCTCATGGAATATGATCAACAATCATAATGTTGATCCCAAAGAAAGATAACCCTTCCATTTTTTGTTATTTTCACCTTATTAGCCTTTGTACTTTCTCCAATAAAATGCTATCCAAGGTTTTGGGCGAGAGAATAAAGCCTTTATTACCTAAATTAGTTGCTGCTGAACAAATGATATTTTTAAGTAGCAGAGATATATCAGATAATCTGTTATTGTCACAAGAACTTATTCAGTCTATTGACAGGAAAACTAGAGGTCATAACGTGGTTTTTGAGTTGGATATGATGAAGGCTTTTGATAGAGTTTCATGGTTCTTCTTGTAACAACTACTGAGGAAGTTGGGATTTAATGATCGTTTTAGTAACTTGATTCTTAATAGTTTAAAAGGAGCTTGGTTTTCAGTTTTGATCAATGGACAAGCTAACGACCAATTCAAAGCAACACGAGGCATCAAACAAAGAGATTCTATATTGCCTTATTTATTTGTACTTGTCTCTAAAGCACCTTCTAGAGGTTTGAATTCCATGGAAACAGACAGAAAGAGTATTATGCATTACCAAGAGGTAGTTTTTTTGTGATGCTTGAGTTTTGTAGATGATATAATTATATTCACCAAAGGGCATCGACGATCCCTTCCTGATTTAATGGATTTTCTACATAAATATGAGGAAGTAAGTGGAAAAAAATCAACTTGGCCAAAAGTTTTTATGTTACTTTGAAGCATATAACTATATAAGTCAATCTCACTCACACTTAATCATCTATCACTAATATTCAAAGAGACCAACTGCCTTTCAAATATTTAGGCTGCATGTTATTAAAGGGGCATCCACGATTGTCTTATTTTCAACACATACCAAATAAAATCGACTTGAGATTGAATGGTTGGCATCAAAAACTTCTTTCTCTAGCTGGTCGAATGATTCTCCTTAAACATATCTTATCTACAATTCCATTATATGATCTTTTTGCTTTCCAGATGCCCAGAACAAACATTCATCAGTTAGAGCAATGATTTGCAATATTTTTTTGGGGACATACAGAAGAAAGGAATAAAAGTCATTGGAAAAATTGGAAGACCCTTACTCTTGCAAAAGATGAAAATGGTCTGGGATTTTTTTCACTTACTGATTTGGATCACATAGCTGCCAGTAAGTTATGGTGGAAGTTACATCAAGTAAGTTCTCTTTGGGCAATAACGTTAAAGACTAGACCACAAGGAATACAAAAAGAATGGCATTGGAAACACCTTAAGAATACTTCTAATTTTCTTGCAACTCACACTAAAATCATATTAGGGGATGGATCGAGTTCTTTCTAGTGGGATAATTGGTCAGGAAAAGGTACTCTACACTCTTATTATGAAGGAACATCTATGCTACCATTTGATTTTACTTTATCAGAATTCTTCAATAATATTCACGACAATATTAATAGCTTTAAACATCTATTATTTCATCTATTGCAATCTGTGGTGTATTCGAAATGAAGCTTTTTATGAAGGTTAACAATTTACGGCAAGCTCAATAATACAGCTTGTTCATAAACAATTGTATCATGCTAGTATCATTAAACCTTCAAGATGTGTACCATAGACGATCATTTCTTGTCTCAAGGGGTTTAATTTGTAGTTTAATACCCCAAAAACCACTACGAGGAAAAGTTTTGATATGGAAGGGTCCTCCTCTATCATGGATGAAATTAAATATCAACAGATCAATACTTGGTAATCTAGGTGTTTGTGGAATTTTCTATGTTGTTAGAGATTCAAATGGTAATTTTGTTTTCGTCGAATCAAGATATGTTCAACATGGAACAAATTTATATTATGAACTGATGTCTCTTAAAATAGTGCTTCAATATTGTCATGTAAAAGGGATTCAAAGGATAGGTATTAAGTCAAATTCTTTGCTTTTGATACAATTGGTGAAAGGAAAAATGACTTGTCCTTGGAGATATAAGGATATTATGCAAGAAATATCTACATCCTTACAATTTTTTGAGTTTAGCTTTAGACATATCTACAGAGAAATCAATTCTATAGTTGATGATCTAACAAGGCTAGCAAGCTTAACACAATTATCAACGAAATTCGACAATATTGAAGACCTACGACGACACATTAGAGGACTTCTTACTTTAGATAAGCAACATTTTCCTTACATTAGATGGATTTGCTAATTCCTTTAAACTCCATTAAGTTTATTTTCTGTAATTCGTTACTATTTGTGTTACTTTATATTTTCTTAATAAGGTAAGGTCAATGTCCCCCTCATACTTGTTACAATTTTTTTTTTATAAATAGGGGTAACCATCCCCTCTAGGGTACCAGCCCTAGTTTAAAAGAAAAAAAAAAGGGTAAACTCAGACTTTTCTTCACCTATAGCATCTAGTGCACATATACCTCCTTTCCCTTACTGATCAGCTAAATCAAAAGAAGAGAAATATGAGAAGGATATCTTAAAGACCTTAAGAAAGATAGAAATCAATATACTACTTTTAGAAGTCATCAAGAACATTTTAAAATATGCAAAGTTCTTGAAAGAACTATACACAAATAAAAGGAAGTTGAAGGATAAGAAGAGAATAATTTTGGGTAAGAATGTTTTAGTTGTGACAAATAAAAATTTACCCAAAAAATACAAAGATCCAAGTATGTTTACACTTATTGTGTCATTAATGATAAGAAAATTGAGTGTTCCATACTAGATTTAGGCACATATATCAATGTTATGTCATACTCAATTTATCAAGATTTAAATATAGAATCTTTATAAGAAACTAATGTGGTTGTTCAACTAGTTTATCGTTCTTATGTGCATCCTATTAGTGTTATAGAGGATGTTTTAGTTCATGTTAATGATTTAATATTTCTAATTAAATTTTACATCTTGAAAATGAATGAAGATAGTGTAGAACATTTTTTAAAAATTGTATTGGGAAGGTCATATATGAAGATGACAAAGATGAAAATTGATGTGGATAAGGGTCCTCTTTCTATTGAGTATGATGGAGAGATAGTAAAATTTAATATTTTCTAAGCAGTGAAGTACCATAACCATTTTCACTCCATTTATCATATGGATATTATGGATTTAATTGTGTAGAATATTTTCAAAGAAGAAGTGTTGATGATGAGTTGGAGTTTAATGCTAAAATAAAAGTGAATGAGCAAGTTAATAAAATTTGTAAAGTTGTAAAATTATTATCAGCAATGCTAATAGATTCGAAAAACTTTAAATGTTGAAAGTACTATAACTTATAAGAAAATATTATCTTTTGTTATGCAGGCTTTAAAGATAGAATTGAAAGTCATATCTAGTTAAGTGAAGGAGAGTCACTACCTGCACACATCTAAAACAAGTTGACTATACAACAAGAGGAAAGGCTAGTAACACTTTTAAAGGAGTAAAAATTGTAGTTAGTTAGACCTTAGCTAATATAAAGGCATAAATGCAAAACTGTAGTTAGTTCAACCTTAGCTGATATAAAGGCATAAATGCAACAATTTACACGCATAGGATTCTTTTGGAAGAAAATGATAAGCCATAATGGTAACAATAAAGGAGACCAAGATACGGTAATGAGAAATTATAAAAATTTTACAAGTAGGTATAATCTATATGATCTCAGATAGCGAGTGGGTGAGCCTAGTGCATGTTGTGCTAAATAAAATTGGGATGACAATGATAAGAAATTAGGATGATGAGTTGGGACCAATGAGGGTGCAAAATGATGGTGAATGTGCATAAACTTTAGGAAGCTTAACTTAGCAACTAAAATGGATCATTTCCCATTACCCTTTATAGATCAAATGTTAGAAATATTTGCTAATAAATCATGTTTTGGATGATTTTTTAGTTTACTACTAAATATCAATTGCTCAAGAATATTAACAAAAGACTACATTTACATACCCTTTTCACAACATATGCTTTTAGGCAAATGTCCTTTGGTCTTTATAATTCTCCATATACATTTCAAAGGTATATAATGAATATATTCTTTGAGTATATAAAGAATTGCATTGAAGTATTGAAGGATGATTTCACTGTTTATCGATGTTTATTTGATGAGTACTTAAATCATTTATCTAAGGTTTACAAAAGATGCATTGAAATAAATTTGGTGCTGAATTATGAAAAATGTCATTTTATAGTTGATCAAGGCATCATTTTGGGACATGTGATTTCATCCAAGGGCATAAAAGTTGATAAAGCAAAAGTAGATTTAATTTTGAAAATACCTTACCTTATAAACATCAAGGGAGTCCGATTTTTTCTTAGACATGCAAGATTTTATCATAGGTTTATTAAAGATTTTTTCAAGATTGCTAGACCGTCATCAAAGTTGCTTCAAAAAAATGATCCATTTGAATTTGGAAAGGAATTTCAAGAAGTTGTTGACAAACTCAAAGCATTATTAATAAGTGTGCTTATTATATAGCCAAAAAATTGGGATTTTCCATTTGAGATCATATGTGATACTAGTAATTATGCAGTGGGAGTTGTTTTAGACAAAAGGATTAGGAAACAAAGTCATGTCATCTATTATGCTTCAAGAATATTGGATGTTACATAATGCAATTATTCTACAATCAAGAATGAGCTTCTAGTAATTATTTTCAGTTTAGATAAATTTAGATCCTATTTTCTTGGCTCTAAAGTTAATGAGTTTTCTGACTATGTAGTATTGAAATACCTTTTTGACAAAAAAGGAATCCAAACTGAGGCTAATACAATAGATATTGCTACTTTAAGAGTTTGATTTGGCAATAAGGGATTAAAAAGGAGCAAAAAATTTAGTAGTAAATCATCTGAGTAATTTGGTAAAGGATGATGATATTTTACCTATTTTTGAAACTTTTTCTAATGGAAAATTGTTAAAAATGAAAGGCACTATTATGAGGTAGCAGATATTTTTAGCTATTAAGTTATTGGAACTTTACCTAACTATATTAGTTAGTCCAGGAAGGAAAAGATAAGGAATATAAGGCAAAATATTATTTTTGGGATAAACCATACCTGTAGAAGTTTTATTCCAATCAAGTTATTAGATGTTGTGTGCTAGAGGATTGATATCGTTCTGTTTTAGCTTTTTGTCACATTTATATATCCAGTTGTTACTTTATTTATAAACGAACTATTAGAGAAGTTTTGGATAGTGGCTTATATTGGGAGACTTTGTCTAGAGATGCTTATGTGTTTTATAAAAGTTGTGAGAGATTCCAAAAGATATGTAGGTTATCTATGAAAATGAAATGTCTCAAACCACAATTTTTATGGTTAAGATATTTAATGTATGTGGTGTTGATTTTATGGGCTCTTTTCCTTCATCTCGTGATTTTTATGACGTACTCTTGGCAGTTGATTATGTTTCAAAGTGGGTAGTAATAAAAATCACCAAGACGGATGATTCTACAATAATTATAGGTTTTATAAAGTGCAATATTTTCAATACATATACAGTTCCATAAGCCATTATAGTGATCAAAGGAGTCACTTTTGCAATAGAGCAACGAAGGCTTTGTTTTAAAAGTATGGTGCATCTTTGACTAGCCACCATATATCATCCATAAAAACAGACTAACAGAAGTGTCAAATAGAGAAATGAAATCTATTTTAGAGTTGACTAAAAATTTTAAGACAAAGGATTGGATTTTACATCTAGATGATGCTATTTGGGTTTACTGTATAGTCTACAAAATGGAAATAGGAATGTTTCCTTATCGATTGGTTTTTGGTAAAGCTTATCATTTACTAGTGGAGATTAACATAAAGCTTATTGGGCAGTGCAGCGTTGCAACGTGGATTTGGAAAAAGGTGGGGAAGCAAGGAAATTGCAATTGTTAGAGTTAGAGAACTAGTTTGGATGCTTACAAGAATTCGAGAATTTACAACAAGAAAACCAAATTGTTCCATGATGATATGATCTTGAGGAAGAAATTTGAGTGTTATTATATAATTCTTGATTAAAGCTTATGCAAAGTAAGTTACATTCTAGATGGATTGGTCCTTTTGTTGTCACTAATATATTTCCTTATGGTATAGTAGAAATAAAGAGTTTATATTTGGAAAAGATCATCAAACTAAATGGAAAAAGATTGAAACCATTTTATGAAGATATAACAGTTTTAAGTGTGGCGGTTACTAATTTGGCACTTCCCAATATATAGAAGATTGAGAAGAAAAAGCACCATCAAGCATAATAACGTTAAACAACTGCGCTTTTTGGAAGGCAACCCACATATAATGTTTTTTTGTTGTTGTCTTCATTTCAATTATTTATAGGTTCAAGCTACTTGCTTTGATGTAGTGTTTTATTGGTGTAAGGAAAAAATTAGGCCTTAAGTTTAAGAATTCTAAAATTTATAAAGTAAGATCACGCCTTATTTAATTTATTTTTTAGGATAAAAGACCTCCAATTTCATATTTCTAAAATTCATAAGGTGAGATCACGCCTAATGTATCTCAAATTAAGGTAACAATCATCTTAAATTCTAGAATACTAAAATTCATAAGGTGAGATCACACCTTGAACATGTTAGTGAACTATTTTATTTTAAGGAACATGTTAGTGAACTATTTTATTTTAAGGAATTTTGTGATTTTTTAAAAATATAAAAAAGAATAAAAAGAATAAAACTAATGATATAAATAAATAAAAATTAAAACTTTAGATTTTTCTTTATATTTCTTTTTAAAATAATAATACTATAAATAACAAAATATGAGAACAAAACCTCAATTTTATTTTATTTTTCAGGTTTTATCTCCCACCACTTGGCAGCCAAATGTCCCACTTATCTCCTAGTGAGTAGTCCATCCACCAATGAGCGTGTTGATTTATGCCTTATAGTCAATCGATTGGTTGTAGTTTAATGATAAAATAATTTAAAGGATACCACTGTTGGGAAATCGAGATGAAATCTGATCCCAACAGCAATGAAATAATTACAAAATTTTTGCGTATTTTAAGTTTTCAAAATCTAAAATCACTTTGATTCTACAAAATGATTAACATATAAATTATAATAAAGCATGAATCTTAATTCCTACCTTATTTCAAAGTTTGATCATTTTCTTGTTGTATCCTATAAACCATTTCTGAAACTGATCCATCTCGACCACTATAGTCACACAAATGTCCAGCCTTTAACGGTATCCACATAATAGGTTGAAAGAATTTTGTAATTCTTACATAAAGGGTTAAGCAAGAAGTACCAATTCCATTAGAACATAAGACTATTTATAATAAGTTTTTGACATTTTAGTAACTTTATTAAGAATATGAATCAGTAACTAGAATCAAAAAAATATTTAATAGAGTTATCTTTCATAATTAGATTATGTTAGATAATCAATATAATGAGATTATATTACTCAATAAGAAACATTAATTTTCATATTAAAGTAATTATTTTTTAATATGATTAAGAACAATAATTAGATTGGTTTTTAGTTTAATTTTAGAAAAGAAGTTTCCAAAATTAAAGTTAATTAGTTTCAATTAGATTGAAATTAATTAATTAGACTCCATAAAATTAAAAAAAGGGTCTTAATTAATTAAAAAAGGTTTTTATTAATTACATTTATTTAATTTAATATGACTGAGATAAATAAAATTTATAAACTTGTTTATTTAGAAAATTATTATTCAATTTATTTAAAATTGTTTTTATTTATGAATAATAAGTTTCTTGATTAATTAAAAAGGATATTTTTCTTGATTAAAATTTTGAAAAATTTTTCATTTATTTATCAAGAATAGAAGCTTTCTTTAATATTTTGAGAATATTTTTCTAACTTATTTAAGAAAATTTTTTCTAATTACTTAAGAAATTAATCTCTAAATAAATGATATAAAAAACTTTATAAATACAAATTTAAAGTGTTTTATTTAATTTTGAAAGTAGTTTTCTCTTAATATTAGAAAATATTTTCCAATTAAGAAAAAGTAATTTGTAGTTGGATTAGGAATAGTTTTCTTATTGATTAGAATGTGTTACTTATATAATTTTGAAAAAGGAGTTTTTCTAAATTATAATAAGTAAAAAGAATAATTTATTGAAATATTATTTTCAATTAAATTTTGTTAAAGGAGTTTAAATAATAGGAAATAGTTTCCAATTGGATTTAAAAATTGTTGTCAAATTAAATTAAAAGCTTATTTGGAATATGAACTTAATATATTTAAGAATTAATGAGTTTAATCTAATTTAGTTGTTCAAGGAGTTGGAAATATTGTTTTGGATTATGAAGATTAATAATTAGAATCAAAAGAACCTTGATATTTTATGCATATAATTTGATTATGAGTGCATAAGTTAAAATATGCATGTTAAATTGTATGTTTTTTATGTATGATATTTTACATGTATTTTTCTATTTGATTAGACAAACAAACTTAAATACCTCATTAGAATATTAAGTACATGTTTTGAACATGATTGTTTTCTTCCATTGTTATAAGAATAAACTAGAGTTCTATCTTTTGTTAGGCTTGTTGAGCAAACTTAAGGCTTCTTTAACCTAAATATGTTTAGCTTTATGACAGTGAGTTTTACTTAACTAAATTTATGTTATTTGAATGTGTAAACTCATGACCACATAAATTTAGATGCAAAATTAGGAGTGACATATATGATATGATTTAACAAGAGTTGTCACCTAACGGATCTAAGAGTCATATGAGATGTGATTGATAAAGTTGTTATTTACCTAATTTAAGTTTAGTTGTTTTATTGAGCAAATCAACATCAAATATATTTGAATTAGATCCTAGGCCACTAAAAAGATTATAGTAATCTTTCTGAATAGTAGTAAGGCTATTATTTTGAATAAATAGTAGGAGTAACCTAATGCATGATTAAAGTCAAAATTTCATTTGGTAATCATGGCATATAATTAATTACTTTTATTACATTTATATATATATTTTTAGTAGTTTACCTTGTTTAGTATAGCTGATACTAAGTTAGTGAACCAAATTTTTTGGCCAAAGGATATGTTTGAGAAGAGTTCTCAAAGTTAGATAGAAAATTCTTATGTCTATTATGCAATTTCGTTATAATCCTTATTAAAGATTCAGTGATAAAGTTTTAGAGATATGTCAAAATCTTATGGATGGAAAAGTGTATTGATATTTTGAGTTGACTAATGTCTCATAAACTTTGATGACAACATGTAAAATGTACGTCAATACCATGATAGCAAGATGTAAGAGATTGCATTGAGTAGAGCTGAAGGGTATAGGACCTTAATGGAATTGTTCCATTTAATTTAGCTTACTAAAAGCATAAACATGGTCATCATTTAAAGGTTTTGCTATAGTATGATAATAGTTGTCATAAAAAGAAAATGATTGCATAACATTTCTTGCCTATACGTAATATGATAGAGATTATATGTATTTCCATTTCATGCTTTTGAATATTTAATACTGAATTTAGATTTAACATTATTATAATGATCAATGCATGATAAAAAATAGATTATTAAGTAAAAGTAGTTGATCCAATTTTTATACAAATAATTCGTACATGTTGGGTCAAAGAAGACTTATGTTTAACATAAGTAGCAATAATACAAAGTTGGATAACCATGACTATCCTTTTATGCCATATTGGCTAAATTAATATGAAGAGAATCATAAAGTTACATATAAAGATATATGTATCCTTTTGAATGTGAATCGTTTGAAACTTGTTAAGATATATGTACCCTTTTGATTTTGAATCTTTTGAAACTTGTTAAGTTGATATATGTATCCTTTTGATTGTGAATCATTTGAAACTTGTTAAGTTAAATGATAACCAATCAACCTTTGGTGAAAGGATGATGGAGGAATTGAATTGTTAAATTTATACATGTGATGTATTAGATAAAATAATAATTCACAAAAGGATGATACTTATATTTCACTATATTACTAATGACTTTATGTGATATAGTCATCTGTATTAAATGAAAGGTTGAGGCACTTCGGTGAGACCTATTTGGTGACTTTAAACTTTTTTTATTATCTTTAAGGAATGAGATTTTTTAGTAAATACCTTCACAATAAAATTTCATAAGAGTATGAATTTATGTAAAGAGGAAAATACAATATGAGATATTGTATGATGTAATATTATTTCTTCTGTAGCTATGCCTAGTTGAATGACTTACCTTCAATAGTTCTAATTGAATCAATTAATAAGATTTCATATTAGATATAAAATGTTAAGTCTTTGAAAGAGTCAAAATTAATGATTTAAGGTTGTGATGCTTAGTTAATGTATATATTATCCACTAAGTTTGGAACTAATCTGGAAATGTTATGAAATATCCAAAAGATTGGATATAATCTTACAAACCATTTAAACAAATTATTTTTTCAATATACACTTATAATTGAATGGTCCTTAGGATAAATAGTAGGAGTAAAATGAGATTTGAAAAGTTCAAATCTCATGAAAATACATCCAGTTGGAACTAGTGCCTTTATTGATAAATTTGATATATAATTGAAAGGCTACAGGACATTGAAAGATTCACTTTTATAATGAATTCAAAGAGTTTACTTTGGAGATGAATGTGAATTTATTAGGTCTATGAAAAGCTTAATGGGAGTATAATTGTTCTCTTTAGTGTGAGTGTGTAGAGACATATTACTCACAGAGAACAATAATTTTAATTTTCAATTATTGAAAATATAATTGTTCAAGAACAACTCTTGTTAAATATGAAAAGGTAACATCTTAATTCTCGGAATTAGATTTGTAAAGATAGATTGGAAGTTGTTCCCCTATTCTAAGTCCAAGTACATAAATAATATACAAAAGATGTTTAGTATTTAAGATGTCAAATACTTGTGAAATATTAAAGATATCCATTATTGTATGTATGAGTTGCTATTTGAGTTTAAGGTGATAAGGATATTAACTTTAGAAGTAAATTCTAACTAAGGTTTATTTTACTTAGAACAATATTATTTTAATATAGAACAATATTATTTTAATATTTGAAAGGTTCTAATGTAGAAACGGTTCCTAATTAGGCCATAATACATTTTTTTAAGTAGAAATGATTAATTCGATCAATAAGTTCTTTAGTGAGCTTGATATAGTTCCCTGCATTATTCAAGATAGTAATGTATTATGAAACGTTGGAGTCATTGGGCATGTCAAAGGAGCTAAGATCTCATCAAAGATCCACCAACATATTTGGGAAAATTTTCTTAGTTATTGTGATAAGTAAAATGGAAGTTGGAAGATTTAAGTAAGTGCACTCTACAAAGAATCTTATAACATTCTCTCATAAGCCACTATCCTAGCATAATGATTGTCATATAGTGATATGATATAAAGTACTTAAATGATTGACTTAGTGTAAGTGGGAGATTGTTGGTTTATGTCCTACAGCCAATCAGTTGGTAGTAGTTTAGTGAAAAAATAATTTAAGGCATCATTTATATTGTACTTGTTTAGATGTATATGATAAAGTTCATGAGATAATTATACATTGCAAATGAAACTATAACGAGATTATAATTATGAAATTCATATTGCATTTATGTATTATCCCTAAATTATTCTTAGTCATTGTTCTATTAAGAATGGACATTAATAAAACGTAAAAAGACTAGCACACGTTATGTTTTTCCTTATTAAGAAAGGAGTCGATCTCATAGACTAACATGTAGAAATATGTAAACAAACATGTGGATGTTTGTTAGAGAACACGTTCACTGAACTGACCCAATATGAAAAATCTATTTGGACCATTACTTGTATGTTTATAGAAATTTTCACTGTGACGATTGTATAAGTGATCCTTTGACTTAAGGTTTTCAAAGTTATCTTATATAATGATTACTATATTTTGATACTATTTATGATATATTCTAATCATGGATTGCTCATTTGGTAGTCATTAGATATAGTATGAACTATATGCAGGTAGTTGAGTTATCAAGATATGATTCATCACCCTAAGGTAATTAAAGAGAATGTTACACTATTCTTGATTAGTATTGATTCGAAAAATCCTTGGCCAAAGTGGAATGATGTCTTACAAATAGTTTACAAATGTCATTAATTGAATCAATAGTTAATAGAAGATAACTAAATATGATTGAACTTAAAATAGAGTAGATATTAATTTTATATTCTATGTCTAATCGAAACATTGTATGATGAAGGGTTGAATTATACAAAAAAAAAGCACAGAAAGATTAGTCAAAACTAGTTTAATATTTCAAAATATTTGGGTGGTCATGATGTGTTGTAGACGTCAATCTTAATCTATGATTATACATTATTTAATTTGAGAATTAAATATAAATTAAAAGAAGTTTTAATTTATCTAATTTTAATTATGATTTAAAATTAGAATTTATAATCATTGCTAACATATTTAGGAATTTGATAAAAAATGATTGAAGAGAGCAAAGATATTTTAATCAAGTTAGACTTGATTGTAAAGTTTGAGAAATATTATGTTTAAATACGAGTTATTTAATCAATATGGATAAATATGAGATGATATATTTTATTTTGACATAATTGGTATTTAATTAGAACTATTTATAATTCTAATTAAAGTTTAATTAAAATTTGAATTTAATTTTATTAAATTACTAAAATCTCCAAAACATATTATAAATAAGCTTAAGCTTTAATGTAATTAGAACTTCTTACTTAACCCTCTCTGTAAAATTCATAAGATTCTCTCAACTTATTTTGTAGATATTAATAAAAAACTGGACAATTAGAAGACTATAATGGTTGAAATGAGTCCATTTTAGTATAACAAAAGAAAAAAATCAAACATCTGAAGAAGGAACAAATTAAAATTTATATTTTATTATAATTTATATATTAATTATTTTATAGAATTAAAATATCCTAATTTTTAAAAAATTATATAAAAAATTTATAATTAATTTACTACCGTGAAAGTCTGATCTCAGAAAAGAGTGCACCGTAGCGAGCACAACAACAGGCACCCAATGTATGTGTCCAGCAAACAAGCAGTCGCCAGCCGCACCATAATCCATCAGGCAGCACGCTCCACGCGTCCAATAGCCCGCACCACCACACCCAAAAGCAAGCGAACCAATCCACGCGTGACCGATCTCCAGTCACACTAGGGTCCATCAGACCGCACACCAAAGAGCTTCGATCACAGCACAACAGGTAGGACTTACAACATCGCCAACAGTCAAGTTCCAGCGCCCCAAACCGGAAGGAAATCATCTGTTCTGTTTTTCCTGTTCCAAATCAGTGCCAAACTAAATCACTCACAAATCTCATTTATTTATGGCAAAGTCTGTGGATGAGGTTATCGAGAATAGGATTGGAATTAGAAAACGGTATAGACGATTTGGTTACCCCCAAACTAGGTCAATCTTCAGAGCATAAGGCCATCGTACCTGTATCCATGTGAAGCCACAAAGTCGACACACCATACACTACGCAATGTAGCACTCCACCAGTATTACACTAACATTTAATTTGTTTTTCACTACTTGTCTCAATTATTTTTATTAAATGATATCAACTGGTTTTTTTTTCAATTTTCAATTTTAGTTATTTTTTTTGGTCACTTTAATTGCTCTAAGATTAGTTTTTCTTATTTATGGTTGTCATAATTATTGGAGGAACAAAAGGCACCAGTAGGACAATAGTAAAAGGCAAGTTCACGATAAATCCAATTGAACAAAATCAATCCAAAACTTTAGTTGCCACAATTACGCTAATGATACGTCTATCTTGTCACAGACTAATCAGACCTTCTCAGATATCTCACATTCAATTCTGATTTCTGAAGAAAGGAAATAAAGGTATACCGCTCTCCAAATCCGACAAATTAATTCAGTTAACTATATGTGTTATCCTTCATTAAAAGAGTTGCATATCAAACAAAAATTTAATTACTGATATGAGTTGGAGGCATTTTGTACTAATTCGTTGTCTATTATTTATTGAATTTACTTAGGAATTTTATACTATGTTTAAATTTGATAAGGCAAATAATTTTACTCTCTGTAGCCCTAATATGGTACAATATAGATTAAAAGATAAAGAATTTAAATAAAGCATTATTGACTTCAATTTGACCTTAGTGTTGGTAACTCAGGAATATGCGAATTCGACCCATTATAAGGAATATGTTGCAGGCTATAGTGATTTTGATTTTTTTAATGTGTGACTTCTTGTTTATCATGTAAGTCAATCTAAAGGTAGTTATCTTAATGAGCTTGAATGGATTTATTTACAATATTTTCTAACTTTCACAACTTGTACATGCATTAAGGCTGAGTTATTCTTTATTTGGTGCATGGTACATAAAATTCATGTAAATTTGGGTGCTTAGTTGGCTATATAGTTTTTCATCTAACAAAAACTTGTATTTCAATTCTTTGATTGCTCACTTGGCTATTAATCTAAATTTGTTTGATATTGCTAACCCTGATATGCAAGTAGTCTGTGAGATGGAACCGTTGTACAATGCTTATTTGAATAGGATGAGGTTGATAGATAAACAAAAGAGGCCATTTTGTTTTGTGTTGTGTGATTCTTGCGGAAGAGGTTCATCATCACATTAACAAGAGGATTAAGATGTTCCACAACCTTTATATCTTCCAATTCCGTCGATCCGACATTAGCATCATTTCGACTAGAGAGGTTGGAATGTAGAATTTCTAAACTGGAGAGGTATTTGGATGCTTTACTCCAATCATGGGGGTGGGGGAATACCTCTATGTCTATTGACACCATAGTTCATTTAGTTTCAGATGCTCGTAACCTAGGGGAGTCTTTTACGCTATGTTTTATTTTATGTTGATTAATTTAGTATAATGTAAGCATCTTATGCATACATTTGGGACAATGTATGATTTAGGTGTAGGAGAGTGAGAGTATGTATCATTGATTATTCCTCATGACAACCTAAAGTTTTTTATTTTCATATAGAAATAGTCCTTAGGTTAAGTTACACCCTTTGTTTGATTTTTAATTCATGAGAGAGACAAGCATGATCAGTATTTTTCACTAAATTACCTGAAGTATCTGTTTGGCCTTTATTTTGATTAAAGGACAACATGTAGCTATTTGTTGTGGTTTGCGAGCGTGTCAGGAATTTAAAGTATTTCCAAACTTAAAAAATAAGGAAAAAGATTGCACCTCGTAATCTGACTAAAATCAAAACGATTGTGTATTGCTAGAAAGGGACAAAAATCTAACAGAAAGAACTTTGCTTTATTGGTAAACAATTCGGCAAAACGCAAT
>JAOSBO010000002.1:14855551-14876907 GCA_027563915.1 Erythroxylum rotundifolium
TACTTATTCACTCAATTGTTATTTTATCTTAAACCTTTAATGTGTATTCACTTTTAGGATATTTTTGGATAATATGAAAGAAGATGAGAGGATTTTATGCAAATGATTAATGTATTGGATTGATGTAAGCTTGAGGAAAAGCATAAGTTTGGTGTGGGAGAATTCGATAAGATATGATTTGATTATGTAAATTAGACTTATCTTTTTTTAGTAGATTTTAGCCCTTAAATGGGGAAATTAACATTTATTTTGTTTTAAGGGATGATAAGTAGAGATTGGATCAAATTGGAGCACTACTTGTCAAAGTTTGCAAATTTTAGAAAAAAATAGACAGATTGTTATAATGGATAAGGTGAGATCATGCCTAAAGCCAAATTCGCTTCAAAAGTTTCAGTCCAATTAGGAGACTTATTCTCAGCCCTCTATATATAGGGATTTAGACATGATCTCTAGACTTGATCTCACCTTATCCACTATCTTAAAGTTAATCGTGAACCTTCTCTAAAATTCTCTTTTGTTTTTCTTTGTGTTTTCTCTTCATCTTTCATCTTTTCATTTATTTTTAGTGTTGAAATAATAGCTAGGTGTGGGTAAAGCATAATATTATGATTCAAGGGGATCAAAAACTCTAGTTATAACTTTGTGAAGTTTTGTTCTGAACTTATATTTTTATTTCAATCTAATTATTTTTTGTTTTGCGATCTTTTATTTCATGAGTAATCAATATTGATTAATATGACAAATTAATTTATTATTGATTATTTTATAGCTATCTATGAATTCAATGAATTGTAATTGTTATGAATGATTGGTACAAGTAGCAAATAGATTATTTATGAATTTGCATATTTAACTTAGGAGATCCAAAACACTAAATTAAATAATTGAGTAAATTAAATAGTTGAAACTATTTCAATTATTTAATTTAGGATTTTGTCTTTTTAATTGATCTTATCACCATCATTTAGTTGATATATAATATTATCCTGCCTAATCAATTAGTGGTAAGTTTTAGTTTGAATGCTTCATTTGAACCAAATAATTTAGGAAAAGTTAAGACTTAATATGGCTATCCTAATAGGTTTTAGATTAATTGCTTGAATTGTGAAAATTATTTTTTTAGACCAATGATCAAGGTTACAATTGGATGATATCTTTCCCTTGAATTAGAGTTAATTGAATTTTTTACTTTAACACTTGGTTGATTTATTTTGATTCCTAGTTAATTTTATTTCATTAGTTAATTAACCATAAACACCCCCCCATTTTGTTTTATCAATTGAAATTAAGAAACTAGTTTTTAGTTCTTTGGGGATTTGACCTAGTTTCATGACTAATACTAGAGTTTAGGGGATCATAATTAATTTTAAGAGCTTCAATAACCTGTTCAAAGATCAAGTCATATATTAAATCATTTGTTATGCCTCATTATCAAGCAAGGAGAACTCTTAATCCCCTAAGTACTAAAAAAGAGTATTGTATCAATCATGCCATCTAACAAGACCTAAAAATTTATACAAGCCATACATTTATAGGTTTTTCTCAAATGACAAACACTTTTAGTTCCTATCATGTGAGATACTAATTTTTTGGTGATTACGGACATATCTATAGAAATTTCTTTTTGAAACAAAGCTTTTTAAGTAAATCCAAAATGATATAGGTGGAAAATGTTTAAGAACTAACCTCGAAGTACCTAAGTTTATGCAAGTACCTAGAATATATTGATTTAGTTGCCTTGTAGGCCAATATAAAGTGGCATTAAATGAATACCAACAATTGATATCACCTCCATAGATATCAAATAAGAAACATCATTGGTATCCTTAACAATTGATTTTAGAATAAAATATCAAGAGCCATCAAAAGAATCAAGTAAGAAAATTGGTATCAAAAGATCAATTGTCAAACCAAGTAAGGAAGAAAAGGATGTAATGGCTGATGATATCTAAAAGGAGGTAACCATTTGCTTCTACATTAACAATATTTGAGGATATTTACTTGGCATGTATACTTATGGGGAGAGAACATTGTTGCTTGAATCAAGAGGAGAAAAATAAATTGATCTTTGAAATTGGTACATGAGAATTATAAGAATTGCTAACTAATTTTTAAAATACTTTGCATATGCTCTTTGTCCATATGATATAGTTTTTAAAAAGAGGGAGAAAATTGTGATATTGAAATTTGAACATTTTATAATGGATGAATGAAGGGAGAGTATGAATTATATATTACTTTAGCATAATAAGAACTTACTCAATGCCATTTATCTTCTCCAATATCACCAATTATTTTGTTATTATAAAAAACAGAAAGATTATTGGACCAAGTGAGGTTCTAATAGTTTTGATAATAAAAATATTTCTACTAATCTTCTTATTCTTAGTGATCTTAGGTAGTTAATATATGAAAATGAAGCTCATTGAAATAATAAAGTGACCAAAAAAGCTAATTGAATCAATTAAGAAATCAAAAGATGAGGAAAATGAGTAAAGGGGAGAATATATAAATGTCAAAAAAACTAAGAACGAGGAGAAATTAAGGACATTAAGATTTGATCAATTTATTGTAACTCTTTTTGTAGCCTTATCTTAGTTATTTCAATAAATTAAGGGCTTAATCATTTGCATATAGGATATTAATGCATAAATACTTTTATAATTAAGACAAATTTTGTTTTTATTTTTAAAGAAAATGTTTTGATCCTTAAACAAACTTTTAAAATTGTTTTAAATCAAGTTTTTGTCAAAGGAATGAGTTTTAATCTTTGAAAGAACTTGAGAAGCTTTGAATTTTTTGATCAAGGAAATTTGGTCTACTAATATGGTGATTTGAACTACTAATATTAAGGTTTTAGATTTACTAGCCGAGTACTATATCAGTGTGATTAATTGGTGTCTTTAAAGATATTGACCTTGAGTTCATAACCATATTAGTCGATTACCATACAAAAATGATTGACTAATATGCAGAATAATAGACCAATGCTACTGTCACTAGCTATTATAATGACTATTTTTGTTTCTATCAACTATTTTAGGTTTTTTTAATATAAATAGATCACATACAAGTTATAGAAAAAAAATTTGGGCATCTTAAATAGTTTTTAAGAATCTTGATAGGCTTAAGAATACATATGTGTATTATATAACGTATATTAAATCTATGTTCATTATTGTGATCAAGAGAAATAATTTTTCAGTTATATAATTATTACAATTAAGGAAATTGCTTGGAGTATATTTTGTTAGTACCTCAACAAATGACAAAGCTAGAAGAAGGTACTTCATCCTCATTTTCCACGAAATAAACATGAGCTACTTTATTATCTAATTCTTTGTTTTCAAAACTACTTGTATCATCCCACATACTTTAGTGTTATGTTCTTACTTTAGTCCTTTTTCTCTTTTTTTTTCTTCACTTTGTTATGATATTATAATATTGATATTATTAATACCAATATCTTGTGAAAATAATCATGATATGAAAAATCATGTCCTTATCAACTGTCATGAGTATTTTGACATACTGAAACTTAAGATAACACACTTTTATTTTGTTGCAAAAAATAAAATGTGCATTGCCTTACTGTTTAAGAAAATGAGCTTATTCTTATTCTCATACAACTCACTCTTCTCTACGATCTCCTGTAAATCAAAATCTTTGGCTATAAGAGAAACTTTTATTCTAATTTTCTAAAGCAAGTAATTGTTTCTATTGAAAAATGAGACAATATTAATATATTGGCCCTCAAAGTTGTGCTATAGTTTTTTCCACTCAAATTTTATTAGAAATATTACGCAATGAATAAGACCCGCTTTGATACCAATTATTAGCTCTTGAATGACAAATCACATAGCATTGAATTATGAGTTTATATTTTTTTGGCCTACTTAAAATTAATAAATTATTCTCCTCTTATAATGAATAATTATGACAATTTTATACATAATCACAATAATAATAAGGGAGAGTAGGGAAAGAGAGATAAAATCAATTTATGGTAGGTTGATTAAATAAACTTTAACCTATATTTGCTCTCCAAGCTTCATTTGAGAATCCGCTATTGTCTTTTCAATAGGCAAAAAGGAGTCTTCCTTGGGTAAAGAGGAACCCTTACACATCTTCCTTCCTAACGGTGAAGAGGAACCATTTACACATTTTCTTTGTCACGGATGAAGAAGAACCATACCAATTCAATTGATATCTCAATCACTCAAATACAATATAAGATTTTATTTCTTGATCATACAATATACTAAGGCAAGTATCATGCTCATACACATATGATTATAATAAAACTCCCTCAAAATCTTCTCAAGACTCCATATAGTGTCAAAGGTCCTTCCCACACCTCATATTTTGTCTGTTTATATTTAAAATAAACTCCAATAGTCATTAGACATACAAAACAACTAGTTTATAGGCAAGATCAGTTAGTCGATCACCTACCCCAACTAGTCGAACACCCTTTGACTGACCAATATCCTTGCTAAGAATGATACACCTATTGTGTAGAATTGTTCTAACCATCAGCTAGTCGATAACCCTCTTACTAGTTGGTCCATCAACTAATCGATAATCTAGATAATGACAAATGATCTAATATATAAATTTTCATCTTGTGTTCAATTAACCAACCAAACCAAAATTTTCTGGCTAGGGATGACAATCCAAGCCTGGCCCGATGCAGCCTGTTTTTGTCCGGACCAGCCCAGCCGAGCCACGGGCTGGCCCGACCTAACTCATATCCCGCTCACTTTTTCCGAAACGACGTCGTTTTGATTTTTTTAAAAAAAATAATGGACAGTTGGCCCACTTGCGGCCCTGAGGGCCATAGGGCTGACTACGAGCTGGTCAGTCCATCAGTGGGCTGGGCCGCAGCCCACCATTCGACCCGGGTCCAGCCCGACCCGTTGCCATCCCTATTTCTGGCTAATTGAACCCATGTAGAAAATAATTAAAAACTTCAACTTTCAATATTTTCAAAGATAAAACTTTGACAAAAATGTGAATTAAAATTATATTTAAAAAATCCTTATAATTTGTTTGACGATTAAAAAAAATTAAAATAAATGTTCTCATAGCTATAAAAGAATTCATTCATCATATCACACATGTAAATGATCATACTATAATTGAACCTACCCCGATTTATTTAAATAACTAAGATAATGTTATAAAAGAAATTACAATGATTGTAATATATATGATAACTTCATTCTTTCTTATTTTTGGTTGATTCTTTCTTGTTTTCGGTTCAATCCTTTCTTTTTTTTTGGTTTATTATTTCTTGTTTTTGGTTTGTTTATCTTAAAATATATTTGGTAATTTATTTTTCTCATTTTAATGGTTAAATCACTTTATACTTTCATTGAACTTAATATTTGACAACTTAAATTATAATAATAGCATATTTTTATTACAATTAAAATATAGGTTAAAGCCTCATATGATGCAACAATACAGTTTACTTTTGTCTAAAAAATAAGTGAATTTATACACCATTAATGATTAGGTTGATTACTTTAAACTAAAAATATGAACTTATTTAGTACTAGATTTATGTAAAACAATAGTTTAATTATTATTTGAATCTTTTTTGGAATAATTTCCGACTCTATTTTAAATACACATTTTAAGTAAGTGCTAGATAAATCTAACAATCCATATATACTGGGCTTCCAGAACTATTATATGACATTCACTTGCATCAACGCCAACTAACCCGCAGCGTGTATCACAAAAAGCACTGATGTACGATATTGACATCTAAAAGCCTTCAAATGTAAGACGGCCGCCTACATCATTCTGAAGACCGTAGTGCACCACAGAATTCTAACAAGATCGTACCAGACCGCAATATTCATCTTGAATTCCACACAGCAGGCAAACAAAGTTTCTTCTCTAGTCTAATCGTGAACTATAATGGATTTTTCTTGACAGCACAATCTGATCAACGCAGCATAATTATAATCAAATACATAACGGTCAATCTAGTTTGTGGTAATCAAACAAGAGAATGACTTTTCCGTACCAATACCTGAGTTTATAAAAGATGTAAACAAAGTCACAAGTTCCAATAATTCCGAGTCCTCTTTTTCAAAGATAAATCGAGTTCAAGCACACTAGTAGGAGTTTAACACAGTTCTGCCGGTCAGAGGACTCATCGTTTTTGGCTCAAATCACTAGACAGATTCTTCTGAATAATGCCATTCTCATTCAAATATTCCACAAACTCATCTATAAGATAGGGCCATGCACCTTCAGCATCATAATTAGATAATGCTGGATCCACTGTCTGCAAGAAAAAAACCAAAACCACTTTTAGATATCCACTAATCAATTGATTTAAGTTGATACTATATCTTTGAAACTATTTTATCTGCCTAACTAGTTCTTGTCTTTAAACCCCAAACGACCTTCTAGCTCCCATACTCACTATTAACAGCTATTCCATCTTCTACTACAGTAGTTTTAACTCCTAAACGGAGTACGTGAAAGAATTTTGGAACATACAGCTGAACCCCTGATACTCTGCATTTTGTTTTTTTTTAAGAAATTAAACTTTATAACATCTTTCCCTTTGGGAAATTAACAGTAGTAAGAATGCCTTATGTGAGCCAGATCTATTGTTGCTCAATTGGTACCAAGTTGAGTCCTTGTTCATATACCTAACAGCTGCACATAGCCCATATTTCTGCACTATTTCCAGCGTTTGTGGCTATTTATCAATCAATTAGCATGACATCTTAATTGGCGACCATAAGGCTAACCTCCTAAATATCAAACCAATCTAGGGTTAAAAGCTTTTGTATTTTGAGTTCTTTGAAGTCATTCACTGTCAAAAACATAATCCTGTTTCTGAAATGCTATTTTTCAGTGTAATCTGATCATAATAAATCATCCTGCACCTTAGCTTCGCATGGTACAGAGTAAGAATGCACAGGAAGAAAGACAGTAAAGATACAGAAATCAACACTTAAAATGTAGCAGAATAAGCAAAGCTTTATTTTGATGTTGCCTCTTACCCTTGCAAATTCCAACAGCTGAGACCAAGTGTCCCTGGAAATGGCTTTATTATGTCGAGCCTAAAAAAGTTTTGGCAACATTGTCAAATGAAATATAACTTGTAAAACAAGCACGGACCAAAAAATTCAATTACAATAAACAAAGCTGAATTTTACGAATCCAAAGATCATTTATGTACCAACTCTAATCTGATTAAACTTAGTTGACAGGATAGTCTATAAAATAAACAGTACAAATAACTTCTCCAGAAATGTGAAATCATATTGTAGTACAAAACTGAAAATATTCTCACAGAAAGAGACCTTATCATACTCATGTAGTTGTGACAATCCAGGGCTTCATCACATCCGACATATTTTAATGTAATGCAAAACTTATACTGGTGTAAAGAAATCACCAGAAGAGAGGCCAACAATTGTACTCAATGAAACAAAGGCAGCATTCTAACCCTCAAACCTAAATGCATTGGAACAAATTTGCAAAAAAGAACTTTGATAAGGGCATAAATCCAAACGCCAGGTAGTCCAGTTAGGAGCTTGACTTTCCAAAAAACAAACAACCTCATATATGTCCTGCCAGAAGTGGCCAACAAATCCTCTCCAGATTCTTGCACCTCAACAAAAAGGATACGAGGAATTCTCTGAGAAATTACCTAATTTTGGACAGCTCAGTAAAACTCACATTTTTATTAGTTAACAATTTGAACTTCCCTTGCTTAGAGTTTCTTAGCCGAGTAAGGCCATTTGTTATTTATAGTACAAGACATCTTAAGCCCTTGCCTGGAAGACCTGGCTTGACAACTAACAACAGAAATTAAATAGACAAATAAGCAAAGGGATATTTTTTACTCAAACTTATAAATTTACCAAGTGTGAGTATGACTCAAATAAAGGGAAAATGTACTTATATATTACCACAGTCCATGATAACATAGAAAAAATTACAATAAAATTACATATCAATTACCATAGTGTTCACAGTTCAAACCCCAACCATACAAAACCTTCCCAATGATTTATCAAAATTGGACAGAGATGCAACACTTGAAAGTAGAAGTATCTTTTATTGACTCTTTGAGCTTCATGTCCACACAACACAACCATTGTCGACGGCAGCATGCAATACTGCTCATAACCGATTTTACACAAATCTCACTTGTACAAGATACTCCAAAATAAGATTGTAATATACCTGTAAGAACTGGCACCAATGATCAACCAATGGCCACTGCTTTTCCGCAAATAGCAATTGCCACATACCAATTGCTGTATCCAATGCCAAAGATTTCTGACCCTGAATAAACGAAGATATATCAGAGTTATACTACAACAATTACAGCTCAATGAACTAACAAAATATATAAAATATTGATGCATCGATGCCTTGCACCTGAAGTTCTTCTAGGTGAAGCAGACAAGTACAGAGCATAGCAGGCAAGACAGAATGATAGAATAATCACTCAGGCACACAGGTGAGTTGGAAAGCACAAGAAAAAGTATTTTAATGTAGTTTGGAAGAAGCACCTACGTCCAAATACACTCACCTATTTGCCACTATAATATGAGAAAGAGAACCCTCCGTGCAGTAGCACTTGGGTTATTCCCTATACAAATGGCAACCAGGAAAAACCCAACTTGCCCCCTCAAATAGGTAAAAACACCCTAGATTGTCAACATTGCCCCCTACAGTTACTAATTTTGACACCTTAACCCTCCATAAAACCGACGCATTTTCCAGGAGCTTTAGCGAATAGTAAATATAGCAGTTCAACTAAGACAGCTATTTATCCTTTTTTTATAAAAAAAACTTGAGAAGAGATGCATATTGTTTAAAAGAGAACTTGTGGACAAGTTTTTTCTATTTCAGTGCAACCCCACAAGAGCCTGTCAATAATAACAAAATAACCTACAGATTTGAGCTGTAACCCCAACCCAGGAGCCCATAAGATACAGGAAAACAAAAAAGTCAAGCTGCCGTTATTCCTTGATTTCAAACAACTAGGAAATTCTAAGTCAGCTCAATAAACAAAGTAGATAGGTTAACAAAAAAGTCCAAAGGTTACACTTTGTTAATACAAAACTCATTATTATCAAAGATCTAAAATTTCAAT
Organism: Erythroxylum rotundifolium; assembly: GCA_027563915.1. Lineage (NCBI taxonomy): Eukaryota > Viridiplantae > Streptophyta > Magnoliopsida > Malpighiales > Erythroxylaceae > Erythroxylum > Erythroxylum rotundifolium. Next base: position 14,864,697 of record JAOSBO010000002.1, read on the forward strand.
AAAAGCATCCAGCAGATACAACAGTTATTTTAAGTGCCACTCATGTCTCCAGTGCGTGATTGTTAGTACCCCTCCTAGTGATCAGCCTGTTAGTGTTATCAATCAGCCCACTAAGCCCATCCAAACCTACATCCATAGGGGTAAGATGGGGAAGGGGGCAAATGCCACATAGACTAGGTTGTTATGAATCAGTTATGGAGAGAGATTGCAGAAGAGAGGGGGGTAAGGGGATAGACATATAGAGGAATCTGTATAGTGGGGAGGGATATCATTCATATTCTGGAAAATATAGATATTGTATTGGCCTGGAAGCTATCTTCCAGGAGGTATACTGCTACTGTACCCTACTTCTACGTAAATAATACAAATCTCTACTGGTATTCCTATCAATTGGTGCTTTCGTTGAGAGAACTAAGTAGGGAGAGATTGTATGCAAACTAGAATGGAGGCTAGAGTATCGGCAGTAGAGGCGTCTCTTAGGAGGCAAGAATCATCCCTTTCAGCACAAGAAGGAATGGTTAAATCGCATGACACCACCTTGAAGGACTTACGGACGCAGCTTAGCACTTTGATGGCTAGCGTACAGACGTTGGCCAAATCTCGGGGGCTATTACAGTCGGAAATGAGAGATGGGTTTCAGACGTTGTTGGCCAAGAACCCGCAGAACCCAAACGTGAGTGAAGGAGAGGTACCACCAGTGTTTGCCCACAATGCACACACGTCCTCATCAGCTAGAAATGATAGAACGGCGCATCCCACACATTCAGAAGGTGGGAACAGAGCTGCTACCGAACGTGCATGGGAAGAATATAGGAACGTAGCCCGTCGAGTCGACCTTCCTACGTTCCATGGAGACGACCCATTTGCTTGGGTTACACGAGTTGAATCGTACTTCATGATCCACGAGATTCCACATGAGTTGTGTTTGCCGATGGTCCAGATTTGCATGGAGGGGGCAACGCTATATTGGTTTATGAATCTTTGGGAGTTCGACCCACGTATGACATGGGAGAGGTTCAAACGTTCATTGTTCGAACGTTACGGACGAGGGTGACCCGATAGAGCTGTTGAAGTTGTTCTCCCAACATGGTTCGGTGGATGAGTATATCGATGAATTTGAGAGAGTTGCGTCGCAGATTGGTCATTTTCCAGAAGAGTGGTATATGAGTTGTTTTTTGGGAGGCTTGTGTGAAGAAGTGAAAAACAGAGTGCGCGCTCACGACCCCCCAACCTGAACTCGATTAATCTCTATAGCAAGGAAAGTGGAGAGAGAGATAGTCAGTGAAGGAGTAATACAGCCAGGAGAAGGAAAAGTTAAACACGGCAGCTCCCACTCAAGTGTTGGGTACCGATTAAATAATACCAGCACTAACCACCCAGTCCTGCCAACCATGCAGTTGGTAATGCAAAAAATGACATAAGGGATTTACCCAACAAGAACCGAAGCACACCTACTGAAGGTCACCAACCCGGGAGCTCAAGATGGAAGGGGAAGAGGAATTTGACTTATGAACAATTAATGGAGAGGAGAGCTAAAGGCCTATGTTTTAAATGTGGGCAGACTTTTGGGCCACTCCACCGATGTCCAGATAAGGAGTATAGGCTGATTATTTGGGAAGGAGATGATTCAGTAGAGGGAGCCAATAATCAGGAATTATCTGTGGTAGAGGAGCAGCAAGAAGACTGGGAGTTAGTGTGCAATTCGGTGGAATTCAGGGTTCAATCTCCACCTCCAAGGTCCATGATTTTAATAGGTAAGCTACAAGAAATGCCTATTGTCATTATGGTAGATAGTGGGGCTAGCCATAATTTTATGTCTAGAAGGTTGGTTCACGCTATGAGTTTGGTTGTTACTTCAACTAGAGTTTCGGTGTTAGATTGGGAGATGGCCACCGATCATTCTCACAAGGTATTTGCAAGGAGATTAGATTGGAGTTGAATGGAGAAGTTCAGTGTGAATGCTTACGTATTTGACACAGGAGGGCCTGATTTAATTTTGGGTGTGGCGTGGTTAGAGACATTAGGAGTGGTGAAGGTTGATTGGAAAAGAACGTACATGTCATTTGATCGGAAGGGAGTAGAAATTACCCTACAGGGAATCAATATGCACGCTTCTTCCCCTCATGCACTGCAGTTAATTTTTAAACATCAGGAAGTGGAAGTAGGAGGGTTATTGTGGTCTTTGAGTATCGGAAAAACTCCTGCTGATGAGATGGAAACCTTGAATGAGGGTCAAAGGGACAATTTAGGGGCTGTTTTATTCAAATATGGGTCGGTTTTCCAGGAAATAAAGGGATTACCACCTAGAAGGGAGCATGACCATGCAATTACTTTGAATCATAAGGATGAGATTGAGAAGCAAATTCAGAATTTAGTTATAAGGCCAAGTATCAGCCCTTTTTCTAGTCCGGTTATTCTTGTTAAAAAGAAGGATACATCTGGCGAATGTGCGTTGACTATCAAGCTCTAAATAAGCTCACAATTCCGGACAAATTCCCTATTCCAGTAGTAGATGAGCTGATGGAGGAGTTACATGGGGCTAGGTATTTTTCTGAGGTGGATTTAAGGTCGAGCTTTCATCAAATCAAAGTTCGGAAGGACATTTATACAACTGGGTTCCGGACACATGAGGGACATTATGAGTACCTAGCGATGCCTTTCGGTCTCATGAATGCCCCTGCTACATTTCAGTCCACCATGAACTCAATTTTCAAGCCTCTATTACGGAAGTTCGTCCTAGTTTTCTTTGACGACATCCTTGTTTACAGTGCAGATTGGAATCAACACTTAGAACATTTAACTTGTGTGTTGCAATTGCTATTGGAAAACCAGCTGAGAGCAAATCAGAAGAAGTGTGTTTTTGGGCAACAATCGGTGGAGTACCTAGGTCACATTATATCCTATAAAGGGGTAGCAATGGACCCTTCAAAAATCAAGAGCATCTTGGATTGGCCCATTCCTAAGGATGTCAAAGGGGTGAGGGGTTCCTAGGACTTACGGGATACTATCGTAAGTTTGTCAAAGATTATGGGAAAATTGCTAAACCTCTTACTGATCTTACAAAGAAAGACAATTTCAGTTGGGGAAAGGAAGCCCAAGTAGCATTTGAGGAGTTGCAGAAGAAGATTACCTCAGCTCCAGTCTTAGCCTTACCTGATTTCTCCAAGGAGTTTTCTCTGGAGTGTGATGCTTCAGGAAGATGATTAGGTGCAGTCCTCATCCAAGAGGGTCGTCCATTGGCATTTTTCAGCAAAGCTTTGGCTGAATCAACTTACACTAAGTCAGTATATGAGAAAGAGGTGATGGCAGTAGTGATGGCTATTCTACATTGGAAACACTTTCTAATTGGAAGGCATTTCAAGGTCTATACTGACCATAAAAGTTTGAAACATTTGTTGGATCAGCGCATCCCTTCTATAGACCAACAATTTTGGCAAGCAAAATTGTTGGGGCTGGATTTCGAAGTCATCTATAAACCGGGGAAGCAAGATGGGGCAGCAGACGCTCTCTCAAGGGTTGAAGATGACAAATTCCTATTCTCTGCGATCTCAGGTCCATTTTGGCTTGACATGGATGTAGTTAGAAGGGAACTCAAGGAGGACTCTAGGTTAAACTCAATTATCACAGCACTCAAAGAAGATCCCACTTCTAAGCCTGATTTCCACACCAGGGACGGTTTACTGTTTTACAAAAACAGATTGGTTCTCTCATCTACTTCAGTGTTAATCCCTCAATTTCTACACGAGTACCATGGCTCACCTTTAGGCGGACATTCTGGTTTCCTTAAAACCTACAAACGGTTAGCTGGTGGACTATTTTGGTTGGGAATGAAATCTTCTATTCAGAAGTTTGTGCGGGAATGTGTCACTTGTCAGAAGCATAAATACATGGCGATGTCTCCATCTGGTCTTTTGCAGCCCTTACCCATACCTCAGCTGATTTGGGAGGAGATTTCTATGGATTTTATCACAGGGCTTCCTAAATCACATGGTTATGAGGTGATATTGGTGGTGGTTGATCGTTTATCTAAGTATGCTCACTTCTCACTTCTTAAACATCCCTACACAGCTAAGATTGTGGCTGAAACATTCATCCCAGACATAGTGAGATTACATGGAGTTCCTAGTTCCATCATAAGTGATAGAGACCCATTCTTTACTAGCAACTTTTGGAAGGAGCTGTTCAAGTTGCAAGGGACGACATTGAAGATGAGTTCTTCTTACCATGCTCAAACGGATGGGCAAACCGAGGTGATCAATAGGTGTACAGAAACTTATCTTCGTTGCTTCACTTCGGAGCAACCTAAAAGTTGGTCTATTTGGTTGGCATGGGCTGAATACTGGTATAATACAAACTATCATGTTTCGACTAGGCGGACTCCTTTTGAAGTGGTGCATGGTCGTCTCCCACCAACCTTGCTACATTTCACTCAAGGGGAAACTCAAGTAGAATCTGTAGCTTTAGCTCTAGTTGATAGAGATGAAGCATTAAGACAACTAAAGCACAACCTAGTAAGAGCACAATCTATGATGAAGAAATCAGCTGATATTCACAGAAGGGAGGTGCAGTTTCAGGTGGGTGACTTGGTTTTTGTTAAATTGAGGCCCCATAGACAGCTCACGGTAGCTAGGAGGATCTGTCCTAAGTTGTCAGCAAAATACTATGGGCCTTTCAAGATAATTGGGAAGGTGGGATTGGTTGCCTACAAGCTGCAACTTCCTCCTTCATCCAAGATTCATCCGGTTTTCCATGTTTCTCAGCTGAAGAAGGCCTTGGGCAACCATTCAGTTGAGCACAACCTTCCGAAAGGGCTGGAGATGGATCAAGGAAACTTGGCTGTACCTGAGGCAATCTTAGCTTCCCGCATTTCCAAGTCCAACAACAGCAGTATCCTTCAGTGGCTTATTCGGTGGAGGGACAAACCAGCAGAAGAGGCAACTTGGGAAGATGCAGAATTCATCAAGGGGCAATTCCCTTCCATTCACCTTGAGGACAAGGTGTTAATTGAGGAGGAGGGAACTGTTAGTACCCCTCCTAGTGATCAGCTTGTTAGTGTTAGCAATCAGCCCACTAAGCCCATCCAAACCTACATCCATAGGGGTAAGATGGGGAAGGGGGCAAATGCCACATAGACTAGGTTGTTATGAATCAGTTATGGAGAGAGATTGCAGAAGAGAGGGGGGTAAGGGGATAGACATATAGAGGAATCTGTATAGTGGGGAGGGATATCATTCATATTCTGGAAAATATAGATATTGTATTGGCCTGGAAGCTCTCTTCCAGGAGGTATACTGCTGTTGTACCCTACTTCTACGTAAATAATACAAATCTCTACTGGTACTCCTATCAGTGATACAGTGAAATGTTTTCCAGTGTTTTCCTATAGAGAACTGGATGAATTGCCAGCAGACAGATGGAGAAAATTTAATGTACATTGAATCGAAATGATGCCCCCAATAAAAACCAAAAGACTAGGTATCATGGTAATATTATACATCAAATATGTGGGGTAAAATCTTAGCAACAATAAGGTTTAACTTCTTTCTATAAAAACCCCATGTTCTAAGTTCCCAAGGTCATCCACCTTACCATGCAATCCTTCACAACAAGATTGGTTGGATGTAACCAACCGAAGAGGGCAACCTCCTAGGAACCTCCACCGAATTGATTAAGTGATGGGATTTCTCCCATCAGCAATAAACATTTAAGGTTGGTAATGGACGATCACAAGGAGCTGCTACTAAAACATCTTGTTGGCCTGGCTCAGGTCAATGCAGGCCTTTCAAGCTGGGCCAGGCAATTCCCAGACTCAAGTCCCATCTACTTGAGCCTGGTCTGTTGATTTCGGACAAAGTCGGGCCATAATGGTCAATCCTAATAAACATACTGGGGATTTGAAAATTTCACACCCTGTAAGAACATTTTACTATATTTCTTCTTGACAACTTCCTCTTAAAACAATCAATAGGTGTAATAAACAACTTCATCCGACCATTCTAGGTTTGAATGAGTATGCTCAATCAAAAGTCAATTGAGAAAATTAGGTTAACATTTGGAAGAATTGCAAAAGAACTTCAAACAAGAAGCTAAAGCTAGCAATGATTTTCCTCAAGTAATATGAGCTTACTCTTAAAGCACCACAACAAAGTAACTAGAATATAAAAAAACATTTCCATAAGCAAGAAAGAGAACCAACAAACTCTAACAAATACATCTCTTCCCATCAAAGGAATGCTCACTTAACATAATTGGCTATAGAGTAGACAGAGAATCCCTATCCCTCACAAGTCTGCCCATTTTGCTCCATGCAAACTAAACAAACAAATAACAAGAAGGAACAACCAAAACTTGTTACAGTTGAAGACGCACAATGGCCAAATGCACCAGTTTTTACTCCAGAGATAGAATTCATAACACAAACAAAAGAAGACATGCCGAATTACCATAAACAACTGATAATGCAAGAAATAGAGAATTTTTCTGAGGAAGTTTCTAAAATTGCTTAGTTGACAAACTTCGGAACCAAGCTTTCCATTAAGAAACATGAAAATGATACCACTCACCCTCATATATCATGCAAAGGTATCAGAAAAAGTTCTTTAACTCCACGAATAGACAAGCAGGTTAAATATCACCATGGAAAAGTGCAATGATTTTAAGCTTATCAGGGTAACAATTGTTACCTTTTCTTTGGCCCAGCCAAAAGCAAAGTTGTAGATATCACGAAACTTTTCTGAACAATCAAAGAAGCCAAGTATCTTTTTAATAATAAGGGGCAATATCTAATTATAAAAATCAACAAATTTCAGAAGACATTTGAGTGAACAAAACTAAGAAGCTATGTAGATACTTAAACCACCACCATCTTTTTTGTTCTTCAACCCATTATAGCAACAGAATTGATCATGCAAATAGCACAGACCCTATTTCAGTTAACTTAACAATCCACGCATCCATAACACATTTTGTCCATAATGTTTTAAGGTTGAGTAAAAGAATAGTTACAAAGAACTTGCTGAGGAGGAGCAAACTAGAAACCCAATCTGTTGCTAATTTGAAGTTAAAATAATTGTGAAAGCATGCAACTAAAAATAGTTGCTTCATTTCATATTAATAAAAGGTTATGAATTTGTAGAAGAATTCAAAATCATCCATAGATAAAGTTCAAACTTAGGTTTGTTGTTAGAAAGTCACCAGTTAAAATTAAATACGATAAAAAGAATCCCAATCAATTGCCCAAATGTTTGAGAATTGAAGGAAGATGCACATACGCTCATCTTTAAGTTCAGAGCGCATAAATGGAATCTTTTCACGAAACTTCTCCACAGAATCTATCCTGCCATCAATAACATCACTTAAATTTCATTTCCATTAAAAAAAACACTTAACTTGGTCTATGCCAATCTAGTCTACAACAAAAAAAAAACTTAGACGAAAAAGAACAAACCCTAGTGTTTGTAAGCCTCCAACAAACTCTTGCTTGGAGAATTCGCACATGGTTGAAGCCTTCATATGCCATGAAACAACTAACTGCAATTATAATTAACAAACAAATGTTACTAAGACATCCAACAACAGCATTGACAATTTGAAATCAAATTTCATGGATGATGTAGAATATAATATGATGATCAATAATGGATGCCATGCAGACTTAGCAGACATAATGTCTTTTAACTTAAATTCCAAGTCTAAGCTAAAAATGCATTACAATGTGGACTAGTTATGTAATTAATGCAACAGAAAGTTCATCTTCACTTCATAGTCGTTGATAGATTCACCAATTTGACAAAGAGATAGCCCCAGCAAAGGTACCAAAGTAATGGGTTCAATTGTTCAAGGGTCATGGCTTGCTATGTCCTTTCTTTCTTAAAGCATTAGCAAACCCAAAAGTCAACCCCATCTCAATTTGAAGATACTTATATAAGCCAATAGAAAGGTGCACTACAAATCTGATGCAAAGGCAAGCTCTGGGAGTCTTACTCAAGGAACCTACACCAATATGTTTAAATGACGTCTAAGAATGCAATCATTATTTCCTTTGTCTACCAGCAACTTAAAAAGTAGGCGGATCAACTTAACAGCATAATCTCACGCAGTCCTCAATAATCTAAATGATCCAAAGCCAAGATAGTTGGATCAAAGGCTTCTCCAGACGCAAGATCCAGAAGGTAAAATAGAGAAAGTGCCTGACCTTATTCATCTTATAAAATATTATTGATGATTCAGTTGGACTTTTACAGGTTATTGCTAAAATATGCACAAAATTCGTTAACAATTATGTGCATATATTAAAGGAAACATTGCTCTTAAATCCATGCATACCATCACTATATCTTGAGGATCAACCTGCAAAAAAAGAAAAAACTTAAGCATTAGTTGAAATCAAAAAACACCTCCATATGCAGCATGGATACATCAACAAATTTATATATTCAACACCACTTCATGGGCCAATTTTAGGTACAGAATGAAGATTATAAGATTTGCAAATGACATGGACTCATTGTTAAAATAATTTTTCATAAACCATTCCCTTTGCCTGGTCACAAACAGGTCATATGGATAATTCCATAAATTATAAACACCAATAAAGGGTAACTCCAAGCGTGACACAATCTGTATGCAGAACTTCCCAGCCAAACAACCATTACTACAAGTAATTTTTATGAAGGATATGTATTGTTACTTGCCTGAAGGTCATCACACAGGAGGGTGATACCATCAACCAAAATCATATCAGCATAACGATCTGCACACACATTTGAACAAAAATTACTTAGTCAGGACTTTTGTCAAAGCATTTTAACTACATTCCATTCCAACATTCCATGAAGTAGCTTACATAGAACTGAATCTCTATGAATCTTCACAAATATCCTAAATAATTCATTGGAAAAATGAAGAATGTACTTCAATATATATGGCTCATCAGATGAATAGACTCCAAATCTTTAATGCGTAGAAGTATCAAGATATAAAAGAAACCAAAGTAAATTTTAGCATCATAAATTGATTTAAAAGCAATAATTTGAACTAAGCTGAAGATTCATAGAGATTCAGTTTTAAATACTATGAAAAGACATTTCTCAATAAATGCATAACAATCAATCAGCCTTCATTCTTTTTATAATAATATCTTATGGATATTAACATAGGTAAACCAATTCTTTACGTAAATCAAGATGCATTCTTATGATGTCTCGTCAAAAACACAAAATACCAATAAAAAAGTTTGCAAGGAAATCAAGTATTGTAAAGCTCAACTACTTATAGGACACCCTTCTATTCTCCAATTTTAAATGCTATGAAAAGATATAAAAAGAAACAATTGCCATTGTTGAAGTGAAGCTAGCCTTTATATCTGCTGTAAAGCTCTTCCAAATGTCTAGAATCAGTAAGTGTTCTAATCTGGGGCTGACTGTAGAAATAATCAAATGCTCCTTCAAGATGCCAGTCACTAGCTTTCAAAGCTTGAAGAGCAGCTTTCTCACTGCATTTGAGAAGAAAAAGTCAACTTCCTAAATTATATGAACTCCTCAGGTGAATTAAAAACACAAGATGCAACTAACATACACAATACAAGATTGTATCTCAAAATGCAATTGATTCCAATTTATGAAAATTAGAAAAATAACAAACAAAAGCGTAGCCACTGGATGATGGAAGAATTGTAAACTCCATAAGAAACGGATCTCATACAGAATACATGTGTATCGAGGCCACTCTTAATGAGATTGCAACTCTAACATGAAAAATAACCTTCTAGTCAACCAATGTACTCTTGAGAAGACAAACTCGTCAACAGAAAAAAATAACAAAGTGATTTCATGCACTTATTGTATCAAAACACGGTACAACTACTAGGAACCTTGGTGATGAGTACATTTCCAAAGAACATTTCACAAGAAAGAAATAAGATTCACCTATTGTGCCACAAATCGACCAGTCAGTCAACCATATACAAAGGGCATAAGAAATTAAGTGTAGAGATTGGTTTACCTTGCACCAGTTATGCTGATAAACTGTTGCAATTTGTCGCGGTTGCCTCTGTTTAATTTATGCTGAAAACAGAAGAAAACACTCAGAAAAAAAAAAGAAGAAGAAACTTTCGAAGGAAAAAAAAGAAGAATAAGACGAAGAAATGATGGGAAGATAGGTAAGAAACCATCTCATTATGGAACCAATTCTTCTGTTCCATTTATCCAAGACCAATTCTGTTCCATACATGCAGAGCCACAAATTTTGCTGGAACCTACAGAAATTTATGGCTATACATGAATGGCACAGGGTTGGTCCTGGGTAAAAGGTACAGAAGATTTCAGAAATAAAAGCAATACTAAGCATTGGCTACCAGAAAACTAGAACTGAAAACGAAATTGCAGAAAGTTGGGTACATAATTACACGACACCAAAAACATTACCCAAGAATCAAACAAAGACGAGAAGCACTATCTATGCCAGCATCGCAAGCATGCAATTAGGAAGGAAGAAATCAAAGGTTGAAACTGTAAAAAAAAAAACTTTAAACAGAAAACTGGGCCACAAATCCTTCAATCCTAGCACAGACTCCCGCAATCGAATAAACACTGCACCCAGCTTAACGAATATATCAAATAGAAAAAAGACAAGAATCCCTTTCCTTCTCAATTTCCAGATTAACTGAAATAGGTTAACATAACAAAACAAAACGAGAGGAATAGAACAATGATAAGGAAAATGGAATAAATGATCAATCAATGAAAAGAAACAACATCTCACCATGTTAAAAAATAAGCAAAATAGCCTCAAATCGAAAGGGATCTTTTAGTAATATATAGATTAGGGCTTGGGGATTGAGGAGAGCTTATTGTCTTTTGGTTAATTTGGGAGTTGGGACTTGAGCTCTCTCTCTTTCTCTCTCGGTAATAGTTATGTGAAGTTACTATAAAATTGAAAATACAATTGGTTTAGTTAGTTTTCTGTAGACTTCCTTCTTTTTTATCTCATCTTCTTCAAAGTGCCCGTTGAAGATTTCGGGCCATTAACAAGATCAAACTTGAATCGTCCTTGGGGACCACATGCAGTCCAAGGCATCGTTTTGTTAGATTTCTTCTTTTATGTCTTTTGCTCTTATCTATTCAAAATATCTAAGAGTTGGAACTAGCTAGTTTTAAGACTTGATAACTCCCCTCCAATATTATTTGTATCAAAACACATATTTAAGGTAAAAAATATCGAACTCAATTTAGATTTAAAAATTTTAGAAATTTTTAATTTTTTAATACTTCTAAAAAATTTATAGTTTCATAAAACATCTTTTCTTATTCTTATGCGTAAAATGTGAATCAATCAAATATTGCTTTTAATTTTTAATTTAAACATAACTTAAACTAATAATTTATTATAATTATCCTAAATTATTAATTTAAGTCTAGTTTAATTAGTTCAGATAAAAAAACAAGAGTTGAGTTAGGTTATCATGTTAGTAAATTTTTATCAATCTATATATGATATTTATACCATGTGTATTCCATCATTGTTTTAATTTAATTTTAAGATAGTATATATTTTATAAAATTAAAAATTAGAAGCCTTTTATCTCAATTTTAAATTTTAAATTTTTAAAAATTTCTTAAATCCCCCAAAAAAAAATCTTTTATCCAATATTTATAGGGATTACATTATGCTCTGTTATTTGTAAGAGCAGGTGATGTTAATGCTTTATAAGTAACTAAAATGACTTGACATGTATTGATGTTTTTTTCCTTTTAAAAAATAAAATTGCTTTATCTGAAATTATATTTATTTAATAGATGATAAATACATTTTTTTAAATAAAATTAATAGTGTTGAAGTTGTGAAGAGATAATTATAATGGGATCATGTAACAATAATATTAATATATATCAAACGTAAAACCTTAAATATTCCTAATAAATGATGCTTTGTCATTAAACGTTGAAAAAAGTAGCATATATTATCTTTTTTTTCTTGGTAGCAATAATTATGTTATCAAACTCGTAAGTTAAAATATTGATATATAAATGAAAGTTTAAATAGAGAATGTTTTATTAATTCAATAAACGTATATGAATCTCATCCTGATTTATAAAAAATTAAATGCTAAAAATTTAAAAGATTAAAGAAATTTTAATTTTTTGAAAAATTTTGTGATGTTTTGTTATTTTATAATTTCCCAGATCAATATATATATATATATATATATATA
>JAOSBO010000002.1:14882752-14905557 GCA_027563915.1 Erythroxylum rotundifolium
AAAAATGTTTACAATTATATTTATATTGCATATATAGAATTTAACATACATATTAAATATAAGTGAAATTAAAAGATGAGGAGAAATAAAAACCTAAAACTTCATTCAATCAAATACTCACTCAAATCGCGTTGACCTCAATTCTCATTTAATATAAAATTCTCTCATTTAATACAAAATTCTCATCATTGAGATGAAGCTCATCATCATCATTCAAATTCATTGCACTAAATCATATATCAATACTTTCATATAAGATTATCTTCGAAGTCACTCTTATGTATCAAACTTTATTTATTATAAACTCAATCTGCCAAAAGATTGATATGGTCAAGCCAAATTAGATCTACAAAACTATTTGTTCTATTTAGAGTCCTAGTAAACAAATAAAATTTAATTGCAAACTTTTTTTCTTACAACATTATTCTTTCTTCGTGTTCTTATAGACATATTTTATTTGTATATCATGATATCTTCTCTAATTACTTAACTTTGATTTCAGTTATGGACAAATTTCTCAATAGGCCCTCTTATAAATGAGGATTCTAGTCCCAACCCTTTAAAGAATCCTTATTTAGAAGTCAACTTAGATGATCTTCAGTCTGATCCTGGATTGCGAAAAAAAAATGGATTATCATCCTAATGACCTTGATAGAATACTAAGAGATTATTTGCAAAAGGGTCCATGTCAACCTTTTAAGCCTGATTTTCCACAAAGAAACCTTGGAAATATTTATCGTAGATTTGTTCCATCTTGGTTTAAAGAATACACCAATTGGTTAGAGTATAGCGTTATAAAAGATGCAGCATTTTGCTTATGTTGCTATCTTTTTAGGCCGAATATTGGAAGTCAAGAAAGTGGTGATACTTTTGTTACTGATGAATTTAACAATTAGAAGAAAAAAGACAAAATTCATATTCATATAGGAGGTCCTCATAGCTCTCACAATATAGCTTGGAAGAAATGTCAAGATTTGATGAATCAAAAACAACATATTAAAGTTGCTTATGCTAATCAATCCAACCAAGCTTGAAGGGACTATCATACCCAACTCACTGCATCAGTGGATTGTGTTCGATTCCTTTTACGTTAAGGATTGGGTTTTCGTGGTTCTGATGAATCAGAGACTTCTAGCAATAATGGTAATTTTCTTCAACTTTTACAATTCTTGGCTAACCATAATGAAGCTATCAACAATGTTGTTTTAAACAATGCCCGCGGAAATCTCAAAGTCATTGCTCCTGACATACAAAAGGATATTGTCAAAGCCGCTGCAATTGAAACCTCCAATGCCATTATTAATGATCTTCAAGGTAGGTTATTTTTCTATCCTTATTGATGAGTCACGTGATATCCCAATCAAAGAATAATTGGCTATTGTTTTACGTTATGTGAATGCAAAAGGATGTGTGCTTAAGCGATTTATTGGTATTATTTATGTTAGTGATACCATGTCTTTATCACTAAAGTTTGCAATAGATGAATTGTTTTCAAAGCATGGATTGATTATATCATCTCTACGTGGGCAAGGTTATGATGGAGCTAGCAATATGCAAGGAGCGATTAATGGTTTAAAGACTTTGATTTTAAAAGAACATAATTCAGCTCACTATGTTCATTGTTTCTCTCACCAATTGCAATTAGCACTTGTAACGTTGGCCAAGAATCATGCATATGTTGCTTTGTTGTTTAACACAGTCTCAAGCTTATCAAATGTAGTTAGAGGTTCTTGTAAAAGAAAAGTTCTTCTTCGTGAGAAGCAACTTAGTAAGATTGATAAAGGGCTGAAAAATGGTGAACTTTCCAATGGTAAAGGTTTACATCAAGAAACTTCTTTTCGAAGACTAGGTGACACACATTGGGGCACACATTATGGATCATTATCAAGCTTAATCGTGATGTTTGACTCCATAGTTAATGTTCTAGAGATCATTATGGAAGAGGGCACAACTTCAAAGCAAAAAGGTGAAGCATATGCTTTGCTTGATTCTATCCAATCTTATGAATTTGTGTTTAGATAGCATTTGATGAAAAAAATCTTGGGCATCACAAATGAATTATCTCAAGCATTGCAAAGGAAGGATCAAGACATTATCAATACAATTTATTTGATTAAAGTTTCGAAACAACGACTACAAATGATGAGGGATGACGGGTGACAGTCCTTATTTGATGAAACATCTTCATTTTGTGAGAACAATGATATTTCCATTCCAAATATGGATGAAAATTTTGTACATCAGGGAAGCTCAAGGTGAAATGAACAAAAAATGAAGAATTTGCATCATTATCAAGTGGAATTATTTTATACTATGATTGATATGCAACTTTAAGAGCTCAACAATCGCTTTAATAAGGTAAATACCAAATTGCTTATTTATGTGGCATGCTTAAATCCAAAATGACTCTTTTTATGCTTTTAATAAGCAAAAATTGATTCAACTTGCTAAATTTTATCCTTCTGTTTTCTCTAAAGTAGGCCTTATTACTCTTGGTGATCAACTTGATAATTATATTGTTTATATGCAATTTGATGATCAATCTTTGATATTAAATGGGATTAGTGATCTTGAAAAGAATCTAGTTGAAACAAAAAGGATGTTGTGTACCCTTTGGTGTTTTTACTTGTGAGATTAGCTTTGATTTTGCCTATTGCTAATGCATCGATGGAAAGAGTAGATTCCTCAATGAAGATAGTGAAAAATCGTTTGCGTAATCGGATGGGAGATTCTTGGATGAATGACTATTTGATCACATATATTGAGAAAGATATCTTCAATAGTATTGACAATGAGAAAATTTTACAACGATATCAAAATATAAGGACTTGTAAGGCATGATTGTAATAAGTTATATACTTATATGTAAAAAGCTTGAGACAATGATTTAATTTTTTGTTTATCAAATGTACAAATATTTGTATCTTTTTCAGTAATATAAGAGCACTTTAAATATTTTACCCCCACTCAAAAAAATTTCTGAATCCGTCCCTATTTGAGACAGCTTTGCCATATAAAGGTGTTTTCAAGAGGTTGGAACATTTGAATAATCGACTTAAGTTTACTTTGCCTAATGATGAAGAGTGGAAGTTGGCAAACATTATCTGGGACAAATTCAAAGTATTTTATAAGGTAACAGAGATTTTTTTTTGGTAGAAAATAGCTCACTATGTACTTGTTCTTTCGACATGTTTGTGAAATAAAGTTGAAGTTATTTAAGTGGATGTTATAGCATTGTGATATTGTTAGAACTGTGGCATTAACTATGGTCGAAAAGTACAATGAATATTGGTTTCATGTGAATAGAATACTAGCTATTGCTTATGTTTTGGACCCAAGAAATAAGATAGATTGCGTTGAGTTCTATTTTAGTGACATTTATGGAAGTAAAGCTAATATTGAGATTGAGAGGGTGAAGAGATCGATTTATGAACTATTGTTAGAATAACAGACAAACATGCTATGCACATAGGGAACTTTACAATATATACTAATTCAGCTATTTCATCATCTTCATTTAAGGCTACCCATCTTGGAAAACATCAAGCAGATTGTGGAGATAGTGATAATTTTCCATGTATAAGAAATCAAAGAAAAGAAGGGTAAACTTAAGATCTGAACTTGACCATTATTTGGAGGAAGGTACAATGCTTGAAAATAACTTTTTGAAATTTTGGCTTACTTGAAGCAAGAATTCAAGTATCCAACATTGAGGATGATTGCCCGAGATATTTGATCAATACATATTTTTACGGTTGCTTCGGAAAGTGCATTTCGTAAGAGTAATAGTGTTCTTAGTCCACATCACTCAGGATTTCATGTTAGTACTATTGAAGCATTGATGTGCTTGCAAAATTGGATGCTTAGAGATTATTCAGGTAATATGTATTTCCTTATTAATATTTGCAACATTTGTATTTGAAACTTCTTACCTATACAATTTTCATGTTGAATCTTCCTTACAGATTCCGCTTTACAAAGTTCATATGTGATTGCTTCGAACTTTGATGATGTTAATACAAGTGAAGAGGAACCGAGTGAAGTGCTTGATTTGGTAATTCATTTTATTTCTCATCATTTATTCATTTTTACTTAAAATATTAAATTAACTTATAATTTGACTCTATTTGTTAACATATTTTATTTTCTTATAGAATGATAATAATGCAAATGATATAAAGATGGAGTTTTGAATACTGTGGTGGTCATGCAAAGACAATTTGAAGCTTTGGATTTTATGTCTTTGTTCCAGTTCTTGATTATGAAAAATATATATTGTCTTTGTACTAGACATTATGATTTTTCCAATTTTATGGTTTTTTAAGACATACAAATCAAAATCTTGACTTGCTATTATTAAAATAATTTTGATTTGGAGCGCTCGCAAAAACTACTTTTTATATTTTCTATTTAAAAGTTATATTTTTATGTGCTATATAATCCGATGGATATCCAAAAACTCAAACAATCTAATGGATTTAGATATGGGTAATAAATTGTAAAAATCGATGAATTTTAAATGGATAATGGATTGAGTCATAAAAAATGTATATGGATAGGGGTAGAGTAATACGCGAACCAAACCCTATCTATTACCATCCCTAGACATAAGCATGTATATTACTTACACAGGTGTATATCTTCACATGGTTGAAAAAAATATCTTTGAAGCTTTTTATGTTCACAGTGACTTACATGGTCCATTACACGACTGTGTATGTTATCTATACGTGTTGTACTTTATACCTCCAAAATAGTTCCAATTATATTTTTTACCTTGATTTTTCTTGACTTTCTCTCCTTTTAATCTATGAAGGCAATTGAGACCTACAACTATACAAGAAACAAAATAAGTACCAAAAACAATGAAAATTCTCAAATAATCAAGAAAAATAGACTACATGTGGGAATAAAAACATAGTGTATTAAACATTTATCAACCTTAATTTTTTGAGACATTAGGCTACTCAACTTTAATATTTGATTAAGAATCAAAAAATTGGTTTGTTGCATTTGATAATTCTAGGTATTTGATCCTTAATCATATATTTATGCATCCATTTGATTTATATTGAGCTAGGATTTGTAAAAAGCTTTCATACTCCTTTCATTTAAAGTATCTTATTTATGCCCTTTGTTGAGTTGATTACTAAGCCTCCTTCATTCTTTGAGCCGAAAATCTTTAACCATTTTACTTTGGTCCCTAAATGGTTATCAAATGAACTAGTTTATAAAAGTTTCCTCATTATTCTTTCTACATCTTTAATCAACTTTTATAGTATGAATAAGTCATAGCACCAATAGTTTTAGATACTATTAATGAAAACTAAGATGAGTTGTAATCTACTTAGATAAGATACAAGTTTATTATTTTAGTGTTTAATACTTTTATTAATGGAATCGAAGAATGGTTGGCAATTTTGATAAGTCAATCTTTGTTTAAAATAATTAAGGTCCCAAGCATTTAAAAGGAATCTCTTGATTTCCTAGACCTCTGATTGTAGAGAATGAGTTAATGAGGCCAATTAGATATATTGAAACATACATACAACTCTTGTTCTTGTTTATAATAAGACCAAGATCTTAGTGAAATAGCTTAAGGGATCCATTAATCTCCTTATATAGATTAAATCCATAAAGTAGTAGAAGATCATCTATAAATGAAAAATTGAATAGCCCTAACTTCTTGAATTCAATTTTGTGAGCAATCAATAAAGTAAGGAGTTTAATACACATACTCAGTATCAGTCTAGTATAGTTTGGACTCCCCAATAATGTATAAAACAAATATTCCAATAGCTTTTGCTACTATAACCTTCCTAACCATACTTTTTTTCTAGGTATTTTAGCTGTAAAAAAAAAAGAAAAAAATTGTATCCATTCTACTTATTAAACAAAAACGTAAAAAAACAAGCAATAAATAGAAATGGATAAAGAAATAGTGGATTCCATCAACTCTATGGTTACTTTTTAAATAGCAAGGTCTTCTTTATACATCAGAGCCCTAAAAGTGAAAAATATATATGAAAGTCATTTGGATGATTCAATAATCTTATTAATTAAATTCAGATAAACAAAGAAATATACCATCTTTTTGTATCTCTGAAAAAATAAAAATTGGATTGATTAATAACATATTTTATTTGACAATATTATGAAGGCCGAGGAGAAGGGATAAAGAATAATAAGAAAAGATAGAGTTAAACAACCATATAGGCATTAGTGGGCTTTCTATTAATTGGAATTATAAACGATGGAGTCTATAAACAACTCTCAATCTATGAGATAAACTTAATTAGGAAGCCAAAAGCTACTAAATAACCAATTATGAACCTCCAACTTACTAAATTAAATATCTTACTAAAGTAAATCTTTAAAGAACTAGTTATTAAAGGTTTTCTTTATACTTTTGTAGCTATTCAATAACTCATGGCATAAAGGAGGGTTATCTTTAGTGCTTCTCCCTTCCAAATAAGCTTATTAACTTGAATTGATAAAGCTTTTCATAAAATTTTTAAATCTTATAGGATATAATATATAATCTTATTGATCATGTTGTAATAAGATATCAGCCTGAAATCATTCAGAGAGATTGTATTAGACATGTTAGGAATTAGGCACAAATATGTATTTATTCAATTCACTGAGTATTTTGTCACTTGTGAAGAATTGCAAGATAGTCTTGGTTACTAACTCTCCTATCAAATTTCTTGTATTCTAGAAGAACATGCTTTTAGTCTATCTGGCCTTAAAGCTTTATCAAGGTTCATGGTAAATAAAGCTTGCTTGATCTCTGTAGAAATAAAAGGATTTGATAGTGACGCTTGTGCTGCTGAGATAGAGACTTAGGTATGAAGTTTCTTAATTCCTAAAAGGATGAGCAAGTGTTGTTAGAGGTCTTAAGATATTATTAAAGTGATTAAAAGCTAACTCTTTTAGCTTATGTTGCTCCCAAACAGTTTTACCATAGTTATCTTTGAGGAGCACATTTTATTAGTGCTCTTTCTACAAAGTATAACGTTATAAAAATATCTTATGTGTTTTATCTTACAAGTGTTATTGGAGGTAATGATGATATTTTTTAAGTGATTGAAAGCCATCTCTTTTAGCTTAGCTGGTTCCTAAATGGTTTCATAATATCATAATAATTATTCTTTAATGAGCATATTTATTGGTGTTCTTTCTATAAAGTATAATATCATAAAAATATCTAATGATCTTATCTCCTTCCCTTAACTAGTTCACCTTAGATCTTTATTTCAACAAGGAGTAATGGTTTTCTAAGTCTTAATTATAAACTCTAAGATTTTTCTTTATTTTCCCTTACTATTGCATCTTTAGGGAAGAGGTCCATTCAATTCTAAATATTTCATAGATCACATCTTGTTTTGGTGATGGTTGAGTTAGTGCTTTTTACTTTGTTAGTGTGAGGTTTTTTTAATTTATTCTTCATAACCTTAATTTTTCTCACACATTTATAAGATTAGAAGCCCTTTAGATTGATATATGACTGCTTCCTCATGACCTTCCACTTTTATTAGAAATTTACTGGATCTAAAGAGATATTTAATCTTTTTAGACTTGGTCCTTAGTATAACCTTAATAGGGCAACGGTCAGAACAAAGAGAATTATAGAAGTGAGTCATGATATTAATGAATCTACAGAGCCATAGTGAATTAACCAAGACTCATAAGTTTTGCATGAATAAATCAACTTTCCTCTTATTTATTGTTTCAAATGAAATAAGCTCTATCAAACCCTAATTCAGTGAGCTCAACTACATTCATACAATATTTAAATTTATCATTTATGTTCTTATTGCTTAGTCTCTCTTGTTCAAGTTCTTAAGAAAATGAAATGTTGTTGAAATTTCCCAACACTAACCAAGGTCTTTGTATTAAAGATCTTAAAGTAGTTAAATCCCTCCAAAGTAGGTTTCTTTAAAACTCAAGATTAACTGCATAGATAAAAGTGACCTCAAAAGCATTTGGATCCTGATCTATACTAACCCCCAAATGCATGAATTGGTCAAAAGTTACGACTTGATTTACATATGCTCTTCCTAGATTATAAGCTACAATATTTCTCCACTAATTGTATGATTAGTGGTTAGATAGAACATTCCAATTATTGCCAAATAATCATTTATTGTTTTAATGCTCTTTCTCTTTTATTTTTTTTCACTATTAAGCCAATTAGACAAAAATATTTTTTATTGTAAATAATCATATATCATCTAGCTTTCATTTGAGCAATTTATGCTCTTTACATTCTATGCTAAGATCATAGAGTTGAAGCAAGGGCTTAGTGTCCCTTTTCTTAATCTTTCTTCTAATTTTTCTCTTTGTGTAAATGATTGACCTTATTTAGTGAGTGTCAATATTGTTATACTGCAAGTTCATGGTGTAGCTGTAGCTAGTATCGGCAAGTATGGGTCGATCCATGAGGACAGTGAGTATTAGTAGTTACCATTATTCTATTAGCTAGCCTGAATTGATTGTGGTTGAATTAAAGAACTAAAATTAAGCAAATAAAATAAATGAACAGCACGATTAAGCAAAGAATTACGAAACACTAAGTTGATTATCAAAATCAAATGATTAGTATTTAGGTTCGAATCCCCCGAAACCTTAATAGACCGATCTTTTGTTATGCAATTGGTTTAATGATTTATTAGATCGTGGAGACTCCTATAGTATGCTATTAGCTAACCTTGAGTCTACTAACAACTAATCATAATGTTTCTAACCGAATTACTCAGGTTAAATTTTATAGGATTGCATTACTGTTTTATAAATCCCTCTATTAGGTTTAACCTTAATCCGAAAATTTTATGTTACCCTATCTCTAGGGTTGCAATCAACTCTTTCCAATTACTGTGGATTTATTCAAACCTGGGATTTCTCAATCGCTACATCTGAAATCAAATTATGATATAATATTCTAGATTACCAGAACATAAATAAAACAATTAATTGAATCTTAATAAATCAAACAATCAATTGCATTCACAAAATAGTCAACACATGTTTAGGTATCAAATAGGGTTCACGTAGCCTAAATACTAATGGAAAATTTAGTTATACATTGGTGAACAAGAAATCAGATATACATAAATAGAAAACTAAATAAAAAATGGAATAATAATTCTAAATCTCCCTAATTGTCTTCTATCGAGTATTCTAGCAATGCAGGGGTTTGATCTTGTATTCTAATGGATATGTCGATAAAATATTTGCATTTCCTACTCCTCTGGCTCATTATCGCACCTGGAATTGTCTCTGAAACTTTCAAATTGCACGACCGTTCATCAGATCGTGCATAACAAAAAATCTCTTAATATCACAAAAGTGCACCAGTAGATGCACAGTTGTGCATCCCTTCTATGCATCAATTCTCTATTTTATGTCATGTTTTCATCCAAAATCTTCTCCTTTAAATCCATAAAGGCACTTATAATCTATATACACACTTTAAACAAATTAAGTACCAAATATATACCAACTGTAATAAATATCAAGCAAAAACACATCAACTATAGGGTAAAAATATGTTCACTTATCCATCTATCAAATATTCCCACACTTAAACTTTTACTTGTCCTCAAGCAAAACAAAGACAAAATTATAAATTTCGTAACATCAATCCTTCACTAATCTTAATCCATTCATTCATACTGTAATATCTTATTGAATCAAATTATCATACAGTTAGAGTCAAGTTGTTCTAAAATTAACTTCTTAAACAATATTAACAGTAATCGCATTAACAATCACATTGAAATCAAAATCATAACTCTTTACACCGTTACCAAGATTTTACTTAATGCACTCAAGTATTTAGGGTGAAAAGTATCTAATTCATACATAGTAAAATTCTTACCATAGGCTTGCAATAAAATCACATCTCCACCACTTATGTATAAACTAGAAACAAAAATCAAAAGGTCTTATAAGATTGTAACGAGACTTAGGTTAGTTATGATTGGAATAATAAAAAGGGGTTTAAGTGAAGGAAATTTACTCAAGGAAACATTACAAGACTTGTTTACAAAACACTTAGGTCCTTACATCACAAAAATAATGGTACTATATACATTATTATTATTATGATCATCATCATCATCATCATTATTGTTGTTGTTGTTGTTGTTGTTGTTGTTGTTGTTGTTGTTGTTGTTATTCTTAATTTTTTCTCTTTTTTATGCTTCCTTTTTTAAAAAA
This sequence comes from Erythroxylum rotundifolium, assembly GCA_027563915.1. NCBI lineage: Eukaryota > Viridiplantae > Streptophyta > Magnoliopsida > Malpighiales > Erythroxylaceae > Erythroxylum > Erythroxylum rotundifolium. The sequence continues at coordinate 14,892,977 of JAOSBO010000002.1, forward strand.
ATATTTCAATCAAAACCACAATTTAACAAATATTGAACCTTTCACACATTTAAAGTCTTAACAAATAAATAATACAAATTACCTTCAAGTTTCAAAATAGTAAACAGGACTTCAAAGAAAAATAGGATAAAGGTTTATAATTTGGGTTTGATCAATGAAAAAGGCTAAGGCTTAACTTGGTTGTTACTAAAGGCAATTTTTATGGGTATGGTAATTTTCAAAGAAATAGGCTAAACAAGTTGGTGAATTTAAATGTCTTTATCATGTTAATGCCTCTAATTTAACAAATGTGGTCTCGATATGCAAAATGAAAGCAAATTCTAGAATTATCCTAGTATACAATGATAACACACACAACAAAGAATAACAAGATTTTGAAAATTACTCTTTAGGCTCAAAAGCTCATGAAAAAGATTGGGTATATATGTGTGTAAATAATATGCAATTTCATTTAACTTGAAAATTTCAATGATCACAAAAAATATGACATAGAAAATTAATTTTATTCCAACCATCATCCTTTTGAACACTAATTCAAATTAATATTCAACAAGGGCATATAATATTCATGGATAGAGTCAACCAATTCAAGACAGCAGTTAATAAAATTTATAATTAGGATTATAATAAACTTCAAGAAATCAGTTTAAGATTCATTAAACACATCCCCACACATAGAAAGGTATATTATTCTCAATAAATAGAATACAAATATAAATGTAAGTGAAAAGGTTGCTTGGTACTTTCCTGATTTTGACAATTTCCTAATGGTAAAACCATCCAATGTTAATGATATCCTTGCAAAATATAAGAAAAAGAAAAGATCAACAAATAAAAATAACAACAAAGAAAATAACAGTAAAAGCATCATTAATTATAATGTTAGACAGGACAAAATAATTAATAAGAAGAAAATTAAAAGTATACATAAAAGATAGAAACACAATTGAAAATAATCAAACAATAAAAATAATAAAAATGAAATTAATATATTAAAAGAAGATCCTAAGTCTTGGGCTGCCTCCCAAGGAGAGCTTGGTTAATATCTTTAGTTTAATATATCTCTTATAATTAAGGTGGCTTGGTTAAATTAATGTTTTCATTATTAAAATTAAGCTCACCCCCAAGATGTAACCTTACTTGATGGCCATTAACTTTGATGTACTCTTATGCAGATGACTTACCTCAATTATGCCATACGAGAATACATTCTCTACAATAAATGGTCCTGACCATCTTGATTTAAGCTTAACAGGAAATAATCGTAGGTGAGAGTTATACAAGAGAACTTGATCTCCCTTCTTGAATTTTTTGGATTGTTGATTCATTTAGTTGTCATTACTTTTGTCTCTTTCATTATAGATCTTAGAATTTTCATAAGCCCTAAGCCGCCATCTGTCCGGTTCATTAATTTGAAAGTTCCTCTTTTCACCTACACTTTGAAGATCAAAGTTTATAAGTTTAATAGCCCAATATGCTTTATGTTCTAACTCAATCGGAAGATGACATGCTTTTCTGTAGACCAACCTATAGGGTGTAGTGCCAATAGGTGTCTTATACGTCTTCCTGTAAGCTAATAGAGCATTGTCTAATTTAATTGACTAGTCCTTCCTCTAATGCTTCTATAGTCTTCTCTGAAATTTGTTTTAAATCCTTATTAGATACCTTAACTTGGCTACTAGTTTGAGGGTAACATGGGGTGGCAATTGTATGATTAATTCCATTCCTTTTAAGCACTTTTTCAAACTGCATATAACAAAAAAGTGTACCCTTATCACTGATAATCGCAAAAAATAGACCTTTAAGGAATTTCATAACAACCTTAGCATCATTTGTTGGTAAAGCTTGTGCTTCCCCCCATTTAGGGACATAATCAACTGTTACTAGGATATAACTATTACCAAACGAATTTAGGAATGGACCCATGAAATCAATACCCCAAACGTTAAATATTTCACAAACAAGAATGAAATTTTAGGGTAATTCATCCCAGCAAGACACATTACCCAATCTTTGGCATTTATCACATGAAGCTACATATCTTTAAGCATCCTTGAAAATTTGCGACCAATAAAAACCTAACTCTAATATCTTTTGGGCCATCCTATTTGCACTATGGTGACCTCCCATGGGTCCTGTGTGATAGTGGTGTAAAACCTTCCACCCCTCTAAGTGAGGTACACATCTCCTCGCTATTTGGTTTGCACAAATGCAGAACATAGATAGGTCTTCCCAAATATAATCTCACAAATCAGTAAAGAATTTCTTTTTTTACTAGTAAGACAGTCTTTTCAGCAAGATCCTAGCTACAAAATAATTTGCAATGTCTGTAAACCAAAGGGTCTCAGTTTCCCTTACTTCCTCCATATTATAGAGATGTTCTTCTGGGAAGGTATCTTTAATGACTTCTTCATTTAGTTCTTCCAAACTTAGATTTTCTAAGCGTGATAGATGATCTGCTGCCAAGTTTTCCACCCCTTTCTCATCCTTGATCTCTAAATCAAATTCTTGCAAGAGTAAAATCCATCTAATCAACCAAGGTTTAGCATCCAGTTTATTCAACAAGTATTTCAGTGCCAAGTGGTCAGTATACATAACCATTTTTGACAATACTAAATAAGATCAAAATTTATCAAACGCAAAAACCACGACTGGTAACTCCTTTTTCATCGTTGTGTAATTTTCTTGAGCATTTGTTAAAATCTTACTAGCATAGTAGATTGCTTGAATATGTTTGTCCTTTCTTTGTCTGAGTATTGCTTCCAATACAAAGTTTGCTACATCACACAATAGCTCAAAGGGTTGATTCCAATCTGTTGCAACCATAATTATGGCCTTAACCAACTTTTCTATTAGAATGTTAAAAGAATATAAACATTCTTTAGTGAATGTGAAAGGTATGTCCTTTTCTTATAACTTGGTTAAGGGCTTAGTAATTTTCGAGAGGTCTTTAAAAAACCTTCTATAAAGCCCGTGTGACTTAAGAATCTCTTTATTGCCTCAACCGAAGGAGGTGGTAGCTTTTCTATAACTTCAATTTCGGCCTTATCCATTTCAATCCCTCAGTGAGAAATTTTATGGCCTAGGACTATATATTTTTGCACTAAAAAGTGACATTTTTCCCAATTTAACCCAAGATTCTCTTTTGACATCTTTTTCGTACTTTTCTCAATTATGAAGGCATAGATCAAATGAATCATTAAAGATGAAAAAATCATCCTTAAATACCTCCATTATGTCCTCGATTAGATCGTAAAGATGACCACCATGCACCTTTGAAATGTAATAGATGCATTACAAAACCTAAACAACATCCTTTTATAGGCAAACGTGTCGTAAGGGTATGTGAAGGTTGTTTTCTCTTGATCTTTCGGAGTAATTGGGATTTGAAGGTAGCCCAAAAGTCCATACAAGAAGCAGTAGTATATATATCCCACCAAAGTTTCCACCATTTGATCTATGAAGGGCAAGGGGAAGTGGTCCTTTCTAATTCCATCATTTAATTTCCTATAGTTGATACACACTCTCCACTTAGTGATAGTTCTTATAGGAATTAGCTCATTCTTTTTATTGGGGAAAACTGTCATTCCTCCTTTCTTTGGCACATCCTACACGGGACTTACCTAAGGGCTATCGAAAATGGGTAAATCACTCCAACATCTAAGGGTTTAATTACCTTTGCCTTAACCACATCCTTCATTTTTAGATTCAGCCTTCTTTGAGATTGTACCACAGGTTTAAACTTCTCCTCCATTAAAATTTTGTGGGTACAAAAGGAAGGGTTGATCCCGCTAATGTCTTAGATCTTCCATGCAATTAATTTTTTATACTTCCTTTGCACGTTCAACAGCTTTTCCTTTTGCTTCACCTCTAGATTTGCTACAATAATTACTGATAATTTTGAGTTCTTCTCTAGAAATGCGTATTCCAAAGGATCAGGGAATGTCTTCAACTCTAATTCTGGTGTTTCTTCAGGTTTTGAATCTTATCTCTGTACTCCTATTTATCTCTTCCAAATTTTTTGATCTCATTAAGTACTTCTTGTCTTTATGTTCCTCCTCATCTTGAGTCATAGAGAACTCCTGCTTATCATTAAATACAATTCCTTGCATGCTTTTTGAAGTTAATAAATCATCAACATCAATAAAATAGCAAGAATCATCACATTCAAAAGCACATCTTTTTGCATCAAATATTCCAAAAGTTACCTCTTCTTTTCCCACCCTGAGAACTAGTTTACCATCACCAACATCTATGACAACTCTAGCTATAGCTAGGAAGGGATGTCCTAAAATTAAAGGTACTTCTATGTCTTTGTCCATATCGAGTATAACAAAATCAATTGGGAAGATAAACCTATCCACCTTGACTAGTACATCCTTAATAATCCCCCAAGATATTTAACGGATTGATCAGCTAATTGGATGCTCATCCTAGTAGGTTAGGTTCTCCTAATCCTAGTTTCTTAGACAACTTACAAGGCATCAAATTTATGCTAGCCCTTAAGTCAGCTAAAGCTTTCTTCACTAAAAGTTTACTAATGATACAAGGGATAGTAAAACTCTTTAGGTCTTTGAGCTTCTCTGGTAACTTATTTTGTAAGATCGTTGAGCAATCCTCGTTTAATTATACTATAGTCAATTCCTCTAACTTCTTCTTATTAGGTAACAACTCCTTTAGAAATTTTTAATATTTAGGCATCTACGCTAGAGCTTTAACAAGAGGTATATTAATATGAAGTTGTTTGAATAATTTTAGCAATTTTCTGAATTACTTATTCATTTGATCCTTCCTTAGCCTTGCTAGGTCTGGTATGATGGGTTGAAATGACTTTACTTTAACAAGAATCTCCATAACTTTAGTCTTTTCTTAACTCTTCTCTCAATCCTCCTCTTCATTTTGTTATCTAGCATTTGCCTGTAACTCATTTTTGGTTCTTAGTCCGACAACCCTCAAATGCTCATTAGGGTTTGGTTTTGCGATATTGAGAACATTCTCATTTTACCTTTCAGCTATTATTGTTGTCAATTGGTCAAGTTGCACCTCCAAGTTAAATATAGACGTTTATTGTCTTTGATGTTTCTCTCTTAATTCATAAATAAATTACAGTATCATTTCGTCTATACTCTGCTTCTTGGGTTTTGATATTACTAGAATCTAATTGGAGGCTTATTTCTTTGTTATGCTTGGTTACCCTAAGAGAAATTAAGATGGTTCCTCCAATTTGGATTGTATGTATTAATGTAAGGATTATTTTAGGTTCTTGGAGCATTCCCTAAATAATCTACATGTTCAGGCTAATCTGATTGATACTTTTGTCCTTGGTGATCTAGCCTGTATGCTTCACATTACATCACTCTTCCATGTGGAGCCATAGTGAATCTGTCTATCTTCTTACTCAAGGCTTCCATTTGACTTGCCAGTTTCATCACAACATCTAATTCATAGACTCCTGATGGCCTACTGGTGGTTCATGCTTTAGCTGAACACCATTGATAGTTATTCATTGCCATATATTGTATAAACTTTTAGGTCACTTAAGTTGTTTTGTTGTTTAACATCCCTCTATTTTTTACCTCTATCAACCGCCTCACACTTTGACTAAGCCCATTATAGGATATCTAAATTTGCATCTATAAATGTAGTTCGTGATGTGAGCATCATCGAAACGTCTCTTTAAATCTTTCTTAGGTGTCGTACAATGACTCACCCTTAGTTTGGGAGTATGATAAGATGTTGTTTCTTAACTTTGGAATCTTTTTAGGAGGAAAGTAATCATGCATAAATTTTTCTGCCATTTGATCTTAGGTGGTAAGTGATGAATGTGACATAAAGTTTGGCCACTGTTTAGCCTTTCCTCTTAAGGAGAAAGGAAATAAACGAAATCTAATAGCATCATCATTCACTCTATTGATCTTGAAAGTATCATAAATCTCTAAGAAGCTAGAGATGTGCACGTTAGAGTCTTAGTCTCAGAGTCCATTAAACTGGACTGATTATTGCACCATATGAATGATGCTCGACTTGATCCCAAAGTTATTTGCCTGCACAGTTAGCCTCACTATGCCAAATTCCACACCAAATTAATCTGGCCTAGTATAGTCAAATATCGTTTGTGGTTGGTCCGCCATGTTATAAGATTCCTTGTTGTCCGCATGACCTTCTAATTCTTCAATTTGACAATCTAGCTCAAGCTCTCTAAGGTTAGCCCTATGACGATTCCTTTGCGTAGTTCTTTCTATCTTAAGATCCATGTCTAGTAAGTTCTCAGTGGTCCTCCAGATCATAAAATAACCTAGAGTCTAAATCTAAACTAAGGAAACAAACTGACTAACTAAATCAAATTAAATAACGTAAAATAAAACAAAAAAAAGAAAAATAACTAAACAAAAGTAATGACTAGAGTAATAAAACTAAAGTGTTCCTAATAACACCATCCTCGACAGTGACACCAAAACTTGATTGACCTTATTTCATGAGTGTCAATATTGTCATTCCGTAAGTGCATGGAGTAACTGTAGCTAGTATTGGTAAGTACGAGTTGATCCCATGAGGATAGTGAGTACTAGTAGTTACCGTTATTCCATTATCTAGCCTAAGAATTGATTGTAGTTGAATTAAAGAAACTAAAATTAAGCAAATAAAATAAATGAACAACATGATTAAGCATAGAATTATGAAACACTAAGTTGATTACTAAAATTAGGTGATTAGTATTTAGGTTCGGATCCACCTAAATCTTAACAGATTGATCTTTTGCTATGCAATTGATTTAATGATTTATTGGACCGTGGAGACTCCTATGGTGTGCAAGTAGCTTACCTTAAGTCTACTAACAACTAATCCTAAAGTTTCTAACCAAATTACATAGGTTAAATTTTATAGGATTGCGTTACCATTTTATGAATCCTTATGTTAGGTTTGAACCTAACTTGGAAGATTTATGTCATCCTATCTCTAGGGTTGTAATCAACTCTTTCTAATTACTATGGGTCTATTCAAACCTAGGATTATTAATCACTATGTCTAAAATCAAATTATGATACAATATTATGGATTTCCAAAACATAAATAAAATAAGTAATTGGGAGTCAATCAATCAAACAATCAATTGCATTCAAAAAATAGTCAACAGATGTTCAGGTATCAAATAGGGTTCATCTAGCCAAAATGCTAATGGAAAATTTAGTTATACATCGGTGAACACAAACTCATATTGATATATGTTTAATTGCTGATACATTTAATCATTTACACTTAGCGATTAATAATACGAAAATGCTTAAGATACTCACTTTAATTCATATATGATTTTAGGTACAATTTGGAAGCAAAGAAATTAAAGTAAGTCGAAAGCACTACATTTGGGCCATTTTTTTAATATTAATTTTCAATTGTCTTTATGGAGCAAGAAGAAGAAAATTAAAAGACAAGAAAAAAACAAAATACAAAGAAGAAGAAAATGGTAACTATTAGGATAAATCACCAAAATGGCAGCAACAACAAGCATGAAACGACAGCGGCACAACGCAAACCAGAAGGGAGCTAGCGCTTAACGCTAGTGTTGCATGCATTTAACGCATGGATTTAAATGCTAGTGTTGCATGTGTTAATGCTAGTACTCAACGTGAAAGCTAGCGTTTAACACAAAAGGTTTTATTCATAACATGAGGTTAGGCGGAAAAGGGGCAGGTGTGAATAAGAGCGGTGGACCAAGAACAATAAATTTTATTCATCAAATCAAGCTACAATAGAGAGGAGTGGTGATAGCAATAAAGAAGAGAATAGGGGCAGAGAGAAGAAAGAAAGGAGGAGTGAATAGGAGGGTGGTCCATTGACATTAAATTGTCGAATAAGTGAATAGTGAAGGAGAGAAGAGAGCTGCAGTAGTAGCTTGGAACAAAGGGGGTTTCAGTTGGGTTTGAAGCATTTTTTTCAAGAGACCCATGGAAGGCTAAGTTCCCAACACCGGTTCGAAGGTGACATCTACGCAGATGACTGGGGTTAAGCATTTTTTTATTATTTTGTTGTTTCTTTCTCTTATTAGGAATTGATTATGTTATCTTGTGTTTATTGATTGGGTATTTGAATGATGATGATTTTAATGCTCTATTAAATCGTTTTTCATGAAACCCATTGATAGAATCAAATGCAATACATAATCGTTGTACTCTCAATTCATGTGTAGTGACTAATGGTTCCAAATCATTAGAGATAACATAACATAGGTTAAATAATCTGACCTTGTGTGATTACTTCCTAGATTGGTCTATTTTTTGATTTATAATGCAGTTGTCTGGATAAACTTAGAGAGCTTATTCTAGGTTTCCCGATAGCTAGGGTTAATTAACAAGCGCTTCATAATTAACTAGGATCTAAGGAAAAATCAAGATTAACAGAGCTTGTTGTTAATCTACGACCGATAATTGCTAAAAGAGATAAAAGAACAACAAATCAATGAATTATGCTTAATTGGGGTGCAGGCTAAGATTGAATCAAAGAATTGAATCCCTACCGAATTCTCCAATTTTATCATTTTTCACATGTTTTCTTTAATTTGTTTTCATTAGGTCTATTTTATTTTCTTTTCTTATTAAATCCAAAACCCCCTATTACTTAAACATCAATTACGTTCATTTCATAGGCTAACCAAACACTTCCTGTGAGATTGACCTAGACTCCCCACTGCTACAGTAGTAGTCTAGTTGTTTTATTTTGACTGGCATTACAACGCATCTGTCACAGATACACATAAACAGAAAACTGAATTGAAAACAATGAAATAATAATAATAAATCTCCCTGATTATCTTTTATCAAGTATTCTGATGATGTAGGGGTCCAATCTTGTATTCAAATGGATCTATTGATAAAATCTTCGCGTTTCCCGTTCCTCTGGCACATAACCACACTTGGAATTGTCTCTAAAGCTTTCAAAACGCTTCCTATCATCTCCCTCCACCAATTGCCTCCAAAATGGGTTTTGGTCGATGCACGACCTCTTGAACGGTCGTGCATCAGATCGTGCATAACTAGAAGTCTCTGAATATTGGGAAAGTGCACGGCCTTGGGAAAGCGCACGAGTAAATGCATGGTCGTGCATCCCTTCTCTGTGTCAATTCTTTGTTTTACATTGTGTTTTGGTCTGAATTATTCTCCTTTTAAGTTTATGAAGGCAATTATAATATGTATATACACTTGAAGCAAATTCAGTACCAAATATATACCAAAAGTAATAAATATCAAGCAAAAAAACATTAAATATGGGGTTAAAAATATGTTCAATTGTCCATCTATCAATAAACTTTAGGAGAATCTCAAACTACTTTAGGAGAATCTCAAACTACTAAATCTCTTAATGAACTTTTCCCTACCAAACTTCCATTTTGTTTTAATCTATATATGTTCTCTTATGTTTCCATACTAATCAAGTTATATTTAGGAGGATTCAAAACCTCACTATCTCCTTTATGCTTATTTGACACATTACTTTTTAACCTGGGTGTGCTTTATAAGTTAATTTGAGAAATATCATTAGTATTTCCCCCACTTATACTAAGATTATTACTTTTTTTCTAAATTTCTCTAGGAGTTAAGAGTCCTTAACAACTATCGATGAGGAAGCTAGATGGTCAAGGATTGCCACGCTAGTGCATTTAGCTTCTTGAATAAGAGGAGACTACTCCAAGTTAGCTACAAGGTAAGAGTTAGGGTCACAATTTCAAAGTTAATTAGCTAGACCCGTTTGAAATTTCTTTATATTAACTCTCTACTATTTACTTTTCCTTAAAACGAAGGTTTCTATTGATATTAATCTAGGATTTCATCTTCTATAAGCTCTTCATCCTCACTAAGTCTCATAATCCTTAATGTTTTAGGGAGTTAGAAGTTGATGTTTACATTAATATAAATTCTAACATATCTACCCCTTTTCATTATGTCGATATACTTATCTAAGCACAGAGGTTTCTCTATATATAAAGCTAGCTAGATAACTTAATCTAGTTGTCAGCCAGTACTCCAAAGGCAAGTTATGGAACTTAGCCCATATTAGAATATGCTTCATTTTCATACCTTTTACATCCAAACATGTTATCTATTTCACTAAAAATATTAATTTCCTTGAATATGTCAAGGATTAGATTCAATAACCCTCTGCAAGTTTTGTGTCCCCCATTATTCTGAAGATGAAGAGGTTTTCTTTGTTAATAAGCATATCCTCAAGGCTTATCTGTAACTAGTTGTTAGAAGCTACCATAAGAATTATATAGATACTACGACGATTTTCAAACGTCACAGAATGCCAAAAAAGTCATAGAATCAAATTTGCGATGTTTTAAAAAATGTCACAAAAACGTCGCGGATTGTGGTGTAGGTGGTTTCCACGACGTTTCACCTAAACGTCACAGAATGTTTGACAATCCGCGACGTTTTAAAACGTCGAGGAATATGTTAACAAAATGTCGCAGAATGCCATTTATTTCTTGTATTTATTTTTATCCCAAAATAAATTTAATTTAATAATTTTCCAATTTAAATATTATTTTTAAATCCTATATATTTAATAATTATTCAATATTATTTAATATTGAATTTTATTTATTTAATAATTCATAAATTTTTAGTATATCATTAATTTTAATAATTATTTATGTATCATAAGAATTTCATAAGTGCAGACAGTTTATTATTTAATTGAAATTTCCAAACATATTATAACACATTAATTAATATAAAAAGTATGTCATAATTTAATAAGATATCTATATGAGTACATATATCTAACATAAACGAATATTATGTGTAGAACATAAAAGTTCTAAGAGCTTTTTTGTTGCTCAAATTCAAAGTACCAAGGATATTGTCACAAATATTTTTTTTCTATATGCATGACATCAAGGTTATGCCTCAATCTTAACTTATGGCAATATGGTAGATCAAAAAGAATGCTTTTTTTTAATTCCAATTCAACTCTCCTTCCAATCTCGTTCTCCTCTTATTGTTAGGGTGATTTCCATAACATATATTCTACACATGATATAATTGTTCCACCACGTCATCTCCATCTGGTAAGTTAGGTGTAGGCCGATGATCACTCTTGCCATCAAACTTCTTGCCTTTTCTCCATGGATGATCGTAAGGAAGAAAACGTCGATGACCTAAGTAACCAATCTTACTTCTTAACTTACAAGAAGGAGTGTGCTTGTTACAAACAGGGCATGCCTTATAGCCTTTAGTGCTTCACCCAGAAATAGTACCACAGGCTGGAAAGTCATTGATAGTCCACATTAACGCTGCATGCATTCGAAAATTTTCTCCTTTTGAAGCATCAAAAACATCAAAATCATCTTCCCATAACTCATTTAACTCATCTACTAATGGTCTCATATACACATCAATGTCTATACCCACTGCTTTCGGACTTGGAATAATCAGTGATAGCATAAAAAATGACTCATCCATACACATCTAAGGGGGTAAACTGTATGGTAAGAGAGCAACAAGCCACACGCTATATGAAAGTGACAAATTGCCATGTGGATTGAATCCATCTGTTGCTAAGGCTAGTCTAACATTACGTGGTTTTCTGGCAAACGTAGGATAAAGCTCTTCCAAGCTTCTCCATTAGAAGGATGAATCATTGTATTACTGTCACCTTTAGGCCTATCATTATGCCGCGTCATTTCTTTAGTGGTCTTACTTGGCATGAATAATCATTGTAATCGGGGGGTTAAGGGAAAGTACCACAAAACTTTATAAGGTATCTTCTTACCCCTGTCATCATTAATTCTCCATCTTGATGTTCCACACTGGGGGCAACTTTCCAAGTCCCCCATACTCTTTCCAAAACAGGGAACAATCATATTTACATGCATGTATTGACACATAACCCAAACCTAGGCTCCTTAGAAATTGATTTGCTTCATAATAGGACTTCGGCAAAAATTTACAATTAGGTTATACATCCCTCAGTAGAGCAAGTAACATGTCAAATGACTTATTGCTACACTTGTTGTATACTTTCAGGCGAAGTAACTTTATTAAAAAAGACAAATTTGAAAAATTTGTACATCCAGGGTACAACTCTTCAGTTGCTTTACTCAACAATTCATGAAAGGCACCCATAATAGAATCTCCGACGCCTACAACTCTTTAGTTGCTTTACTCAACAATTCATGAAAGGCACCCATAATAGAATCTCCGACACCTATTAGAGGACTCCTTCCATCTTGATCAATTGGACAACCATTTAAGAAAGAAGTGACATCGTGAAGCAAATTTTGCATGTCATCATCCTCCTCATCACCATCACCTTCATTAATATCATTGCCCATCCCATCAATGCGTACATTTGCAGCATCAACCCTTTCTTCCCTAGAGATAAATCGATATTCTGGAAGTTCACCATGTAAAACCCAACGAGTATATGATTGGTCCATGCTAAATTGCATTAAATGGTCAAAAACATTCATTTGAGACCTCATATAACAATTCATGCAACGTGCACAAGGACATGAAATTTCACAATCTTTGCCCTCTTTTTCAGCCACAAAATTCATAAACATTCTCACTCCATCAATG
>JAOSBO010000002.1:14905657-14920683 GCA_027563915.1 Erythroxylum rotundifolium
TTCTTGATTGTGAAAAATATATGTTGTCTTTGCACTAGACATTATGATTTTTATTATTCCAATTTTATGGTTTTTTAAGACATACAAATCAAAATTTTGACTTGCTATTATTAAAGTAATTTTGATTTGGAGCGCTCGCAAAAACTGCTCTTTATATTTTCTATTTAAAAGTTATACTTTTATGTGCTATATAATCCGATGGATATCCAAAAACTCAAACAATCTAATGGATTTGGATATGGGTAATAAATCGTAAAAACCGATAAATTTTAAATAGATAATGGATTGAGTCATAAAAATAGATATGGATATGGGTAGAGTAATACTCGAACCGAACCCCATCTATTGCCATCCCTAAACATAAGCATGTATATTACTTACACAAGCATGTATCTTCACATGGTTGAAAAAAATATCTTTGAAGCTTTTTATGTTCACAGTGACTTACATGGTCCATTACATGACCGTGTATGTTACCTATACATGTTGTACTTTATACCTCCAAAATAGTTCCAAAAACAATGAAAATTCTCAAATAATCAAGAAAAATAGACTACATATGGGAATAAAAACATAGTGTATTAAACATTTATCAACCTTAATTTTTTGAGACATTAGGCTACTCAACTTTAATATTTTATTAAGAGTCAAAGAGTTGGTTTGTTGCATTTGATAATTCTAGGTAGTTGATCCTTGATGATATATTTATGCATCCATTTGATTTATATTGAGTTAGGATTTGTAAAAAGCTTTCATACGATTTGTAAAAAGCTTTCATACTCCTTTGATTAAAAGTATCTTGTTTATGCCCCTTGTTGAGTTGATTACTAAGCCTCCTTCATTCTTTGAGCTGCAAATCTTTAACCATTTTACTTTGGTCCCTAAATGGTTATCAAATGAACTAGTTTATAAAAGGTTCTTCATTGTTCTTTCTGCATCTTTAATCAACTTTTATAGTATGAATAAGTCATAGCACCAATAGTTTTAGATACTATTAATGAAAACTAAGATGAGTTGTAATCTATTTATATAAGATACAAGTTTATTATTCTAGTGTTTAATCCTTTTATTAATGGAATCGAAGAATGGTTGGCAATTTTGATAAGTCAATCTTTGTCTAAAATAATTAAGGTCTTAAAAGGAATCTCTTGATTTCCTAGACCTGTGATTGTAGAGAATGAGTTAATGTGGCCAATCAGATATATTGAAACATACATACAACTCTTGTTCTTGTTTATAATAAGACCAAGATCTTAGTGAAATAGCTTAAGGGATCCATTAATCTGCTTATATAGATTAAATCCATAAAGTAGTAGAAGTTCATCTATAAATGAAAAATTGAATAGCCCTAACCTCTTGAATTCAATTTTGTGAGCAATCAATAAAGTAAGGAGTTTAATACACATACTCAGTATCAGTCTGGTATAGTTTGGACTCCCCAATAATGCATAAAACAAATATTCCAATAGCTTTTGCTACTATAACCTTCCCAACCATAATTTTTTTCTAGGCATTTTGCCTGTAAAAAAAAGAAAAAATTGTATTCATTTTACTTATCAAACAAAAATGTAAAAAAAACAAGCAATAAATAGAAATGGATAAAGAAATAGTGGATTCCATCGATTCTATGGTTACTTTTTAAATAGTAAGGTCTTCTCTATACATTAGAGCCCTAAACAGAAAGTGAAAAATATATATGAAAGTCATTTTGATGATTCAATAATCTTATTAATTAAATTCAGATAAACAAAGAAATATACCATCTTTTTGTATCTCTAAAAAAAATAAAAAATTGGATTGATTAATAACACATTTTATTTGACAATATTATGAAGGGTGAGGAGAAGGGATAAAGAATAATAAGAAAAGATAGAGTTGAACAACCATATAGGAATTAGTGGGCTTTCTATTAATTGGAATTATAAAACAACTCTCAATCTACGAGATAAACTTAATTAGGAAGCCAAAAGCTGCTAAATAACCAATTATGAACCTCCAACTTACTAAATTAAATATCTTACTAAAGTAAATCTTTAAAGAATTGGTTATTAAAGGTTTTCTTCATACTTTTGTAGCTATTCAATAACTCATGGCATAAAGGAGGATTATCTTTAATGCTTCTCCCTTCCAAATAAGCTCATTAACTTGAATTGATAAAGCTTTTCATAAAATTTTTTAATCTTATTGGATATAATATATAATCTTATTGATCATGTTGTAATAAGATATCAGCTTGAAATCATTCAGAGAGATTGTATCAGACATGATAGGAATTAGGCATACATATGTATTTATTCAATTCACTGAGTATTTTGTCACTTGTGAAGAATTGCAGGATAGTCTTGGTTACTAATTCTCCTATCAAATTTCTTGTCTTCTAGAAGAACATGCTTTTAGTCTATCTAGCCTTAAAGCTTTATCAAGGTTCATGGTAAATAAAGCTTGCTTGATCTCTGTAGAAATAAAAGGATTTGGTAGTGACGCTTGTGCTGCTGAGATAGAGACTTAGGTATGAAATTTCTTAATTCCTAAAAGGATGAGCAAGTGTTGTTAGAGGTCTTAAGATATTCTTAAAGTGATTAAAAGCTAACTCTTTTAGCTTATGTTGCTCCCAAACGGTTTTACCATAGTTATCTTTGAGGAGCACATTTTATTAGTGCTCTTTCTACAAAGTATAACGTTATAAAAATATCTAGTGTGTTTTATCTTACAAGTGTTATTAGAGGTAACGATGACATTTTTTAAGTGATTGAAAGCCATCTCTTTTAGCTTAGCTGGTTCCTAAATGGTTTCATAATATCATAATAATTATTCTTTAATGAGCATATTTATTGGTGTTCTTTCTATAAAGTATAATATCATAAAAATATCTAATGATCTTATCTCCTTCCCTTAACTAGTTCACCTTAGATCTTTATTTCAACAAGGAGTAATGGTTTTCTAAGTCTTAATTATAAACTCTAAGATTTTTCTTTATTTTCCCTTACTATTGCATCTTTAGGGAAGAGGTCCATTCAATTCTAAATATTTCATAGATCATATCTTGTTTTGGTGATGGTTGAGTTGGTGCTTTTTACTTTGTTAGTGTGAGGTTTTTTTAATTTATTCTTTTTCTCACACATTTATAAGATTAAAAGCCCTTTAGATTGATACCTACACTTCTTATGACTGCTTCCTCATAACTTTCCACTTTTGTTAGAAATTTATTGGATCTAAAGAGATATTTAATCTTTTCAAACTTGGTCCTCAGTATAACCTTAATAGGGCAACGGTCAGAACAAAGAGAATTATAGAAGTGAGTCATGATATTAATGAATCTAAAGGGCCATAGTGAATTAACCAAGGCTCATAAGGCTTTCATGGATAAATCAACTTTCCTCTTATTTATTGTTTTAAATGAAATAAGCTCTATCAAACCCTAATTCAGTAAGCTCAACTACATTCGTACAATATTTAAAGTTATCATTTATGTTCTTATTGCTTAGTCTCTCTTCTTCAAGTTCTTAAGAAAATGAAATGTTGTTGAAATTCCCCAACACTAACCAAGGTCTTTGTATTAAGGATCTTAAAGTAGTTAAATCCCCCCAAAGTAGGTTTCTTTAAAACTCAAGATTGACTGCATAGATAAAAGTGACCTCAAAAGCATTTGGATCCTGATCTATACTAACCCCCAAATGCATAAATTGGTCAAAAGTTACGGCTTGATTTACACATACTCTTCCTAGATTATAAGCTACAATATTTCTCCCCTAATTGTATGATTAGTGGTTAGATAGAACATTCCTATTATTGCCAAATAATCATTTATTGTTTTAATGCTCTTTCTCTTTTATTTTTGTCACTATTAAGCCAATTAGACAAAAATATTTTTTATTGTAAATAATCATATATCATCTAGCTTTCATTTGAGCAGTTTATGCTCTTTACATTCTATGCTAAGATCATAGAGTTGAAGCAAGGGCTTGGTGTCCCTTTTTCTTAATCTTTCTTCTAAGTTCTCTTTGTGTAAATGATTGAACTTATTTAGTGAGTGTCAATATTGTTATACTGCAAGTTCATGGTGTAGCTGTAGCTAGTATCGGTAAGTATGGGTCGATCCATGAGGACAGTGAGTATTAGTAGTTACCATTATTCTATTATCTAGCCAGAATTGATTGTGGTTGAATTAAAGAAACTAAAATTAAGAAAATAAAATAAATAAACAGCACGATTAAGTAGAGAATTACGAAACATTAAGTTGATTACCAAAATCAAATGATTAGTATTTAGGTTTGAATCCCCCAAAACCTTAATAGATCGATCTTTTGTTATGCAATTGGTTTAATGATTTATTAGATCGTGGAGACTCCTATGGTATGCTAGTAGCTAACCTTGGGTCTACTAATAACTAATCATAACGTTTCTAACCGAATTACTCAGGTTAAATTTTATAGGATTGCATTACTATTTTATAAATCCCTCTATTAGGTTTGACCCTAATTCGAAAAATTTATGTTACCCTATCTCTAGGATTGCAATCAACTCTTTCCAATTACTTTGGATCTATTCAAACTTAGGATTTCTCAATCGCTACATCTGAAATCAAATTATAATATAATATTCTAGATTACCTGAACATAAAAAAACAAGTAATTTGATCTTAATAAATCAAACAATCAATTGTATTCACAAAATAGTGAACACATGTTCAGGTATCAAATAGGGTTCACGTAGCCTAAATACTAATGGAAAATTTAGTTATACATCGATGAACAAGAAATCATATATACATAAATAGAAGACTAAATAAAAAACAATGGAATAATAACTCTAAATCTCCCTAATTGTCTTCCATCGAGTATTCTGGCAATGTAGGGGTTTCATCTTGTATTCTGATGGATCTGTCGATAAAATCTTTGCATTTCCTACTCCTCTGGCTCATTATCGCACCTGGAATTGTCTCTGAAACTTTCAAAACACTTCCTGCCATCTACCCTTTCCAATTGCCTCTGAAATTTGTCTTTTATATGGAATTTTAGGGTTTTGGCTGAGCATGGTCTCTTGCACGGCCGTTCATCAGACCGTACATAACAAAAAATCTCTAAATATCACAAAAGTGCACTAGTAGATGCACAGTTGTGCATCCCTTCTATGTGTCAATTCTCCATTTTATGTCATGTTTTAGTCCAAATTCTTCTCTTTTAAATCCATAAAGGCAATTATAATCTATATATACACTTTAAACAAATTAAGTACCAAATATATACCAACTGTAATAAATATCAAGCAAAAACACATCAACTATAGGGTAAAAATATGTTCACTTATCCATCTATCAAATATTCCCACACTTAAACTTTTACTTGTCCTCAAGCAAAACAAAAACAAAATTATGAATTTTATAACATCAATCCTTCACTAATCTTAATCTGGCCATTCATACTATAATATCTTATTGAATCAAATTAACATACAGTTAGAGTCAAGTTGTTCTAAAATTAACTTCTTAAACAATATTAATAGTAATCGCATCAACAATCGCATTGAAATCAAAATCATAACTCTTTACACCGTTACGAAAATTTTACTTAATGCCCTCAAGTATTTAGGGTGAAAAGTATCAAAACTCTCAATTCATACATAGTAAAATTCTTACCATAGGCTTACAATAAAATCACATCTCTACCACTTATGTATAAACTAGAAACAAAAATCACAAGGTCTTATAAGATTGTAACGAGACTTAGGTCAGTTATGATTGGAATAATAAAAAGGGGTTTAAGTGAAGGAAATTTACTCAATGAAACATTACAAGACTTGTTTACAAAACACTTAGGTCCTTACATCACAAAAATAATGGTACTATATACTTTATTATTATTACGATCATCATCATCATCATCATCATCATTATTGTTGTTGTTGTTATTGTTGATGTTGTTGTTGTTGTTGTTGATGTTGTTGTTGTTGTTGTTGTTGTTGTTGTTAATTTTTTCTCTTTTTTTATGCTTCCTTTTTCTTTTAAATATTCCAATCAAAACCACAATTTAACAAATATTGAACCTTTCACACATTTTAAGTCTTAACAAATAAATAATGTAAATTACCTTTAAGTTTCAAAGTAGTAAACAGGACTTCAAAGAAAAATAGGATAAAGGTTTACAATTTGGGTTTGATCAATGAAAAAGGCTAAGGCTTAACTTGGTTATTACTAAAGGTAATTTTTATGGGTATGGTAATTTTCAAAGAAATAGGCTAAACAAGTTGGCAAATTTAAATGTCTTCATCATGTTAATGCCTCTAATTTAACAAATGTGGTCTCGATATGCATAATGAAAGCAAGTTCTAGAATTATCCTACTATACAATGATAACACACACATCAAAGAATAACAAGATTTTGAAAATTGCTCTTTAGGCTCAAAAGCTCACGAAAAAGATTGGGTATATATGTGTGTAAATAATATGCAATTTCATTTAACTTGAAAATTTCAATTATCACAAAAAATATGACTTAGAAAATTAATTTTGTTCTAATCATCATCCTTTTGAACACTAATTCAAATTAATATTCAACAAGGGCATACAATATTCATGGATAGAGTCAACCAATTCAAGATAGCAGTCAATAAAATTTATAATTAGGATTATAATAAACTTGAAGAAATCAGTTTAAGATTCGTTAAACACATCCCCACACATAGAATGGTATATTATTCTTAATAAATAGAATACAAATATAAATGTAAGTGAGAAGGTTGTTTGGTACTTTCCTGATTTTGACGATTTCCTGATGGTAAAACCATCCAATGTTAATAATATCCTTGCAAAATATAAGAAAAAGAAAAGATCAAAAAATAAAAATAACAACAAAGAAAATAACAGTAAAAGCATCATTAATTATAATGTTAGACAGGACAAAATAATTAATGAGAAGAAAATTAAAAGCATGCATAAAAGATAAAAACACAATTGAAAACAATCAAACAATAAAAATAATAAAAAATGAATATAATAAAAGAAAATCGTGAGTCTTGGGCTACCTCCCAAGGAGAGCTTGGTTAATATCTTTAGTTTAATGTATCTCTTATAATTAAGGTGGTTTGGTTAAATTAATGTTTTCATTATTAAAATTAAGCTCACCCCTAAGATGTAACCTTACTCGATGGCCGTTAACCTTGACGTACTCTTATGTAGATGACTTACCTCAATTATGCCATACGAGAATACATTCTCTACAATAAATGGTCCTGACCATCTTGATTTAAGCTTAACAGGAAATAATCGTAGGTGAGAGTTATACAAGAGAACTTGATCTCCCTTCTTGAATTCTTGGGATTGTTGATTCATTTGGTTGTGATAACTTTTGTCTCTTTCATTATAGATCTTAGAATTTTCATAAGCCTTAAGCCGCCATCTATCCGGTTCATTAATTTGAAAGTTCCTCTTTTCACCTACACTTTGAAGATCAAAGTTTATAAGTTTAATAGCCTAATATGCTTTATGTTCTAACTCAATCGGAAGATGACATGCTTTTCTGTAGACCAACCTATAGGGTAGTGCGAATAGGTGTCTTATACGTCTTCCTATAAGCTAATAGAGCATTGTCTAATTTAATTGACTAGTCCTTCCTCTAATTCTTCTACAGTCTTCTCTGAAATTTGTTTTAAATCCTTATTAGATACCTTAACTTGGCCACTAGTTTGAGGGCGATATGGGGTGGCAATTGTAAAATTAATTCCATTCCTTTTAAGCAATTTTTCAAACTGAACATTACAAAAATGCGTACCCTTATCACTGATAACCGCAAAAAATAGACCTTTAAGGAATTTCACAACAACCTTAGCATCATTTGTTGGTAAAGCTTGTGCTTCCACCCATTTAGAGACATAATCAACTGTTACTAGGATATACTTATTACCAAATGAATTTAGGAATGGACCCATGAAATCAATATCCCAAACGTTAAATATTTCACAAACAAGAACGAAATTTTAGGGTAATT
Organism: Erythroxylum rotundifolium; assembly: GCA_027563915.1. NCBI lineage: Eukaryota > Viridiplantae > Streptophyta > Magnoliopsida > Malpighiales > Erythroxylaceae > Erythroxylum > Erythroxylum rotundifolium. The sequence continues at coordinate 14,913,641 of JAOSBO010000002.1, forward strand.
CATCCCAGCAAGACACATTACCCAATCTTTGGCATCTATCACATGAAGCTACATATCTTTAAGCATCCTTGAAAATTTGCGGCCAATAAAAACCTGACTCTAATATCTTTTGGGCCATCCTATTTGCACTATGGTGACCTCCCATGGGTCCTGTGTGATAGTGGTGTAAAACCTTCCACCCCTCCAAGTGAGGTACACATCTCCTCGCTATTTGGTTTACACAAATGCAGAATATAGATAGGTCTTCCTAAAAATAATCTTACAAATCAGTAAAGAATTTCTTTTTTTACTAATAAGACAGACTTTTCGGCAAGATCCTAGCTACAAAATAATTTGCAATGTCTGTAAACCAAAGGGTCTCAGTTTCCCTTACTTCCTTGATATTATAGAGATGTTCTTCTGGGAAGGTATCTTTAATGACTTCTTCGTTTAGTTCTTCCAAATTTGGATTTTCTAAGCGTGATAGATGATCTGCTGCTAGGTTTTCCACCCCTTTGTTATCCTTGATCTCTAATCAAATTCCCGTAAGAGTAAAATCCATCTAATCAACCGAGGTTTAGCATCCAGTTTATTCAACAAGTATTTCAGTTTCAAGTGGTTAGTATACATAACAACTTTTGACAATACTAAATAAGATCAAAATTTATCGAACGCAAAAACCACGACTAGTAACTCCTTTTTCATTGTTGTGTAATTTTCTTGAGCATTCGTTAAAGTCTTACTAGCATAGTAGATTGCTTGAATATGTTTGTCCTTTTGTTGTTTGAGTACTGCTTCCAATACAAAGTCAGCTACATCACACATTAGCTCAAAGGGTTGATTCCAATCTGTTGCAACCATAATTATGGCCTTAACCAACTTTTCTTTTAGAATGTTAAAAGCATCTAAACATTCTTTAGTGAATGTGAAAGGTATGTCCTTTTCTTATAACTTGGTTAAGGGCTTAGCAATTTTCGAGAGGTCTTTAATAAACCTTCTATAAAGCCCGTGTGACCTAAGAATCTCTTTATTGCCTCAACCGAAGGAGGTGGTAGCTTTTCTATAACTTCAATTTCGACCTTATCCATTTCAATTCCTTAGTGAGAAATTTTATGGCCTAGGACTATATCTTTTTGCACTAAAAAGTGACGTTTTTCCTAATTTAACCCAAAATTCTCTTTTGGCTTCTTTTTAGTACGTACTTTTCTTGATTATGAAGGCATAGATCAAACGAATCATTAAAGATGAAAAAATCATCCTTAAATACCTCCATTATGTCCTCGATTAGATCATTAAAGATGACCATCATGCACCTCTGAAATGTAATAGATGCATTACAAAACCTAAACAGCATCCTTTTATAGGCAAACGTGCCATAAGGATATGTGAAAGTTGTTTTCTCTTGATCTTTCGGAGTAATTGGGTTTTGAAGGTAGCCCAAAAGTCCATACAAGAAGAAGTAGTATATATATCCCACCAAAGTTTCCACCATTTGATCTATGAAGGGCAAGGGGAAGTGGTCCTTTCTAATTGCATCATTTAAGTTCCTATGGTTGATACACGCTCTCCACTCAGTGACAATTCTTGTAGGAATTAGCTCATTCTTTTTATTAGGGACAACTGTCATTCCTCCTTTCTTTGGCACAACCTACACGGGAATTACCTAAGGGCTATCAAAAATGGGTAAATCACTCCAACATTTAAGGGTTTAATTACCTTTGCTTTGACCACATCCTTCATTTTTGGATTCAGCCTTCTTTGAGATTGTACCACAGGTTTAAACTTCTCCTCCATTAAAATTTTGTGGGTACAAAAGGAAGGAGGGATCCCTCTAATGTCTTAGATCTTCCATGTAATTAAATTTTTATACTTCCTTTGCACGTTCAACAGCTTTTCCTTTTGCTTCACCTCTAGATTTGCTACGATAATTACTAATACTTCTCAAGAAATGCGTATTCCAAATGATCAGGGAGTGTCTTCGACTCTAATTCTGGTGTTTCTTCAATAAAGGTTTTGAATCTTATCTCTGTACTCCTATTTATCTCTTCCATTTTTTTTGATCTCATTAGGTACTTCTTGTCTTTATGTTCCTCCTCATCTTGAGTCATAGACAACTCCTGCTTATCATTAAATACAATTCCTTGCATGATTTCTGAAGTTAATAAATCATCAACATCAATAAAATAACAAGAATCATCACATTCAAAAGTACATCTTTTTGCATCAAATATTCTAAAAGTTACCTCTTCTTTTCCCACCCTGAGAACTAGTTTACCATCACCAACATCTATGACAACTCTAGCTATAGCTAGGAAGGGATGTCCTAAAATTAAAGGTACTTCTATGTCTTTGTCCATATCGAGTATAACAAAATCAATTGGGAAGATAAACCTATCCACCTTGACTAATACATCCTTAATAATCCCCCAAGATATTTAACGGATTGCTCAGCTAATTAGATGCTCATCCTAGTACGTTAGGTTCTCCTAATCCCAGTTTCCTAGACAACTTATAAGGCATCAAATTTATGTTAGCCTTTAAGTCAGCTAAAGCTTTCTCCACTAAAAGTTTACTAATGATACAAGGGATAGTAAAACTCTTTGGGTCTTTAAGCTTCTCTGGTAACTTATTTTGTAAGGTCGTTGAGCATTCCTCGTTTAATTATACTATAGTCAATTCCTCTAACTTCTTCTTATTAGGTAACAACTCCTTTAGAAATTTTTAATATTTAGGCATCTGTACTAGAGCTTCAACAAGAGGTATATTAATATGAAGTTGTTTGAATAACTTTAGCAATTTTCTGAATTACTTATTCATTTGATCCTTCCTTAGCCTTGCTGGGTTTGGTATGATGGGTTGAAATGACTTTACTTTAACAAGAATCTCCACAACTTTAGTCTTTTCTTAACTCTTCTCTTGATCCTCCTCTTCATTTTGTTGTCTAGCATTTGCCTGTAACTCCTCTTTGCTTATTAGTGTGACAACCCTCAAATGCTCATTAGGGTTTGGTTTTACGATATTGAGAATATTCTCATTTTGCCTTTCAGCTATTATTGTTGTCAATTGGTCAAGTTGCACCTCCAAGTTAAACATAGACGTTTATTGTCTTTGATGTTTCCCTCTTAATTCATAAATAAATTATAGTATCATTTCATCTATACTCTACTTCTTGGGTTTTGATGTTATTAGAATCTAATTGGAGGCTTATTTCTTTGTTGTGCTTGGTTACCCTAAGAGAAATTAAGATGGTTCCTCCAACCTGGATTGTACGTATTAATGTAAGGATTATTTTAGGGTCTTGGAGCATTCCCCAAATAATCTACGTGTTCAGGCTAATCTGATTGATACTCTTGTCTTTGGTGATCTAGCTTGCATGCTTCACATTACATCACTCTTCCATATGGAGCCATAGTGAATCTGTCTATCTTCTTACTCAAGGTTTCCATTTGACTTGCCATTTACATCACAACATCTACTTCATAGACTCCTGATGGCCTACTAGTGGTTCGTGCTCTAGCTGAACACCATCGATAATTATTCATTTCCATGTATTGTATCAACTTTTGGGTCAATTAAGTTGTTTTGTTGTTTAACGTCCCTCTATGTTTTGCCTCTATCAACCGCCTCGAACTTTGACTGAGCCCATTATAGGATATCTAAATTTGCATCCACAAATGTAGTTCGTGATGTGAGCATCATCGAAACGTCTCTTTAAATCTTACTCAGGTGTCGTACAATGACTCACCCTTAGTTTGGGAGTATGATAAGATGTTTTTTCTCAACTTTGGAATCTTTTCAGGAGGAAAGTAATCAAGCATAAATTTTTCTGCCACTTGATCTCAGGTGGTAAGTGATGAATGTGACATAGAGTCTAGCCACTGCTTAGCCTTTCCTCTTAATGAGAAAGGAAATAAACGAAATCTAATAGCATTATCATTCACTCCATTGATCTTGAAAGTATCATAAATCTCTAAGAAGCTAGAGATGTGCACGTTAGAGTTCTAGTCTCAGAGTCCATCAAACTGGACTGATTATTGCACCATCTGGATGATGCTTGACTTGATCCCAAAGTTATTTGCCTGCACAGTTAGCCTTACTATGCTGGATTCCGCACCAAATTAGTCTGGCCTAGCATAGTCAAATATCATTTATGGTTGGTCCGCCGTGTTATAAGATTCCTTATTGTCCGCATGACCTTCTAATTCTTCAATTCGACAATCTAGCTTAAGCTCTCTAAGGTTAGTCCTACGACGATTCCTTTGCGCAGTTCTTTCTATCTTAGGATCTATATCTAGTAAGTTCTCAATGGTACTCCAAGTCATAAAATAACCTAGAGTCTAAATCTAAACTAAGGAAACAAACTAACTAACTAAATCAAATTAAATAACGTAAAGTAAAACAAAAATAAAGAAAAATAACTAAACAAAAGTAATGACTCGAGTAATAAAACTAAAGTGTTCCTAATAACACCATCCTCGACAATGACACCAAAACTTAATTGACCTTATTTCATGAGTGTCAATATTGTCATTCCGTTAGTGCATGGTGTAACTGTAGCTAGTACTGGTAAGTATGAGTTGATCCCATGAGGACAGTGAGTACTAGTAGTTACCGTTATTCCATTATATAGCCTGAGAATTGATTGTAGTTGAATTAAAGAAACTAAAATTAAGCAAATAAAAAAATGAACAACACGATTAAGCATAGAATTATGAAACATTAAGTTGATTACTAAAATTAGGTGATTAGTATTTAGGTTCGGATCCACCTAAACCTTAACAGATTGATCTTTTGTTATGCAATTGATTTGATGATTTATTGGACCGTGGAGACTCCTATGGTGTGCAAGTAGCTTACCTTAAGTCTACTAACAACTAATCCTAAAGTTTCTAACCAAATTACTTAGGTTAAATTTTATAGGATTGCGTTACCAGTTTATGGATCCCTATGTTAGGTTTGAACCTAATTTGGAAGATTTATGTCATCCTATCTCTAGGGTTGCAATCAACTCTTTCTAATTACTGTGGATCTATTCAAACCTAGGATTATTAATCACTATGTCTAAAATAAAATTATGATATAATATTATGGATTTCCAAAACATAAATAAAATAAGTAATTGGAAGTCAATAAATTAAACAATCAATTGCATTCAAAAAATCATCAACAGATGTTCATGTATCAAATAGGGTTCATCTAGCCAAAATGCTACTGGAAAATTTAGTTATACATCGGTGAACACAAAATCATATTGATATGTGTTTTATTGTTGATACATTTAATCATTTACACTTAGCGATTAATAATAAAAAAATGCTTAAGATACTCACTTTAATTAATATATGATTTTAAGTAAAATTGGAAGCAAAGAAATTAAAGTAAGTCAAAAGCATTGCATTTGGGCCATTTTTTGAATATTAATTTTAAATTGTCTTCATGGAGCAAGAAGAAGAAAATTAAAAGACAAGCAAAAAAACAAAATACAAAGAAGAAGAATGTAACATCCCATCCCCATATTAAGGATTAGAACTCAGATTTCAATAATGGAGAGAATAGCAATGTGAAAGTTAGAAAAGTTTGCCTTTCATGCCCAGCAGCATGTTAGCATACATGCATGTGAATTTGAATCTTTGCATATACAAAAATAAGTGTACATGCATTCATTGACAACTTCCAGATATGATTGTTTTAAATGTGATTTTTGTTATTGGAAATGAGGAGTAGAGGGAGTAGAAAGAGTGATCTTGGTATGAGTTGTGATATGGAAAGTTTTGGAATCAAAAGTGGTTGTTGATCTGGAAAAATGTGCACTGAGTGTGCTTCGGTCTATTAGCCATAACTTTTGCTCTAGTTATCCAAATGAGATGATTCATTTTTTGGATTAAACGAATAAATTTATTATGAAGACATAGAATTTAAATTCTGTCTGTAAGAATCTCAAAATTTGTCATGAAGTTGAGAACTGAGTGTAGTACATTGGATGAATGTAAAAATTCATGTTCTGTATTTAAGGAAAAATATGAATTAATATAGGCTGATTTGGGCAAATATGTCTTCATGAAAGTTTTAGATATTGATTCTTTCAAAAAATATAAAGAACACCTCAATCTGATATCTTTATGGAAAGTTATAGCAATTTTCCCAATGCATCTGTCTTTCTCCATTTTGCATCTGCTTTTCATTTGGCTTCGTCTATATCTATCATCTGTCCCATTTTTGACCCTACATAAGATAAAATATGTCTTTTAGGTCTTCCTAAAAGTTTTAGATCTTGAAGTTCTCTTTTGAACCATATAAAGAACACCTCAATCTGATACCTATAGGGAAAGTTATAGTAATTTTCCCAATGCTTCTGTCTTTCTTCATTTTGTGTTTGCTTTTCATTTGGCTTTGTTTATATCTATCATCTGTCCCATATTTGACCCTTCAGACAATAAAATCTGTCTTTGAGGTCTTCATAAAATTTGTATATATTGAAGTTCTATTTCAAAACATATAAATAAAACCTCAATATGATATCTTTATGGAAAGTTATAGCAATTTTCCTAATGCGTCTGTCTTTCTTCATTTTGCATCTGCTTTTCATTTGGCTTCATCTGTATCTATTGTCTGTCCCACTTTTGACCCTTCAGATGCTAAAATATGTCTTTGAGGTCTTCATAAAGGTTGTAGATCTTGAAGTTCTATTTTGAATCATATAAATAAAACCTCAATCTGATATCTTTAGGGAAAGTTATGACAATTTTTCCAATGCATCTGTCTTTCTCCATTTTGCATCTACTTTTCATTTGGCTTCATCAATATCTATAGTCTGTCCCATTTTTGACCCTTCATACGATAAAATATGTCTTTTATGTCTTCATGAAAGTTATAGATCTTGAAGTATTCTTTGAAAAAAAATAAAGAACACCTCAACCAAATATTTCTAGAGAAATTTATGGCTGTTTATTTGAAACAGGTTTAGTATGATTGAGGACAAAAACATGCTTGATTCTTTTGGCCATAACTTCTTCTCTAGACACTCAAATGACTTGATTCTTGAACCATTGGACTCGTAAGACAAT
>JAOSBO010000002.1:14923343-14936125 GCA_027563915.1 Erythroxylum rotundifolium
TTTAATTTCCTCAAAATTTCACTCAACCCGAGTTCAAATATTGTTAGCTAGCATAGATTTAAATTTTCTCATAATCCATGTGGACACGACTCGGTTCTTACCGATTTATTACTTACTTCGACAACCGTGCACTTGCGGTTTACGAACAATAATTTTTCCAATTTGGTGCAACCATAATTGGGGCCTTAATCAAATTTTCTTTTACAATGTTAAAAACATCTAAACATTTTTTAGTGAATATGAAAGTTATGTCCTTTCCTTATAACTTGGTTAAAGGCTTAGCAATTGTCAAGAAGTCTTTAGTAAACCTTTTATAAAGCCCGTATGACATAAGAAGCTCTTTATTTACTCAACCAAAGAAGGAGGTGGTAGCATTTCTATAACTTTAATTTTAGTCTTATCTATTTCAATCCCTTAGTAAGAAATTTTATGGCCTAGGACTATATCTTTGTGCACTATAAAGTGAAATTTTTCCTAATTTAACCCAAAATTTTCTTCTCGCATCCTTTCAATACTTTTTCCAGATTATGAAGGCCTAGATCAAATGAATCATTAAAGATGGAAAAAATCATCCATAAATACCTCCATTATGTCATTTATTAGATTGTTGAAGATGGCCATCATACAAGTCTAAAATGTAATAGGTGCATTAAAGTCCAAATAACATCCTTTATAGGCAAACGTAAGATACGCACATGTGAAGGTTGTTTTCTCTTAATCTTTCGGAGTAATTGGGATTTAAAAGTAGCCCAAAAGTCCACACAAGAAGCAGTAGTATATATATCCCGCCAAACTTTCCACCAGATGATCTATGAAGGGAAAAGGGAAGTGATCCTTTCTAATTACATCATTTAACTTCCTATAGTTGATGCGTACTCCCCACCCCATGACAATTCTTTTCGGAATTATCTCATTCTTTTTATTGGGAACAACTGTCATTCCTCCTTTCTTTGGCACAACTTACAAGGGAGTCGGCCAAGGGCTGTTGAAATGGGGTAACTCACTTCGGCATCTAGGAGTTTAATTACCTTCACTTGAACCACATCCTTTATGTTTGGATTCAGCCTTCTTTAAGATTGTACCACAGGTTTAAACTTCTCCTCCATTAAAATTTTGTAGGTGCAAAAGGAAGGGTTAATCCCTCTAATGTCTGAGATCTTCCATGCAATTGATTTTTATATTTCTTTTGCACATTCAACAACTTTTCCGTTTGCCTTTCCTCTAGATTTTTTGTGATAATTAATGATAAATTTTGAGTTCTTCTTAAGAAATGCGGATTCTGAATGATTAGGAAGTGTCTTCATCTTTAATTCTAGTAGTTCTCCAACGGAGGGTTTGAATCTTACCTCTATACTCCTATTTATCTTTTCTGATTTTTTAAATCTCATTAAGTACTTCTTGTCTTCATGTTCCCCCTTACCTCGAGTTATACACAACTCCTACTTACAATTAGATACAATTCCTTGCATAATTTCTAAAGTTAACAAATCATCATCATTAATAAAATAGCAACAATCATCACATTTAAAAGTACATCTTGTTGCATCGGATATTCTAAAAGTTACCTCTTATTTTTCCACCTTAAGAACTAGTTTACCATCAGTAACATCTATGATGGCTCTAGCTGTAGCTAGGATGGATATCCCATAACATTAAAGGCACTTATATGTCTTTGTCCATATCGAGTATAACAAATTCAACTGGGAAGATGAACTTATCAACCTTGACTAATATAGCCTTAATAATGCCACAGGATATTTAACCGATCAATCAGCTAATTGGATCTCATTCTAGTAGGTTTAGGTTCTCCTAATCCTAGTTTCTTATACAACTTATAATGCATCAAATTTATGCTAGCCCCTATGTGGGTTAAAGCTTTCTCCACTAAAAGTTTACTAATGATACAAGGGATAGTAAAAATCCCTAGGTCTTTAAGCTTCTCTGGTAACTTATTTTGTTGTTGAGCATTCCTTAGTTAATTATATTATAGTATATTCCTCTAACTTCTTCTTATAAGATAACAACTCCTTTAGAAAATTTTCATATTTGGGCATCTATTTTAGAGCTTCAATAAGAGGTATATTGATATAAAGTCATTTGAATAACTTTAGGAATTTTTGGAATTACTCATTCATTTGATCCTTCCTTAGCCTTACTAGGTATGGTATAATGGATTGAAATAACTTTACTTTTGGAGGAATCTCCATATATTTAGTTTTTTTCTTTCTCTTCCCTCAATCATCCTCTTCATTTTGTAGTCTAGCATTTGTCTGTAGCTCCTTTTCGCTTCTCAGTGTGACAACCCTCACATGATCATTAGGGTTTGGTTTTCCGATATTTAGAATATTCCCATTTTTCTTTTAAGCTATTATTGTTATCAATTGGTCAAGTTGCACCTCTAAGTTACATATAGATGTTTGTTGTCTTTGATGTTTCTCTCTTGAGTCATGAATAAATTACAGTATCATTTCGTCTATACTCAGCTTCTTGGGTTTTGATGCTTGCTACTATCTAATTGGAGGCTTCTTTCTTTATTGTACTTGGTTAACCTATGAGAACTTGAGGTGGTTCCTCCATTTTGGATTGCACATAATAATGTAAGGATTATTTTGGAGTCTGGGAGCATTCCCCAAATAATCTACATGTTCAAGTTGATCTGATTGATACTCTTGGCCTTAATGATCTAGTTTGCGCACTTCGCATTGCATAACTCTTCTATGTGGAGCCATAGTGAATCTGACTATCTTCATATGCAAGGCTTCCATTTGACTCGCCAGTTACATCATAACATCTACTTCGTACGCTCCTAATGGCGTACTAGTGGTTCATATTTTAGCTGAATACCATTGATAGTTGTTCATTGCCATGTATTTTATGAGCTCTTGGGTCGTGTGAGGTGTTTTGTTATTTAATGTCCCTCTAGTTGCTGCCTTTATTAATTGCCTTGTACTTTGACTGAGCCTATTATAGGATATCTAAATTTGCATCCACAAAGGTAGTTCGTGATATGGACATCATCGAAGCGTCTCCTTAAATCTTTCACAGGTGTCGTACAATGATTCACCTCAATTTGGGAGTATGATAAGATGTTGTTTCTCAGCTTTGCAGTCTTTTCAAGAGGAAAGTACTTAAGCATAAATTTTTCCGCCAATTGATCTCAGGTGGTAAGTGATGAACGTGATATAAAGTTTAGTCACTGCTTACCATTTCCTTTTAAGGAGAAAGGAAATAAACACAATCTAATGGCATCATCGTTTGCTTTATTGATCTTGAAAGTATCACTGGTATCTAAGAAGTTAGAGATGTGTGGATGTGTGTGTTAAGGTCCTAGTCTTGGAGTCCATCTATCTGGACTAATTATTGCACCATCTAGATGATGCTCAACTTGATCTTAAAGTTAATTGCCTGTATAGTTATCCTTAATATGCTAGATTCTGCACTAAATAAGCCTGGCCTAGTATAGTCAAACATCGTTTATGGTTGGTTTGCCATGTTATAAGATTCCTTGTTATCCGCGTGATCTTCCAATTCTTCAATTCGACAATCTAGCTCAAGCTCTCTAATTTTAGTCCTACGACAATTCCTCTGCGCAATTCTTTCTATCTTAGGATCTATGTCTAGTAAGTTCTCAGTGGTACTCCAAGTCATAAACTAACCAATGATTTAAATCTAAACTAAAGAAAACTAACCTACATTCTAAATCTAACTTAAGGAAACAAACAAACTAACTAAATCAAATTAAATAATGTAAAGTAAAACAAAAAATAAAGCAAAACAACCAAACAAAAGTAATGACTAGAGTAATAAAACTAAAGTATTCCTAATAACACCGTCCTTAACGTTGACACCAAAAACTTGATTGAAACTTATTTCGTGAGTGTCAATATTGTTATGCCGTAAGCGCACGGTATAGCTGTAGCTAGTACTGGTAAGTAAGAGTTCCTCTCATGAGAACAGTGAGTACTAGTAGCTACCATTATTCCATTGTCAAGCTTAAGAATTGATCGTAGTTGAATTAAAGAAACTAAAATTAAGCAAATAAAATAAATAAACAACATTATTAAGCATAAAATTACGAAGCACTAAGTTGATTACTGAAATCAGGTGATTAGTATTTAAGTTCGGAACCCCCTAAACCTTAATAGATTTGTCTTTTGTTATGTAATTGATTTGATGATTTATTGGACCATAGAGACTCCTATAGTGTGCTAGTAGCTGACCTTAAGTCAACTAATAACTAATCCTAAAGTTTCTAACCAAATTACTTAGGTTAAATTTTATAGGATTGTGTTACCATTTTATGTATCCCTATATTAGGTTTGTATCTAATCTGGAAGATTTATGTCATCCTATCTCTAAGTTTCCAATCAAGTGTTTCTAATTACTGTGGATTTATTCAAACCTAAGATTTCTTAATCGCTATGTCTAAAATCAAATTATGATATAATATTATAGATTTCTATAACATAAATAAAACAAGTAATTGGATCTCAATAAATCAAACAATGAATTGCATTCAAAAAATAGTCAACACATGTTCAGGTATCAAATAGGATTCATCTAGCCTAAATACTAATGGAAAAATTAGTTATACATCGGCAAACATGAGATCAGATACACATAAATAGAAAATTGAATTGAAAACAATGAAATCATAATTATAAATCTCCCTGATTGTCTTTTATCAAGTATTCTGAGGATGTAAGGGATCCAATCTTGCATTCGAATGAATCCATTAATAAAATCATCATGTTTCCCATTCCTCTGGCTCATAATTAGACCTAAAATCATCTCTAAAGCTTTTAGAATGTTTCATGTCATCTCCCTCTAGCAATTGCCTCCAAAATTTGTCTTTTATGTGGAATTATAGGGTTTTGGCCAATGCACGACCTCATGCACTGTCATGCAACAGATTGTGCATAACTAAAAATCTCTAAATATCGCAAAAGTGCAGGACCTTAGGAAAGTGCACGAGTAGATGCATAGTCGTGCATCCATTCTCTCTGTCAATTCTTCATTTTACGTTGTGTTTTGATCTGAACTCTTCTTCTTTTAAGTTCATAAAGGCAATTATAATATGTATATACACTTGAAGAAAATTAAGTATTAAATAGATACCAAAAGTAATAAATATCAAGCAAAAACACATCACATATGGGGTAAAAATATGTTCAATTATCCATCTCTCAATAAACTTTAGGAGAATCTCAACTACTAAATCTCTTAATGAACTTTTCCCTACCAAACTTCCATTTTATTTTAATTTATATATGTTCTCTTATGTTTCCATACTAATCAAGTTCTATTTATGAGGATTCAAAACCTCATTGATAAGGGCTTAGCTTCAACTAGTTGTTAGAAGTCCATCTCTAAATAATAAAGAATATCTGTTTTTTGTCAACAAAAAACTTGACCAAGTGTTCAACCATTTCCCAACTCCTTGTTTGAGACTACCTATAAAAGGTGACATAACTCTAAAACTATAAAAAAAGACTCAGGTAGTGAGGGAATATATTTGAATTTTTTAAAATATCTCATGCCACATAAATATATGTTTTCCTAACATAATTCTGAGACAAGTAAGATTGGAAGTTAGCTCTCAAGCTAGCAATACAAAAGTTTGAGAGCGAGAAGCTAGCTTTAGAGCTAACAGAGCAAGAGTTTGAGGAGGGAACTCAAATTCGGTTTAACGATCTACAAATAAGAGAAGTTTCCAGGAGAGTTTCGAGGTAAAGCCATCAAGATAAGAAATAAGAGAGAGAATAAGTAGGAAACAAAAAGGAAGGAGATAGACAATGATCAACAAGCAAAGGAGGGTATGGTGAGGATTTAGTTCCTTTTCTGTAAACAAAACAACAATCTCAGTGGACAAGGCTCCTCGCTTTGTGAAGGTCAACAGAGGGACATCGATTGTACTCAACTTTCCCTTTGCATTTTACAAAAGGACTATTTTCATGACTCAGACGTGTGACCTTTTGGTTATAAAGAGGTAACTTTACCAATTACTCCTTTTCGGTGATAAGTTGAAAGACAAGAAGAGGTATCACTAAAAGAATAAATAATTTCGTTGAGAAAATAAATGGAAAGAGGTTTAAAAAACTTAGAAAAAGGCGAGAGGTTGACTATATTGAGGTTAAGAAGTATATTTTTCATGACTTACCTTATAAAATGTGGTGTACTCTTATGAGTTATTAAAAGTTCAAATGGTGATCCTTCACTTCTTCCTTTCAAATTTCAACACTAATACGACTATATGAACACACTGTAAATTAGATATTGAAGTGAATATTAAAATCATCCATAAAATCTAGAATACTGATGTGATATCATATATCAAAATATAAGAAATAATTTAATACTGATGTGATATCATATATCAAAATATAAGAAATAATTTATTTATTCTTGCTTTCTTCGAGAGGGTGTAGCGAAAGGCAATCACACTCCAATATAGTGCGATTAGTGCACTGTTAAAACCTAAACCATGAGCTCTAGTTGTGTTTTATTCAAGGAAATCCAATGTCCTACAATCCGATGTACCTAGAGATAATCATCTTGTGTAGGTAATTGCTACATCCACGTTAGTAGAAATTCGCAATAATCAAGCGAAGTTCACTTATTGTAATTTTTAATCAACTAATTAACGAGACGTTTAGAAATGGTAAATCACTGGGGATTCTGGCCTATTACATCGTTGTAAACTATTAATATACGCAAAGTGGTGTGAACAAAAACGAATATATTCCTGACGTGAAGGATTCCTTCCATATTTTGACGTATAGCCTATAAATCGTTAAAGATATGTAAATAAAAGACGGCTCAAAATAAAAATATATCGAGAATAAGATGCTTTGAAAGGGACACCGTTAATCTAAAGTCTAAACATAGCTATATCATCATCGATTTCCAGCGTTCTTCATGCTTTCAATTTGATTATATTATTGATTTCCAGCATTCTTCATGCTTTCAATTTTATTATATATATGTAGATAGAGTACGCAATATGATTAAACCACACTAGAGTCTAGACTTCAAACAAATTGTTTGTGACAAAATGGTGACTACCAGTCCTCGAACGGATTCGTTGGACCATCGGACGGAACTTCTGTCGCCGGCTGCCAATGACGGGGATCTAACCATGGCAAGCGAATCATCTTGGCAACTGCATCTGGATAAGTCCCGGTTGACGGAAAAGAGAGCAGATCCTCATGTCAGCTGTGGAAATTTGCTGTACACTATAAGTAAGTTACCTGTTAAGCCTGTGTCCATGGCGAAAGCGAAGTTTTTTATTCTTAAAATTCTATCACGATTCTAACAATTCAGTTCTGTGGCATGATGGGACGGTTCAATTCGCAAGAACAGAAACATGCTTTTGGGTCATGATTTTGAGTCACTGATTAAACTTCTCTAACAGAAAGACAGAAGAGGATTGCGCAGTATTACAAACGACAGGAAAAGATCCTCCAAGGGTTCAGGGAAGTAGATTCATTTCTTGAGCTGGGAATTTTACCTGGAAGTTTAACCGAGGTTCTTCGTTCATACCATTTAATTATATGCTCATAGTCTCATGCCATACCTTGCTTTTCATCCCCTTCAAGGTCAAGACCAACTCCAAACATCCTTGTAGATCCTCGAACATGGATTCGCTTAGGTATTTCCTGACTTCTGTTTGCTTTTGAATTGTTTCAGGAGGAAATGAAGCAGCTGGCAAGAAATGAGAAGTTGGCAATATACGTATCAAACGTAGCCAATTTTTTTCTTTTCATAGCAAAAGTGTATGCTTCTGTTGAAAGCAAATCGATGGCAGTAATAGCATCAACCTTGGACTCTCTGTTGGATCTCTTGTCAGGTTTTATCCTGTGGTTCACAGCTCATGCTATGCGAAAGCCAAATCAGTATCGCTATCCTATTGGCAAGCACAGAATGCAACCTGTGGTAAACCCATTAGAGAGAACAAAATTTATATAGGATAAATATGCCGCTTGTAAATGGTTGAACATTCGTTTCTTTTTGTTTATTTACACTTTGTTTCAGGGAATTGTTGTTTTCGCCTCGGTCATGGCAACTCTTGGACTACAAGTGTTGTTTGAATCAGGAAGACAGCTTGTTAACAAGGTATGCATCAATGAAGAAGCTAAGTTTGGACGGTAATTATTTTTCGGTCATCCATTTTTGCTACTTTTTCTGTTGCAGGTTCAACCAGAGAGGGATCCTGGCAAAGAAAAATGGATGATTGGGATTATGGTCTCTGTGACAATGGTAAAATTAGCGCTTACAGTATATTGCCGCAGATTCAAGAATGAGATTGTGAGGGCCTATGCTCAAGATCATTTCTTCGACGTGGTTACTAATTCAATTGGTCTAGGGACTGCTGTATTGGCCATCAAGTTCTACTGGTGGATTGACCCTTCTGGGGCCATTTTAGTAAGTTGGAATAGCTAGTAGCAAATATATGCATAACAATAACATGGATTAATAGGGCATGCTTCTTAAATCTCATCTTAATCAAGAGATAAAGCTAATAGCAAATCCTATTGAGATGTGAAATTTTCTTTCGATCTCCAACAAAAGAACTTTTCAATCTGATCCAGATAGCCCTGTATACAATGGGCAACTGGGCGAATACAGTGATGGAGAATGTTTGGTCATTGATAGCAAGGACAGCACCGTCAGAATACATAGCAAAGCTCACATATTTGATATGGAACCATCACCAGGAGATTAAGCACATTGAGACTGTCAGGGCTTACAAGTTTGGATATCATTACTTTGTGGAGGTTCACATAGTCTTACCTCAAGACATGGCCATTAGTGAAGCACATAATATTGGGGAAAGACTTGAGGAGAAGCTTGAACAACTTCCTGAGGTGGAAAGAGCTTTTGTTCATGTAGATTGTGATGCTAATCATGCGCCAGAGCACAAGCAAAAGCATCCGTGAGAAACGAGAAGATCACTAGTACGTACTACTTTTGGTTAGAAAACTTATTGATCACAATTCCTTGCTTAAAAACAAGCTCTTAAGTGCTTCGCAGGATAGAGGTGTCATCTTTAGCAATTGAATGGCTTTTGTGTCTTCACCATTTTGTTCGGTAGTACCTTTATTCATAACAAAGAACTATTATTTTCTTTTTTAGTTTCCTAATTATGTTTAGCAAGATTTATTTGATTGACATCATTAACTTATTCAGTTTATATATATATATATATATGAAAATGTCCATTGAATTCGATTTAATATGAAGAGTGATTAACAAATATAAATGATCTCAAGAACTAGTTCATAATGGTGAAGATAGGAAGATATGTATAACAAATATTGAACAAAGTCAATTCTTGCCAAGTTGAGGAAAATAATGGAGATTGGAAAGAAGTTGAGGTGTTGTCTTGATCACTAGACAATTTTGGTCAATTCAGGGACGCCTATAGGCTATGAGCCTATGACGAATTACTCAAAACTCAATTTTAGGGACTACGTAGGTTGTATCAAGTTGCCGGCGAACAGTCGACTTCCTTTTCAACAAGTAAAAAACAAAGAAGGAAGATTCCTTTAACGAAGATCAGTATGAGATAGCGTTAGAAGTCGAGGGAAATTATCTAACAACATATAATAAAATCCTGTAAATCAGATCTCCTAACTAATCCCTTTGCTTAGGTTTGACAACTGAATCAAAGCTTAGTCCGTTGACTTTGGGTTGAGCAGACCTCGGGCTCAAGTTTCAAACCTAATTATATGGGCTCAACCACACAAAAACTTAGGTTTGAGGTTGGATTTGCGGTCAAGCTGCCGAGGTTCTGCCTGGCTATTCAACGGGCAATGAACAAACAATGTCATTTTTTAAAATAAAAAATTGAACCTGGGCCCGAATTTGAATTCCCAACCCACCTATTGTGATCACTATTTTTGCTGTACTATTTTCGCTATTTGGCAAATTTTAGGAGGTGCCGAAAGAGCAAGTAAGTTAAGTGGCGAATGCTCAATTTGTACTTGTTTTGATACTTGTATTAATAATAAATTATATTATTAAAATCTATTCTTATATTATAATTCATAATAAATATACAAAATTTTAGTTACACTTAATCCTATATTTATCCTTGAAATGTCACATTTTTCAGATAGCTAAGATGTAATACAAAGTATATAGTCTCTTATTATAGTTTATAATAAATACTAAAATTAGGGATTTATTATGTGTTTCTTCAATTTGGCTCTTCAGCATTTTTAATTTACAATTCTTATCCAATAGTTTTTGATATATCGGCCACTATCTTTATGTCGACAAACTAAAACTTTGCAGCATATGTTAGTACGAAGATCTAGTAAGATACAACTTATTTTTATATTTGTTTTAGTCAATATAACACATACTAATTGGTGTAATATCATTTTTTTTTACTTCAGTGCACAAGCCTCTCGACTTTATGAAGATCGGAAAAAGGTTATCAATAATACGTAACCTTGTCTAACCGTGTACACCTTTATAAGACATTAAAGGCTTCCATAATGTCACGAGAGGAAGGAAAATTAATAGGAATAGTAACAACATCTAATGACTTGTCATCCTAATTGCTAATTGCAACTTTATAACTTGAAATCATAATTTAAACTTTTCACATAGTATCAAATTTAATTTTTAACATTATCATCACTTAATAACAGTTCACCCCCGCTACCACATTCAAGAGTCTTTCTCTTTTATTTGCGTCTTTCTCTTTTAACTTTGCCACCATAAAACTAGTATGCAATATACAATAAATTGGTATGAGATCTAATGATAGGCACGCCCCTAAAGGCATATGTTCTAAATTAGTATATAAAGGTAGTCTTTTCTTGATCTTTTTATAGCAATTATTATTTGTTAACAACCTTTAAAAAATAATGTAAAATGCAAAAGCTTAATTTATTAGCAAGTCTTTCTAACGTTTGATAGAAAATAATCCTTTTTAGTAGTTAAAGTTAAGCTTCTTGAAATCTATACACATTCCCATCCATTTTGAACCCTCGTTAACATTAACTCATCATTTTGATTTCTTATCATTGTCACCCCAGTTTTCTTTGACACAATATGTACTAGGCTCACCTATTCACTATATAAACTTGAATAGGTTATATTTAATGATAGGCCCCTATCCCAAAACGACTAGACGACCTACCCCACACCCCACGGTTGTAGCAGCCCTTTACCGTAAGGTACACACCGGGATGCCCGCAGGTTATTCCGGTACATATTCTACGATAAGGGTGAGCTACGAACAATCATTATAATCACTTCACATGGCATCATAACAAAACATCAATATATATATAAAAACACGATCTTTTAAAACCAAATTTTTCTCATTTCATTTCATCAAAATCAAACTGTTTACACGTGTATCATCCTGTACTGTCTGTATATAAATCTAAAAACCTAGTACAAAATGCTATATGAAAGAGGAAAAACATCAGATCTATCTAGGCCATCTACAAAAGTCCCAGCTGACCGACCTGTGAGCCATAACTTCTCTCGCCAAAACAATCTACACGGCTGGAAAAGCCCCTGAAAAGACAACGTTGCAATTTTAGTGAGTTTTGTGAACTCAATGAGGTAACCATCATCGATGATTCACTCAATTCATACAACACATTAAACATAGCACGATTTTCCATCAATCAAAAGTCACACATTTTTCACATAAGCAAAACTTTTATTTTCACATAAGTATAAGACATTATGCCTTTCACTCAATCAAGCATGGCATATGCATTTCATTCATGAAAGCATTATCAGATAATGACAGTTGTGACCGGAGCAGCCACCGACTAGAGCTTAAAGCTTAACGAGTGTATTTGAACCTCGAGCTCAACAGTGATTTAGAGCCTCAGGCTCAACGTTTAATGAGCCCTATAAGGGACAGTTCAGGCACTCGGTCACATCACCGTAATAATTGAAAAAGTGTCCCTAAATATAGCTCACTCTTATCGTAGGATATGTACCGGAATGACCTGCGGGCGTCCAGGTGTGTATCCTGGGGTAAGAGGGTGCTACATTTAGGGACATAATTAATCACATATGCCATAAACGATCACATATATCATAAATAATCACATCATAGGCATGTAGGTCTCCAATTCACATACAAGTAGCACTTCAATAACACAACTCCCCAGTACACAGTCATCAGACATTTTTTCCGGAATCCATAATCATAAACAAATCACAGTCCACCATTATCCACCACAAATCATAAGGAAACAATAATTGAGAGAAACCGTCTAAGTTACTCACCAACAGCTTCCGAAGCTAATGCTTGGAAGTCCCGGCAACGTCTGTGGGTTGACGTTCTAAATGCACCTCTATAACAAATAAATTATACATATATCACAAATTGTGCAAATCAGAAGAATATAATAATGCACAGGCAGGAATTGAAATGTGTACAATGCATGTTCGTGACAATCTCGGTATCATTTCATAAATCTCATCATAAAACCCTTCCCATATTAAAACTCATTTATTCAAATTTTTTTTCTAAAATTCCAAAAAGCATAACTTTTCACTCAGAGCTCCAAATTTTACACATTTGATATCAATGGAAAGATAACATAAAGCTCTATAATTTCCATGAAGGACTCAAAGACAAATTCTACCTCTAGAGGGGTCAAAATTCACTTCAAAATATCTGTCCTGTAAATCTTATCCTAACAGTTACACAACTTCTAAAAATCATAACTTCCTATTCCATTGTCCAAAAATTCTATGCTTTATATAAATGGAAAGATCAGAACACATTCTACAAC
>JAOSBO010000002.1:14966373-14977212 GCA_027563915.1 Erythroxylum rotundifolium
AATTTTCTTAGGTTCTAATTTAGAAACAAAAGCTACATTGGCCTCTCTCCTAAACTTAGATCTAGTTCTCACTCCTTATAATGTTTCTCTTATAATCAGGTTTTCTGGGTGAGAAAACTTATATCTCTAGTCTTTTCTTAAACTAATATTTTCAGAAATATCCACTACTTTTCAGATGGCTCATCTGATGGTAATCGTCTGGGTTACTAACTAAGGAAGTAGATAGAGTTTAATCATCAGAATTGTCTCTCTTATCTAGATAAGAATCATCATTAAACTTTACATGCATAGATTCTTCAACAGATTTAGAAACAAGATTATAAACTCTATAAGCTTTAGATCTAATAGAATAACTTAGAAAAATTCTTGAATTGATCTTAGAATGAAATTTATCCAAATTTTCTTTTGTATTCAAAATAGTGCATTTACAACTAAATGGATGAAAGTAAGAAATATTTGGTTTTCTTCCCTTCCATAACTTATATGGAGTTTTAATTAAAATAGGTTACAGAAATACTCTATTTTGTATATAACAAGTTGTATTTACAAGTTCTGCCCAGAAGTACTTAGGAAGATTCATTTCATATAGCATAGTCCTTGCTATTTCCTGAATCGTCCTGTTCTTTCTCTCTACAACTCCATTTTGTTGAGGGGTTCTAGGAGCAGAGAAAATATGAAAATTTCCATTCTCTTCAAAAAACATTTTGAATTTATCATTTCCAAATTCTCCACCATGATCACTCCTAACTCTGCAATAGAAATTCCTTTTTCATTTTGTAACTTTTTGGCTAAAACTTTAAAGCATTTAAGAGATTCATTTTTATAAGATATAAACAATATCCAACAAAATCTAGTAAAGTCATCAACAATTATAAAACCATACTTCTTTCCACCAAGACTTACTGTTCTTGTTGGTCTAAACAAATCTATATGTAACAATGCTAAAGGTCTAGATGAAGTTACAATATTCTTAGACGAAAAGGATGTTTTAACTTGTCTTCCTTTCTGACAACTCTCACAAAAGAAATCTTTGTTAAAACTTATCTTTGGTAAACCTCTTACTAAATCATGTCTAACTAATTTGGAAATGTGTTTAAAACTAACATGACCTAGCTTTTTGTGCCAAATTAGTTTTTCATTCTCTTTTGATATAAGACATGAAATATTTTGACTTTTCAAATCATCTAAGTTAATTTTATAGAGATTGTTTTGTCTCTCAGCAAAAAAGAATATGGTCCCGTCCTTGTTTTTAACTAAACAAGAATTTTGACTAAAGGATGCTTCAAAACCATAATCACATAATTGACTTATATTGATTATATTATACTCTAAACCATCAACTAGTAGAACATTATTAATAGATGAAAAGGAATCTTTACCAATTTTGCCGATCCCAATTATTTTTCCCTGCTGGTTGTCTCCAAAAGTTACTAATCCTTCTAGCTTATGTTGGAGGTCTAGGAACATAGACCTTCTGCCCGTCATGTGTTACGAGCAGACACGATCTAAGTACCATTGATGGTGGTTGCTTCTTCTAAGTAAGGAGATCTACATTATATATTATATCCTTCTTAGGTACCCATATTTTCTTGGGTCCTTTGGGGTTTAGTCTTATAATTATTCTTAGAATAATAATAAAAATACTGATTCTTTTTCTTTCTATTAAGAACAAAATTCCTATTATGAAGAACATTACTATTATGAATAGTATTTCTACCAGAAAAGCCTAAACCACTTTTATCATTTGAATGTCTAGAAAAGCCTAAACCACTTTTATCATCTGGATGTCTATAACTTCCAATCATATCATTCATCTTTTTTTTACTTACTGTAAATTTTTATAAATCTACTAAAAGAATATTAATCCTTTGTTTTAACTGATTAATCTCCTCATATTTATCTACAATTTCTTTCTTTTTCATATCGTCTACTTATTTCTTAAGACAGACGTTTTCTTCTTCTAAGATTTTTGTGTTCTTAGAATTTTCAACAAATTTCTTTTTCAACAATCTATATTGTTTTAAAACAGCATGTGAATCTTCCAACAATTCTACATAGGCATGCTGAAGATCATTAAAGTTGGAGATTACCTCATCATCGCTTGCACCTTCAACTACTAAGCATATATCTGCTTGTTCTGATGATTCTGAGTTGGATTCAAATTCAGATTCAGACAAATCCAGATCTTCCCATGTTGCCATCATGCTTTTTTTGTTTTCTTGACTCTTCTTTTTTTTCTTTTGAGCAAGGGGCATTCAGACTTGTAATGTCTTGGTTTATTACACTCATAGCAGACGATAGAGCTTTTCTCATTCTTCAAATAGTCTTTGCTAATCTTTTTGAAAGAGGAGTCTTTACTTCCCTTTTTTCTTTTTCCAAATCCTTCTAATTTTTCTTGAAATGAAGGATAGTTTGTCTTCATCTTCACTTGAACCTTGGTCAGATTCACTAGCATCATCATTCTTGATTTCTTTGATCTTTAATTCTTTTGAAGACGTAATTCTATTTTTTTGCATTTTTTGATTCTTCTAACCAGCCTTCAATGCAATAGATTTATCCCTTCTGGGTTTATCTTCTGCATCAAGCTCTACTTCATGGATTTTTAGTGAACCAAGCAATTCTTCTTGCTTTAACTTGCTTAAATCCTTGGCCTCTTGTATTGTTGTTACTTTGGGTCTCCATCTTTTTAAAAGACTTACGAGGATTTTTTTGACATGATCTTGACTATTGTAGGTTCTCTCCAAAGCTTTAAGTCCATTAATAATTGTTTGGAATCGTCAAAACATTTGATCAATAGACTCATCATCTTTCATCTTGAATAGCTCATACTGATGAACAAGAATACAAATCTTGGATTCTTTCACCTAGTTTGTGCCTTCATGTGCAATGGCTAATGTACCCCACATTTCCTTTGCAGATTCACATCCATGAATCTTAACATATTCACTTTTGCTTAGAGCACAACTTAAAAAGAACTTGTCCTTTGAATTTAATTCAATACAAGCGTTTTGATCAGCTGACCATTGGTAATGAGAGATGCTTTTCCCTTCGAAGTTTATTGGACTATATGGACCACTTTCAATGATATCCTAAAGATCAATCTGTGTGGATTCTATGAAGAGTCGCATCCTGTCCTTCCAATAATGATAATCTTCACCATTGAATGTAGAGGGTCTTGAGGTGGAGGCACTTTCAGCTATAAAAAGATGTGAATCAACTATGGATCTTTGTCCTCACTTTGTAACAGTGTTTCTTGGAAACTTGCACTTTGATACCAAAGTAAATCACTAGTTAATATAGGAATCACATATAATATGTAAAACACACAAGAAGGGGGGTTGAATTGTGTTAAATCGTCTAAGATAGTAATCTTTAGAATCTTCTTGATTTTTTTAAAAAACTCAGACGATTACAAAACAACATACTTAATTCATTTAAGTAACGTAACAGTAGAAAAGTATCTATTCTTCTAACAACAAGAAATTAAAAAGATAAGGGTCAGAGAATATGACACCGCGATTTATACTTATTCACCCTTAACCTTTGGGCTACATCCAATCCTCAAAATTTATCTAAGAATCCCTACCTCTTGCAAGTTTACAAGTATTATTTCTACTCTTCTAGAGCCTCTTCAAGTCTCTTTCGCAAAGTATTCTTTATCTGTTATCTTAGCCTCTTTAGGCTCTAGCCTTCCTTTCACTTGAAAAGATATTGTTTGAACTTTCTACACTCATGTTACAGGTGTTCTTGATCTCTCTTCTTCCTTCTTTTCACTCAGGACATTTTTTTATAGTATACTCGCTTGATTACAAAATTATTTCATGTAAGTATAAGTAAGTAAAAAGTTGTTTTGTCTACAGCTACAACTGATATTTATAGTCTAATTCGCCAATGGTCTTCTTGAGAAAACTACTTATAGAATCTTCAGAGAACAATTATTAGTTAAGTCTTGTAACCAACTCTACTAACTAACTAACTGACATTATAGATTATTCTTCAATTATGTCGTCTTGATTTGATTTGTATGCTTCGTCTTATGTCTTCGTTTTAGACATGT
Organism: Erythroxylum rotundifolium; assembly: GCA_027563915.1. NCBI lineage: Eukaryota > Viridiplantae > Streptophyta > Magnoliopsida > Malpighiales > Erythroxylaceae > Erythroxylum > Erythroxylum rotundifolium. The sequence goes on from JAOSBO010000002.1 coordinate 14,970,431, forward strand.
GACTTCATCTTGTCTATCTTACACTTTGTCTTAGTTAGCTCTTGAATATCTTCTTGATTTGAAGATTTGTGCTACTTACATTTATCTGTGCACTTAACAAACTCATCAAAATAGTTCACACACCTCTTTTATTATTGTTATTTGACTTTCATCAAAATCAATAGAAGAAGTGAAATCTTCTTGACTTAACATGATATGAGAATGTTATCTATGGTTAAGGGATGGCCTAATGAATAGTTTTTAATGAAGGAATTAGGAGAGGCTACCTATGTTCTAGGGATCAAACTTATAAAAGATCGTAAGAACAAACTGATAGCCTTGTCTCAACTAAATTACATTGAAAACATGCTCAATAAGTTTGCCATGCAAGATTCCAAGAGGGGTTTCACACCTAGTAGACATGGAATCAAACTTTCAAAGGAGCAAGCACCTAAGACCCAAGAGGAGGTCGAACACATGCATAACATTCCTTATGCTTCAGTAGTTGGAAGTTTAATGCATGTTATGCTTTGCTCTATACTGGATATATGTTATACAGTGGGATTGGTAAGTAAATTCCAGTCCAATCCAGGAATGGAGCATTGGACTGTGGTTAAGTGTATACCGTAGTATCTTTGTAAGACAAAGAACTTAATACTTGTTTACTTTAGAAGTAATCTTATTCTGACAGGATATACGGATTCTGATTTCCAATCAGATGTTGATTCAAGGAAATCAGCTTCTAGTTCTATAATTGTTTTAGGAGGTAGAGCCATAGTCTAGAGGAGTATCAAACAATCTTGTGTTTTTGATTCGACTATAGACGCTAAGTACATTGTTGCTTGTGAAGCAGTGATTCTTATAATATACATGTTTCCCATTCATCTCTGTGTATATGTATATTACTTACAAAAGAATCTCAGTACCTTATGACTAGATATATAAAGATCATAAAAACCAAACTCATTTGTTTTATTAATAATAAATATTTTCATTACAAAAGTAACTGGAAGAAAATTAAGTTTTAAACAAATACACTTGCTTTCTAGGGCACTATATTTACATAACTCCAACAATCTCCCACTTTCCCTAAAGCAAGTTTGACATATCCTTCATTCCCATCCCTACTAAGTGACCCTCAAAATTTTTTTGAGACTGCATCTTTGTAAACAGATCAGCAAGGTTTTGCTTCGTAGGAATCTTTACCACATTCACTTCACCGCGTTGTATTATCTCCCTTATGAGATGATACTTTCTCTCAATGTGTTTGGCAGCTTTATGGCTTCGAGGTTCTTTAGAATTAGTCACTGCCACACTACTATCATAATAAAGTGTAATAGCCCTTTCTACCTCAGAAACCACTTCCAAATTATTAAGGAACTTGCAGGTCTAAGTCCAAACGACCTGGAGAAGCTTCTCGCTAAACTCGACGAGATGAGTCTCAAGATTGATAGGTGTGATGCTGCCCGCCTTGAGTTTGAGGCCATGAAGAATAAGAGGCTTCTTTTGCTCCATTGGGAACATTTGAGGAAATGAGAGACACTTCCCAAGTCACTCAGTCCTGAGATGATGAGTTTGAGGACGAGGTAAGCCATCTAAATAATTCTGGTCGTAATGAATTGAGATTAGGTGGAAATGGCACAAGAAGGATAGGGAGAGGCCCTTATAGTGCAAGCCGTATAAGACTTGTTATGAATGTGTTTCAACCTATAATTGATCGGAATGACCAAAATGATGATGTGTTTAATTTCAAGGTTGATATTCATAAGTTTGTTAGTAAAATTGATGCGGACGTTTTCCAATAGTGGATGTACACCGTTGAAAGGATCTTTGAATTAAAGATGTAACTGATGATAAGAAAGTGAAACTTGTGGTTATGAAATTCAAAGGGTATGTTGCCCTTTGTTAGGATAATTTGCAGAATAGGAGAATAAGAGAAGGGAAGCAGAAAATCTCTAGTTGGACCTGTATGAAGATTGACTTGGAAGAAACTTTTATGACCCCTCAACATAGGCAGAAATGCTTGAGGCGATGTTTGGGTTGAATCAAATAAGAGGCCGGTTGAAGAATACACAATGGATTTTGAGCAATTCTTGTTAAAATGTTGGTTAGAAGCAAGTGAAAAAGTAATTGTCATAAGATTTACGAAAGGACTTGACCAAGATCTACAAGACATGGTGAGTCTTTATACCTAAGATTCCTTTGCTGAATTAAAGAGTCTCTCATTTAGATGTGAGACAAGTTTAAACAATTAAAAAGCCAAGAAAAACTCATTTAAGTTGAGCCCCAACTATAGTCAAAGAACCAGGCCATTCCAACCACCTTTCAAGCCTAAATTCATCCCACCTCAAGCCTCCCCACAAAAAACACCACCACCACAACCGAAGTCAAACAATTCACCTTCACCTTACACCCCAAAAATTCCCTACACTCGTAGTAATTCTCAAAGTCCAAAATCCAAGCTTAGATGTTTCAAATGTCAAGGGTATGGGCATTTTCAATCCGAATGTCCAAATAGGAAAATTATGACTTTGCAAGAGATGGAGGAAATTGACAATGCACTTAAATGAGAAGAAGCTACCCTATTTGGTGATGAAGTGCAAGAAGAGGAAAATGGTAGTGATGAGACAATTATGGCTAGTGGAGAAGACATAGAGGCAGAAGTGTTAGTTTTGCTTAGAATTCTTAATAGTGAGAATGGGGTGAAGATTGGAAGAGAAAATCTCTCTTTCATACAAAGTGTATAACCGGTGGTAAGAAGTGTAATGTAGTGATTGATAGTGGAGCTTGTGAGAATGTGGTTTTCAATGAAATGGTGGACAAGCTTAGCCTGAAAACCGAACCCATTTCATGTCCTTATAAGCTCACATGGCTTGACTAGAAGCTTGAGATAAAAGTTTCCAAGAGATGTCTAGTTCTTTTTGCTATGGGGAAGTACGAAGATGAAGTATGGTGCAATGTTATCCCAATGTCGACTTGTCGTTTGCTTTTGGGCAGGCCTTGGTTGTATGATAGGGATGTTAGTCATCAAGGAAGAGCAAATACATATTCCTTGAAGCATAAAGGCAGAAAATTCTTGTTGAAACCAATGAGGCAGGATGTTAAGAAAAAGGTAGAAAATGATGCAGTTTTGATGAGTATTGAAGAGAGGAAGGAAATTGTTGATAAACTGCCTTCATTTGCGCCATTAGATGTGGAAGATGAGGTTAGACTGAAGCTACCCATTCCTAGACTTGTTAAAGATTTGATTGATTAATTTCCTAGTGCTTTCCCTAATGAGCTTCCAAAGGGCTGCCACCATTGAGATCTATTCAACATGAGATAAACTTCACTCCTAGAGCACTAATTCCACACAAACAATCCTATAGGATGAGTCCTAAAGAAGGGGAAACTTTGCAAGCTATTGTTGAAGAGTTGTTGGAGAGACAGTTCATTATGCCTTTAACAAATCCATGTGTAGTTCCAGCTTTTGTGGTACCAAAGAAGAATGGTAAATGGAGGACTATGATAGATTCAAGAGCAGTTAACAAAATCAAAGTCAAGTATAGGTATCCTATTCCTAGACTTGATGACAAGCCTGACCATCTTCATAGAGCAACAATCTTCACTAGATTTGATCTTGCCAATGGATTTCATCAAATCTGTGTGAAAGAGGGAGATGGGTGGAAAACAACTTTCAAAATAAAGGAAGGACTTTATGAGTGGCTTGTCATGCCAAGGGGAATGTCAAATTCTTGATCCACTTTCATGAGGCTAATGAATGAGGTACTTAAACCTTTCCTTCACAAATTTGTTGAAGTGGAGTTTGATGATATCTTGATCTTTTCTAAATCTCTAGATGAACATGTACTGCATTTGAAAAGTGTCTTTGATGTCTTGGCTAAAGAGTCTTTGTATGCCAATGTTGAAAAGTGCCATTTTGTGATCATTCTTTGACTTTCCTAAGATTTGTCATTAGCTAAGATGGTATTAGGATAGATCCCTCAAAGGTCCAAACTATTCTAGATTGGTCGATCCCAATAAGCCTTTTCCAAGTTAGAAACTTTCATGGTTTTTGTTCATTCTATGGGAGATTCATTAGGAATTTTAGTACTATAACTTCTCCTATAATCGAATGCATGAAAAAGGTTTCTTTTAAGTGGACAAATCAGGCCACTATTGCATTCAACACTTTGAAAAAATTTGATCACAAAGGCACCAGTTTTAAAGTTAGCTAATTTTAGTGCACCATTTGAACTTGAGTGCATGCAAGTGGGGTAGGAATAGGGGCTGTTTTGCGCCAAGAGGGTAGACCAATTGCATTCTTTAGTGAAAAACTCAATGATGCTAGAAAACAATACACAACTTATGATACAGAGTTTTACGTAATTGTTAGGGCGGATAGACATTTCCGGCCTTATTTGTTGGCTAACCCTTTCATTCTCTTCACTGATCATGATGCTCTAAAATACATCTAAAGTCAAGTCAACCTAAGTCAAAAACATGCTACTTGGGTTGAATTCCTGCAATCTTTTGACTTTGTCATAAAGTATAAAAAAGGGGTCACAGATGTTGTCTCCGATTCCTTATTAAGAAAAATTCTCTTTAAGTTCAATGCATGAACATGTTATAGGTTTTGATGACATTAGGAGGGTGTATGAGAGAGAAAAAGATTTTGGTGAAATTTTTACGAGGACTGAGGAAAATAATGGTGCATTTAGGGACATTGTTTTGCATAATGGTTACTTGTTTAAAAATGGTTCTTGTTGTGTTCCAAATTGTTCTTTAAGGGAGGTAATCTTGAGAGAGGTCCATAGAGGAGGGCTAGCTGGCCATCTTGGGAGAGATAAAACCTTTAAACAAGCCCATTCTAACTTCTATTGGCTGAGGATGTTTAAGGAAGTAGCGAGGCTTATGAGTGGTTGCAATACTTGTAATAGGTCAAAGATGACATCCCAAGCCCACGACCCTTATACACCTTTACCCACACCAAACAAATGTTGGGAGGATATGAGCATAGATTTTGTGTTAGGTTTGCCTAGGACTAGGAGGGGGTTTGATAGCATTATGGTTATTGTGGACAGATTTTCTAAAATGACACATTTCATTCCTTGTGCTAAATCTAATGATGCTCAACATGTGATGGACTTGTATTTCCATAATGTTGTCAAATTGCATGGTATTCCAATAAGTATTGTGAGTGATAGAGATGTGAAGTTTGTGAGTCATTTTTGGAGAGTGTTATGGGTTAGATTAGGGACAAAACTCAAATTTAGCACAACTTTTCACCCACAAATAGATGGCTAAACCGAATTGGTCAATAGGTCTTTAGGGGGGATTTTGAGGAGTTTGTTGAGAGGAAAAACAAAGAATTAGGATGCCACGTTGCCACAAGCCAAATTTTCTTGTAATTGTTCCAAGTCAAAGTCAATCGAATTCTCACCATTTGAAGTTGTTTATGGATCAAATCCATTGACTCCTATTTCCTTGACTCTGTTTGTTCAAGATAGGCCTTTTCAAAGCATTGTAGCTGAGAAAAGGGCCCAAGAAATTGTTAAAATGCATGAATAGGTCCGAGAGAACATAAGGAAGCATAATGAAGCTTACATGAGGCAAGCTAAGAAGAAGAAGCTGGTGGAATTCAAGGAGGGTGACCTGGTTTGGGTTTATTTAAGAAAAGAAAGGTTTTCCAAGGATAGGAAGTACAAGCTTAGTGATAGGGCAGAAGGTCCATTCAAAGTGCTCAAGAAGATCAACAACAATGCCTTCAAAATTGAGTTACCAGCCCATTATCAAATTTCAAACAGTTTCAATGTAAGTGATCTAAAGCTTTATGTGGAGGATACGATGATTGATTCAAATTCTTCTAGTGAGGCCGGTTCTTAAGAGGGAGAGGAAGAAAAAGATCATGGAGGAATGGGTGAAAGTGAAATAATAGGGTCTGGTGGTTGTTGGAAAAGTGTTGTGCAATTTGGTGTTTATCGAGTAAAACTGGAACATGGAATTTGAAGGCATTTTCTGGTTTAATTGATTGGGAATTTGGTTTCTAAGAAAGAAGAGAAGTTGTATAACCTTTTGTGAACTACAATTTAGAATTAAGAATCAGGTCAAAAGAATAAGGGATAGTCAAGTTAGGTTAGTTTTCCTGAATACATGTTGGGCTGGGCGGTTGATTGGTGATGGTCGGGAAAACTGGAAATTTTGGGATGGCTAGAGTTAAAATTGGGTAGAAACCCTTCTGAAGATTTCTAGTGGAAGAAGTGAACAATGCTATGGCTTTAGAATCACCTAAATCAGACAATCACACAAAAGGTTATGAATTTTCTCGTACAACTGGTCAGACAGAATTCTTGAGATCAAATTAAATGAAGCAATGAACAAAGTTGAATGTTTTCGAAAAACAAACCCAACGATTGTTCTTCAAAGAAACAATAAAAAACCCAGACAATCTCTTGCTAAATTGAGAGAAAACCTCACCCTTTGTCACCTATATTTTTCTGAATAATCTAAAATAGGAAAACAAAGAGCTAAAATAGGAATTTTTTTGGGCAGTCACAAGAATCGACTCCTTATATTCCTAATCTATAGTTTCATCTCATTAAAACAAAAAATAAAAGTTGTAATAAAGTCTCACAAAACAGCTAATTAAAACAAACTAAAATAAAGTCTTCAAACCAAACCAAATACACTAATCCGGACCATTATTAATAGAAAATAAAACTAGTAATAAACCGGACCAAAGTCATCAAAAATAAATGTCTTAAAAATTCTGCTAAGCTTGGAATTCGACCTCATGCTCATCAAGTCCATAGACACACATTTTG
>JAOSBO010000002.1:14999519-15015247 GCA_027563915.1 Erythroxylum rotundifolium
CCATGTTGTACTTTGCTTATGGATGTGAATCTAAAACTTAGTTTAAGTATGCCTTGTAATACATTCTCAATTAAACTACGCAACCCCATCCTTCAAATCCTGGGTCCGCCCCTGGGAGAATGTAGTGAGGAGCAAGAATCATGTGGTGAGGACTTTTTAAGTCCAATCAGGAAGTTGCTCAAATGCTACAAGTCGTTTGTCGATTTTCATAACTTCAACATTATTTTATTCATGTTTTTTTTTAGTAATGTTATGTAATATGTTGGCTTTCAAGTTTGGTGGGTTTCTTAAGAGAAATTAAAATATTTTCTATATGTGATTATTTATTTTGTGATACTCGAGAAGTAAAAATAATTTATGACCTCTGTAAACTTTCTTTACTATGCGAATATATGACAACTTATAGTAAATGGGGTGGCTTTTAGAGTGATTATTTATTGAATTATTAGTCTACTTTTTCTTTGTAGTATGAGGACCCAGTGCGACAAGAGGCAGCATAGAAGATAGTTCTTGGAGAACAGCTTGAGGAGAAAGAATTGGTTTCCTTGGCAAAGGTTATAACTCTTATTTCTTTTCTTATAGCTGGTTGTGAGATGAGTAACTATTAGCTTTTATCACTTTGGGGTCTTGAAAAGGATGCAATTGTGAATAATTGGATAAAACTGGCAATTAGTAAGGTCAGTTTATATATAACGCAATGGTCAAGGAACATGTGTGAGATATCTCGTTTCTAAATTGCATATCTGGTTATTATTATAGTTGCTAAAAGTGATTTTTTTTTATTCTCCTGCTTCTAGTGGATTCTTTGACCTTGGGTTTAACTTTTCGGGTTATAAGTTTTCTATGTGCAAGTTTGGAATTTTTTTTGTTCAATGATTTTGACGATTGTTTGAAATAATGGATGATCATTTGAGTTGGATTGCATGATAATTGTTTATGAGAATGAAACCTTTGTGATTTTGTCGTCAGGGACCTCTGTTTCTTCCTAACTTAGAGGTTTAATCATATATATTTTGGTTCTTTGTGTTTTGTTTCTTGTTGGTAATATTACTTTTGAGCTTTTATGGTTGGTGATTTTGGGTGATTAATGTGGTAACGCAGTTGGGCATTGGTTAATGTGATCGTTTACTTATGAATGTTGTTAAGAGTTCTAGTTATTGTAATTTCTTTTGTTCAATGTATAGGTAGATATACAAGTAGCAGTAGTGTTCAAGACAAATGATATACTCAATTGAAAATGAAAAATGTCAGCAATGGCTAGGCTTTTGACTGGAGGAAGCTTATCACACACTCTTGCCAGTAAAGAAAAAAAATGGTAAGAATCATTTGTTATTTGCTAAGCGAATACAGTTTTGGATGTTTCAATATTGTACTCATACGAGACCTGTTATTTGGCAGGGGATTTTAGTAGGCAAACACTGGCTTTTCAATGCATATACAGAGAGTTACATGAGGCAGATAATGCGAATTTGCTTGATGAAGAAGGTAATTGTTTCTCGTTCATATGTTCAGTTGAAATGTACAGGGCCTTAGTTATATCATGTCAGTGGGGTTCGAATTTGCATATCGTATGTGAAGGAGGATTATGCTCCAAAAGTTGCAACAATTTTTCATCTTATTTACATCATTCATTGATGACTCTTTATTTAATTAGTCTCAAGTTCTTCTACTGCTTATGATTCTTGGCAGATATGCATGTTTTTGGTTTGATGCCTATGACTGACCCATTGCATCTGGTAAGATTTGACATTGCTATGAATTTTTGTGATGCCATATTTGTTTATGCGTCTTTTAATATTATATATGTATGAGCTATGGAAATTTACTTGCGCATTTATGGGCATACAATTGTGTTGGTTGCAAGTGCATATCAGTGCTAGAATATTTATGGATATTTGTATCTACTGATGTATTAGAATGTTTGACACTTGAAAACCTTAATGGATAATATACATCCACTTGAGTATTAAGCCTAAAGTGAGGTATAGTACTTGTTATATATGTGACTGCTCTTTTATTTATATATTTGTGATTGCGTCTACAATTGAAATTCATCGATTTCCTACTGTTTATCTGATTGTGCAATGCAATTGTGAAGGTTTGTTGCAATGCATGTAAAAAGCTAGTGAAGGTAAGTCAATATGTAGCTTATACAGGTTCTGAGTGTTTATTTGTTTCAGTTTGTCTTTTCCATTTGTTTGACCAATTTTCTCCCAATGTCTTCCAAAAGTTAAACAACTTGGTTTGCTTATTATTATTGCCTTGTGATAAATTGGGTGTTGCTCTCAATTGAGTTCTTTTCTTGTTTTTCCCTCCGAACATTTCTGCAGGAGAAATGTTGTTGCAACCTCCTGGTGGTATTGGTCACAGGAAACCTCCCAGGAAGGAAAAAAACATCACTAAACTCTTGTTCAATTATCCTCTGTTATATTTCACTTTAATAGTTTAATTTGGAATTTATCAAGAACTGGATGTTTGTTGAAGCTTTGCTTCAATGGCTACTTAAATACTTTTATCTCTCTCTTTTTTTAAAATGCTTTTCTCTCTGGCTTAGATGTTGGCATCTCTAAAATCGTGATATCATGTACAGCCAGATGGGGAGAATGAAAAGTCTTGAAAGCGGTCATCAGTTCTTTCATTTGTAATCTTCTTGTTATTGAGGTCTTACAGGTTGACTTTAGCTTATGTTATAGATTTATAGTCACATATTTTTATTAAAGGTTGGAGCACTTATTGCATATTAAGATTTTTTCTTTTTATATCTTAGCCATACTTAGACCAAGCTGCACCAGTTGGACAAGAAGAACAATTTGAATTTATAGATGTTGATGAAATAGCTGCCCTAGGATCTCATTTTGACAAGAGATCTAAATTACATCCTTCCTTCTTTATAGATACAAAAAGTGAGTCCTATTTGCTTCTTATTTTCAATCTTTTTATCTTTTGAAATTCAAAGCATTTCTATCCTTTTTTTTTTTACTTCCATGGTTAGCTTTGCAATATTTGTTGGCCTTTGTTTGGATGAAAGAAGTCACTTTCTCAACCTCAAATGTTGGCATTTCTTTGGTGTTACTTTTCTTGTTACTTTTCTTAAAGATGGGGAGTTGCTGTCACTTGCTAAAGGCAACATTAATTGCTCTATATTGATATTTAGCATTTCCTTGATGATAGAAGAATTATGTGCTCCTCTAATCTTGGCATCTGACTTTAGTTAAACCTTTGAGCAGTTAAGTAGGTTGCAGGAGTTGGCACTTCTATATTGCTACATGAGATGGTATTTTCCAGGAAATGCATGAGGTCAATTGGTTTTTAATAGCTTGTTTCTGCTTAAGTTTTATATTATTTTAAAGTTGTGTATCGTAATGCTTTTGTCTTGTAATTTAAGAAACTGTATAATGCACTTTAAATAAGCTTTTTAAAGTTTTATCCAAGAAGTTAAAGTGCCTTTTGCATGCATTTCATGTAGTTAGTCCGACATGGTTGGACAATGATTTTCTTAAGTTGCATTTGCCATTCTTCTATTATTTGAATGGATGAAAAACTTGGTATTGTGGTGTAAGTTTCTTAAATTTGCCTTCACTTTAGTTTTGCAATACAAGTATCGCTCTTAGTTCTCAATATGGATCTAACTATGCAATATTTTATAGTCTTTGTTTAGTTGAAGGAAGTTACTTTGTCAACCTCAAGTTTTTGTATTTCTTTGGTGTTGCTTTTCTTAGGGATGAGGAGTTGGTTGTCACTTGCTAAGGGCATCTTTAATGGCTCTATATTAGCATTTAACATTTCCTTGACAGAAGAATTCTATGCTCCTCTATTCTTGGCATCTGAAGCAAGGACTTCAGCTAAACCTTTAAGCAATCAAGTACGTTGCATGAGTTGGCACTTCTGTACTGCTACTTTGAGATGGTATTCTCCAAAAAATGTACGAGGTTAATTGGTTTTTAATAGCTTGTTTCTGCATAAGTTTTGTATTATTTTAAAGTTGTGTATCGTAATGCTTTTGTCTTGTAATTTAAGAAACCGTATAATGCACTTCAAATAAGCTTTTTAGAGTTTTATCCAAGAAGTTGAACTGCCTTTTGCATACATTTCATATAGTTAGTCCAACATGATTGGACAATGATTTTCTTCAGTTGCATTTGATATTATTTTATTATTTGAATGGATGAAAAACTTCTTATTATGGTGTAAGTTTCTTAAATTTGCCTACACTTTAGTTTTGCAATACAAATATCCCTCTTAGTTCTCAATATAGCTCTATTGTTTGCTTGAAAATGTCCATAAGGAAATTCTGATTGTGTTGATATGACATCAATGGTGGATGGTAAAGGAGTGAATCATGAGAATACAAACCCCTCAGCCTGTGTAATGCGAACTCCAACGAAATGCTCTAAATTGTATGCTTTCTTTGTTCTTTATAAGGTGTTATTGTTTCAAATTTCATTCATCTGCCTGTGTTTCTTCAAGGAGATGGGACACCCTACACCTCATCCATGTCCTCTTTTTTTTTATGAATCATATTTCTTATGTGTCATTGCATTTAATTGTACAATTATGTAAACTATGCTACAAATTCTATTCAAATAATTAAGATATTGGTTTTTTAGTGCCTATGAGAAATTACTTAAAATATCCCATTTGTGCATTTTTTTATGTTGGACAAGTGATGCAACTTTTACCCATAGGCCTCAATGTTAAACTTACTCTAAAAATTAGGAGTGCTTGCATGAACTTGTTATGATATTGGTCTAATTTATATGATCTACAACCATAACTTTTGGAAATGATACATCTTTGCAACATCAAATCTATCTGTTCTTTATAAAGTTTTACTTGTAAACTGTTGTTGTGAACCTGTGCAAATTTGTATATGCAGTTCCCAAATGTTACATAGTGGTTTTCTTTTTTTGTAATGTATTGAATCAAAATCTGTCTCAAGAAATATCTTCTTATTGAGTAGGCATTGAAAGCTCTCAAGTTTTTTATCCTTGTAACTCCAACTATTGTTATTATATTAATATTGTTTTATAACATCTCATTGATGATTGCCTTCCTTTTTATTCCTCTTTGGGAGTATATTTCACCAAAACTATTGTCGTTTGCTTCTTCAGTATTGGACTTCTGTTTTCTTTTATTAGCCAGTTTCTATTCTCTTGTCAATTCAAGTTTTTGTTTCATTAGATTGAAAGACTGCTTAAACAATTGTTGCTTCTCTTATTGACAAATGTACATGTACATGCACATGTTATATTCATTAAATGAATTGGAATTTGTTTGATGACCATTTGTATGCAATGACTTATGAGGATTATTTTCATGTATTCTCCAATAAGGGAATTGTATAAGCAATGTGCCTAAGAAACTGATTTGTGTAATGTTGTTGTTTATTTTAAAAGCTTTTAGCAAGCTTATGAATCATGCCAAATAGCAAGAGGGTTTTTTTCTAACGTTTATGCTTTATATTGCTTTTATTTCTACTTCTAATAGTCAGCAATTTATCCCCTGCAAGAGTTTTTTCATGCTCATTGAACTATTCTTTCTCTTAGTTAGGAGTGGTTCATTATTTTGTTGAATTGTTTTTGATAAAAATCTATATAATTTAAACAGATGTTCTAGTTCCCATTGCTACCAAAATATATTACTCCCAAAGGAACAATCATCTGCGGTCAACAATTGGTAATTTGTACCATACAGTAATAGTCAAAGGACCAAGTGATGGTCTAACATGTCTAAAAGTATCACTGGAAGTTATAAAGGAATTCCAAGGTCAAAGGGATATTTCAAATGATAAAAAATAAGACATGCTTAACAAGAAGGTTAGACCTTATGTTTCATTACTGTTAATTTGATAGGAGGGAAGACCTTATAAGTAGTTTTGTGATAGTCATCTTGAAGTTGTGTTCCTTTAAATAGCTAAAAGCATGAAAGAAATGTTCTACATAAAGTTCTTATGGAATACAAGGCACGTATATGATTGTGAGGGCAAGTTAAGCTTGACATATAGATTTAGTTGTTAAATGTAAACCTTGTCCAAATTTTATTTTGCTTTTGCCTGGACAATAAAATGGCCTCTCATTTTGAGAAAACTTAGGTTTAATGTTTATTGGTGGTGAAGTAATATGGTTTGTCCAATTTGAAATAATTTTTTTGATAAATTTATGGTTGTTAACGTTGTTCATTTTTACATTATTGCTCTTCAAACATAATGAGGCTACTGACTTGTTTCTCTACAAAAAAACTTTAATACCATACATGAGTGTAGGATCCATTTTTTAGCTAAGAAAGTAAATGAATGAAATTGTTTCTTGTAGTTCACTATGTTACCTTGACATAACTGTCTCTATATTTGAAAGCAATGACAATATTAAAAGTTTATTCTCTTGAGATTTGTTCTGACTTGTCCAATGATGCCTTGTTTGATTATCATGAAGCTCAAAATAGAAAACTTCATATAGAGCATAATTAACTTTTTTAGTCTGAAATGATATTTTAATCTATTCAAAGTGCAAGAAATCTTATACGGGACATACTTACTTAATTTACAAAAGTTATTTAAGTCATGAAAACTTGACCCTGTTATATTGAAATTTGGTGGGGTCAGGGGACCTCATGCTCCATTTCAACGAAAAAATCAAGTAGGAATCCTAGAAACTGCATCTGGTAAGTTGCCACTAGCAAATTCCTTGTTTATGCAGGTGAAAGTGGCTATGGACAAAGTCATGAAAGCAACGGATTTAGACACCTAGTGCTTTAGTGCTAGGGGTTGGTTATCTTGTTTGGGATCCATCCTATGATCTGCATATAAAAAAATTATGTTATTCCTATTCATTGCCCCTTATCCGTCAATAGAATTATCCACCAGCTTAGTATTTGGTTATTAACTCGTACTATATGTTCTTTCATGCCAAGTGGTTAGTTGCATGCATGCCATTGAATGCCAAAACTATGGGTTCAATGATTATGTTGTCCATGGATTCTCTTGTTTTTCCTTTGGTTTCTAAAATCAAAATTTTTCCTAAAGTTTCGAGCCACTTAACACCATTTACCCTTATTTGCAAAAATATCCCAAACTTGATTTGTAAACTTTGCAGTAAACCAAAAACCGGTGATGAAGAGGTACTTGTTGCAAAGTGTGCTCATAGATGAAAATTTGGAATAATCCAGACTGCATGTTCACTCCTAAGGTTTCTTCAGTTTGAATGGTAGCTATGACTGAAGTTGGGAAAAGATTGATTAAAAGACTATATACTGAATCTAGAAATACACCTTTAGCATTTTCGTCATCTTAAAGAGTTCAATATTGGATTTTTTTTGTTCGACAGAAACATACAACAATTTTGGTGAGGGCAATATGGTCAATTAGTTTAATTTGATTTAATTTGATTTTTTAATCATACTCATAATAGAAAACTCAAAATTCAATTTAAGTCAACACCATTTTTCATCGAAACAAGTAATAAATTCCATGTTTATTGATCTCGACACCAACAATTCACTTGGTGATGTTCCAAACACGACCAGCGTGGCCATGATAGAACTTGTGAGGCATGCCCTTGTGAATGATGCATTAATCTTATTATTGATGTAGTCATCGATCTTGTAGGTCCTAAGAAACCTAGTCAAAGAGATATAACCCTTCTTCTTAAATAGTGAACAAATCTCTAGTTCTCTCACAAAATCTGCATGGCAGACTTTTCATATGCTACATCAAGCCTACTGCTTTAACAATCATCACTGAATACTTCGTTGATCAAATTTCAGGCATTAGCGATATTTCATTCCACAACCTAATAATTACCAATTGACAAGATAATCCCCAAAGTTTATTATATCTCGGATGCTTGTAATCCTAATGCATTTTCAAACTCCTTTTGTTATTGTTTCCATGTCTTTTTTGCTATTTACTGATAACTATTATTAAACTATGTTTCTCCTGTATCATGTCTTATATTGTCGATCTCTTGTTTTAGTTCTATTTGTTCAGTTAGTAATTTCTTTTTAAAATAAAAACCTATTGATTCTTTTCCACCTTGGTCAGAATTTTCTTTTTAAATTTTCATTAGTTTACTTTAATTTATATCAAATTTCGTAGTTACTATATTCTTTACTAAAATATTATAATAAATTTTACTTCATCTGTTTGGATTGTCAGTTTTTCTTTTCCACTTTTATTAATCCAATCTTACAGAACGCATCATATATTTCCAAATTTTTCCTCCAAATTATAACTTTAACAATATTCACTTACACTATATATTACCAGTTTGCAAAAAAAAAAATATTCACTTACACTTCCGAACCATTCATAATAAAACTTATATATAGATACCCTTTAATTCCTAAAAACAACCGGGTATTATAAGTTTGCAAATTCCCACTGCGCATTTGCGCCGTGACTGCTGCTAGTAGTTCTATTTAAAAGATTTAAAGTTTCATTACATAAAACCTTTAATTGTATTAATGAAAACAACATTTTAAATTAAATTCAAGTTTAATTCATCATGAACTTACATTAAGAATTAGCCAATCAACTATTAATATTAATCTTAACAAATTGACGTTATAGATTATAAGTTTATATGTTATTGACAAATATGAAAAAGTAATATATGTCATTTAATTATGAAATTTATAAAATTTTGTTGTAACTTATATGAGAGTCCACAAAACCTTTTTATATTTCACGTACCAATTCTTTTAAGGGTTAAAAAAAAGTTTTTGCCTCTATTTAAATATGGGTTAATTATAAAAAAATCTCAAAATTTTTATAGTTTTCAATTATAATTCGAATTTTAAAAATGTCAACTAAATACTTGAACTTTTAATTTTTCGTAAATATAACTCATCGTAAGTCTTTCCATTAACATCGCTAATGTGATTTGTCACGTTGACTAAAGATGACACCTAACTTTTAATTTCCACATCAGCATATTATAAAATAAATATATAATTTTTAATTTAACAATATTTAAAATTAATAAAATATTAATTTATAGCAACCCACAAGCTTATCTGCACTACTTCCCTTACCTTTCATCTATCAATTTTTCGACATTTTAGTTTTTTTACTTCCATAGTTAACAACTTATAATCTTTCTTCTACCACATAAGCTATCTCTTATTCTTTTTACTCTTTTCTTTTTTGTGATTATATTATCGTTGTTGAGAAATTAAAGGAAAAACGGAGAAGGTGGAGATAGAGGAGAAAGGCAAAGAAAGTAGAGAGAGAGGAAAAGCAGAGAAGGCAGAGAGAAAAGGAGAAATTAAAGAGAGATAAATTTAAGAGAACTTCTCATATTCTTACTCAATATTTTGTTTTGAAAATTTAAGTTTTCTCATTATTTTTATTGCCTCAATTTTGCGTTTTGAAATGGAAAATACGCCTGATATTTTGCATATAAAAAAACACATATGACGTGGTTTTCTATGTCAACTCCATTAATGAAAATAGTAACATCGAACTATATTTGCAAAAAATTAAATTTTGGTTATTTAATTTTCACTTTTTAAATTTTGAGTTATTATTAAAAAATTGTAGAAAGTTTAGGATTTTTTTAATTAACCCTTTGAATATTATATTTATTATTTAAAATAAATTATATTAATATAAGTTTTATTATAATATTTTATAATCAAATGAAACTTAACTTTAATGTTTGATAAAATACAGATGAAGAAGTATGACATTTTTTTTCTATTTTGATTAAATATATATATGAAAACATATTAATATAAACCAATTGTTGACATTATATCCCAATTTTTTTCTCTTTCTAAAGTTAGTGGTTTTGTTAAAGTTTTTTTTTTTCTGTTATTGCGCTTGAAGATGTTTGCATTTGAATGTGTTTTTTACAATTAACCAAAAAAATTATCATTTTTAGGCTAATTATTCGATTTAGTGAACCTGTAATGCTATATACATCATAGAATAATAAAAGCAGCAAAAGACTTGCATACACAATTTGATTGTATCTACAATTACTTGTATACATTGGACTAAAGATGGCAAAACCAGCTTGGCCTGGTCCATCCTGGCCTATTGGTAGAATAATAAAAACTCAAAAGACTTGCGTGCATAATTTGATTGAATCTATAATTACATATATAAATTTAGCTAAGGATGGTAAAATCAGCCCAGTCTAGTCCGGCCCGACTTATGGTCAACAAGGTAGACCTAGGTTGACCAAGCATCGAGCCCAATGGTGCTAAAAATGTCAAGCCCCTAAGGCCCGACTGACTTAATTGAATAGATTAAGCAAAACAATGTCATTTTGCTTCTCACGTAAAACAATGTCACTTTACACTTTTGTCTCTTACTAAGTTAAACGACATCATTTTGCTTTAAGTTCATTTTTTATTTTCTTCCTCTTCACGTCTCTCTCTTTCTCTCGTCGTTTGTTCTCTCTCTCTCTGTCTCTTACCACTTGTTCTCTCTCACTAGTCACCTTCGCATACGTCGTCAGTCAGTCAGCCTTTAGCAATCACCATCCCTTCATTATGTCAGTCATTAGTCACCACCCTGCCCACCTCTTCCCCTTCGCCTTCCAGCCATAGCCACCCCTGCCCCTTCGCCTTCCAGCCATAGCCACCCCTGCCCCTTCTCCTCGCCACCCCTCACCTCTAGCCGCCCATGCCCCCTTCTCCTCGCCACCCCTCACCTCTACCCGTCTATGCCCCCTTCTCCTTTACTTTTTGGCTTTATCTTCGCCACCCACCCACCACCATGGTAACATATATACAATCTTTTATAAAATATTGGAATTTTTGGAATTGTCGTCATTGACGAGGTGTTTTCCTAAACTTACATGGTCACTTACACGGGCATGAAAGTTACCGTGTAAGTTTGCAAAAACTCCCAGTGAGTTACACAGTCACTTAATGTCTGTGTAGGTCACTAATTATGATTATGAATTACATATATATTAATCATAATGTTATTCAATTATGATTATGAATAGCATATATATTTATATATTGATTGTTTCATATGGATGAACATATTCCTTCAGTAGATAATTGTAGCTAAATAACAGAGATAGAATGGATACTTTAATCCCTTATTAAGTGAAGATAAAGTTCAACAGAAGTCAATTGAAAAGTGAAGTTTGGAATCACTTCAGTAAGACTAAATAGACGGATGAAGTAGAAAAAGGCGAATGTAAATATTGTCAGAATATGTTGGTTGGGAGTTAAAAAAGTGGAACCTCTTAAAAAAGTGGAACCTCTCATGTAAAGAGACACGTGGATTCGTATTGTATAAAGAAGATGATCTTAAGAGGTCAAGCATTTTTACCCCTAACCTTATGAGTGGAAATAATGAAATGACTGCAACATCTCATGATAACAATAGATCAAGGTTTTTCATAGCTTCTATGATAATGGGTGATGAACATCCACTATTTGTGGTTCATACCAAAAATCTAGGATGCTTTGTAACTCACTGCAACTGACCTTTAAAGTTCCAAGTCAAAATACATTGAAGAAGGACATTATGAAGATATAAAAGGATAAAAAGAAAGAAATTTTAAGAACATTGGCGAGTATTAAAAGACAAAATACCATTACAATAGGCATGTGGACGACCGATAACTAAAAAAAGGGTTATATGGTGGTGTCGACACATTATGTTGGCAATGATTAGACTTTACACAGTAAAATTTTAAGGTAATTTACATTATTTAATATTGTTATCATTTACTTTTTCATTATATTGTTATGATTGATGTTAGTAACATTTATACATGATAAGTTCATTTATGTCTCGGCACCACATATAAGTAAAAGGTTGGTAACCTTGTTGGGAGACTGTTTAATGGATTTTAATATTGACAACAAATTATCCACCATAATAGTTGAAAATTGTAGCATGAATAATGCTATGATTGAAAATTTGAAGAATAAGATACGAGTTTGGAGCTTTTTAGATGGCGGAAGGTTATTTTATATGCATTGTTTTGTTCATATTATGAACTTGATTATGAAGGATGGATTGGTTATCATAAAGGAAGAAATAGATTTAATTCGAAATAGTGTAGTATATTGGAGTGCAAAACCTAAGAAAGTTGAGAAATTTGAAGAAACTATATGATATCTGTGCATTTCGAGTACTAAGATGTTCGTATTGGATTGTCTAACTATATGAAACTCAACCTTCAAGATGTTAGAGTCGATCGATATGTTGATCTAGGTTGAGATAAAGAGATTCTCAGTACACACGTATGCCTACAGAAGACCAATGGGGGTTAGCTAGAGAACTTTGTTCGATGTTGGAATAATTTTATAATGTAACTGAATTGTTCTTGGAAACAAAATATCTATGCTCACATTGTTGCTTTAGCATTATGTATAAGATAAAGAATGTTTTATTTGATTGGATGTTTGATTCCAACGAGGTTATTTGGGTTATAACAGAGCAGATGATGGAGAAGTTAAATTCTTATTGGTCTATGATTGGACATATTATTGCAGTCTTATTTGTGTTGGACTCGAGATACAAGATGAAGGGTTACTTTTATATAAAATGTGTTGTATGGTGACCGAGCCCAAGACCATTTAGATGTCATTAACCAATTATGGTATGATACAGTAGTTCAGTTTGTTCAACTCTGGCTTCAGTTTCAAGTTTGGGCTCATCTTTTAAGAGCAGTTTGTTACTTTCACTTTCAAATTTTATAAAAAAGGTTAGGACTTCATACAATATGATATAATTAGTTAAATATTTGACAGAATATTATGTGACTAAAGTTGAAGGTATGTAGTTCAATGTATTATTAAGGTAGAAGAATTGTGGAAATAAATTTTCGATCATTCAAGTAATTGCACAAGACCTATAACAATTCCATCATCTACCGTTGCTTCAAAGTTTGCTTTTGACACTAGTGGTTAGGTTATTAGTCTTTATCGTGCTGGACTTTATCCTTATGCTATGAAAGCCCTTATATGTGCCCAAAGTTGATTAGATGATAAAGATATTGAGAATAAATTATTTTCTTTTTTATATATCAATTTCGTTTATTTTTACATTATCTTACCTAATATTATTTTGAAATTTGTATATTAATACAACCGCAAATACTAATGCAGAGGCGATTAGTCATACTCATCATTCAAGTGGACATTATTTTGATAAAATATTGGAAGACGAAGGTATGTTTAATTATTAGTTAATTATTACCATGTCATTAATATTCCTTTAATTTTAATATTACATTATTAAATATAATGTTTGTACATACAAAAGAAGTGATGCAAATTATTGACGATCGACTACAATGATTAGTTGCTCTCTTAGTCTATTTGGTCTCTATTAGTACCTTCTCCAGTCTGCTGTCTCCAATCTCCATCTTGATTTTTTGTAATTTGTATCATTTTTTTGAAAAATGATTTGGATAATCATTTTCGTACAATTAAGATTACTATACTTAATTAAATTTATTACTTCAATTATAATTTTTTTCTTTCATTTTCTATAATTTTATCCTCCTTTATTAATGAATTTGGTTTCAATTTATTTTATTTTATCAGTATATCTATATTTTTATATATTTATTCATTACAAAATCTTAATTTTTATTAATCAATTGAAATTTGTAACTATAATTATTTATCACTTTAATTATAATATTTTTCTTTCATTTCATATAATTATACCCTCCTTCATTAATGAATTTGGTTTCATTTTATCAATATACGTAAGTTTTTATGTATTCATTCATTATAAAATCTCAAATTTTATTAGTCAATTAAAATTCATAACTATAATTAATTGAATTGATCACTTCAATTATAATCTTTTTTTTCTTTTAATCATATCCTCCTTCATGAATGAATATGGTTTCATCTTATTCATTTTATCAATATATGCCAATTTTTTATATATTCATTCATTATAAAATCTCAATTTTTATTAATCAACTAAAATTCTTAATGATAATTAATTGAATTGATCACTTCAATTATAATATTTTTCTTTTATTGCATATAATAATATCCTTCTTCATTAATGAATTTTGTTTCATCTTATTCATTTTATCAATTTATGTAAGTTTTTATATATTCATTCATTATAAAATCTCAATTTTTATTAATCAATTGAAATTCATAACTTTAATTAATTAAATTTGTCACTTCAATTATAATCTTTTTCTTTATTGTATATAATCATATCCTCCTTTATTAATAAATTTGGTTTCATCTTATTCATTTTATCAATGTTCACAAGTTTTTATATATTCATTAATTTTGAAATCTCAGTTTTTATAAATTAATAAAATTCGTAACTTCAATTAATTGAATTAATCACTTTAATTTTAATCTTTTCTTTCATTGCCTATAATTTATCCTTAATTATTAATTAACTTAATTTAATAAATATTGATTTAATTTTAAATTAAAAAATTTTAAAAAATTCGACACTGCCCGAGCCCAAATTGGGCTTCGGTCCTATAGAACCTGACAAATTTGCCCCAATCGGGCTGGGCTCTAGACTTGTGTCCCAAGGCCCGAGTGAGCCTCGGGCCAGGCCTCATATCATCCCCACATGCAATGGTATTAACAAATTAGTGCAAGTACTTTTATTTATTATAATATCAATAAACATAATACATATATTTTTTTTTTATTTGCTGTAAGAACAAATCCAATTTAAGCATTAAAGTTTAATTAAGGTTATATTTAAGACCTTAAACTTTTACTTTTATAAAAAAAAGTCTAATATGTATATTATAATTAATTGGGTTAATTATCAAAAATATCAAAATTTACTCAATTTTGTAATTATATTATGAACTTTAAAAAGTGTCAATAAAATATCTAAATTTTCAATTTTTGTAAATAGCCCGACTTTAAAGTCTCCGTTAATAAATCTAACGTAGCAAACCATGTGAGCTACAATGTCACACATGGGATGTTAGGTGTAAGTCAATTTCTATGTCAGATTATAATTAAATTTAATTAATTGTTATTAGTTCATTTGAAGGAGATTAGGCAAATGAGGGAAGGCAGTAAACGGACAAGAAAACTAAATCATCCAAACTGAAAACCAATCTCTATACAAAAATGTATATAAACCTTACAAATCAAGGCAAGACAATAACCTATGCTCTTTTTGTTATTCATTCTTCTCTCTGTTGATAAAAGTTTATATTTTTGATTTTGTATTCTCTTATGCGCTCCATCACCTCCTGTCAAAAGTAGCTATAGTAATTTGACAAATAATTAACAATGCTCCGTTCTATAGAAGCCCTTCATTCTAATATCAGATGCTTTAGACAGAAAGATTGTGCTCTTAACTTTCATAGTGACAATAGGTTTGCTACTTTCAACATAACTCTCACATATTGAATACCCTCCATCAATATATTACTACCAAAGCCAAAGGATGCTTCCTCACACCACCTATGAAACCTCCTAAGAAGCCTTCTCCCTCTTCAATGGCTTCCTTGTTGTTCTTCCCTTTCTATATCCTCTCACTCTCCAATTTCCACTCAACATGAACAAAAGCCTCATCTTTGTCTTCTTCTTCTTCTTCTTCTTCTCTCTAAGAACTCAAATTTCCACACTATCACTAATTAAGCTTTAAATGGGTTCTCCAGATAAATCTTTAACCCTGAAACTTATCAACCAATACCTGTTGGTTCAGTCTGGTTTTGGTGAGGCTGGGCAATATTACTTGGATCCATCGGATTGGTTGACTTGAACACTGAAACACCTGCAAAACAACAAGGCAC
>JAOSBO010000002.1:15030974-15043301 GCA_027563915.1 Erythroxylum rotundifolium
CTTGCATGGTATAGACGAAAATTGCATAAGAAGTGTCTCAAAAATTGGCTTCTTTCTTCTAAGGAAAAAATCTCTTCAAGTTTCTTCTCCTTTCCCACTAAAGGATCTTGTTAACCAAGTCGTCCAAGAAGAACAAGTGGTAGATCGCATTGGTTGAGGATACAATATCGAGAAGAGGATACAATAACAAGAAGAGGATATATCTCCTAGGAGAGGACACATTGCCGAGGATAGGATAGCACAGCGAGGAGTTAAAGTTGTAGTAAAGGAGTCGGTAATATAATTTCTACCACCTTGTTCTTATGTTTATTATCCTTATACCATATCATGTATGGATATCCATGTTGATTTGTTTATGTTGCTTCCGCTGCAATTTTGATTTCTAAAAAGTTTTGAAGTCTACCATTTTATCCAAATTATGCATGCTTTATTTTTCTGATCCGGAAGGTTTAGGTTTTAGGGTTTAAAGTTTATAATTTAGACTTTAGATTTTAGGTTTAGGTTTTAGGTTTTAGAATTTAGGATTTAGGACTTAATATTTAGTATTTAGGTTTACGTTTAAGGTTTAGGATTTGGTTGTATTTGTTAAGTTCACCTTTTATAAAGCATGTTGCAAATAATATTTTAGTATGATTATATGCTTTCTTTGCTTATTAATATCTTTTACCTTTTTTGTCATAATGCATACTAATTCCTAGTATAATCTCTAGTTTTTTACGATCATAAATTTTGATTTCTTTTTCGATTTATTAATATTGAGCATAATCAAAGGTGTTATAAGTATAGTCATAGGTGTTACAAGCACGATTACGAAAAATCTATCTAAAAATGCGAGGATCCTACCTAATATCCTTTACCTGTTGTTGATTAAGGGATAACGTATTCTTTATATTGATTATAATACTTTTTGCTTTAAAATAAATTCCATGGACTTCTTCAGTCACGTATTGCTTGGATCCAATTTTTATAAGTTTAGTCATAGTATTTTACTGCACACAGAACCTTTTCTTCCATATTTTAATTATTTATACGTACAGTTCATCATAGAAGACGACTCTGTTGACGATGACAATAGCTGGATTTGGTGGTTTTGATAGTAATGGTATGAAGGTAACAATTTTTTGTCTTGCTTGGGAAAGAAATATTGATTCTTAGATAATGACATTCTCTAATGCATGTACTTACTCATGAGATTTATTTTTATGTTTAGGGTTCAATGATTAGAGTTTTAAGGTTTAGATTTTATAGTTTAAGTCTTAGGACTTAGATATTAGGATTTAGGATTTAGGAAAAAGGATATAGGATTTAGGATTTAGGATTAAAGTTTAAGGTTTAGGTTTAGGATGTAGCTTGTAGGTTATAGGTCTTAGGTACTATGATTTAGGGCTTGGTTTTTAGGATTGAAGTTTAAGGTTTAGGTTATAGGTTATAAGTTATAGATCTTAGGTATTAGGATTTATGGTTAAGGTTCAATGTTTAGGTTCAGGGATTAGGGTTTAGGTTTTAGATTTTAGGATTTAGTATATAGTATTTGGGATTAAAGTTTAAGGTTTAGGTTTAGGATATAGGGTAAGTGTTTAGGATTAAAGTCTAAAGTTATAGGTTATAGGTTGTAGGTTATATGTTATAGGTTTTAGGTATTAAAGGGTTTAGTGTTTAGGATTAAAATTTAACGTTTAGGTTATAGGTTATATGGGTATTAGGATTTAGGACCAGGGTTTAGGTTTTAGGGTTTAGAGTTTAGGTTTTACATTTTTTAGGTTTTAGGATTTTATGTTTGTTATTTATGTTTAAGTTTAAGGTTTAGGATTTGGTTGTATCTGTTAAGTTCACCTTTTATAAAACATGTTGCAAATAATATTTTAGTATGATTATATTCTTTCTTCACTTATTAATATCTTTTACCTTTCTTTGTCGTAATGCATGCTTATATCTAGTATAATCTCTAACTTTTGAAGTTCATAAATTTTGAGTGGTATAATCCCCAATTTTTTAAGTTCATAAATTTTTATTTCTTTTTAAATTTTTCAATATCGAGTGCAACTGGAGTTGCTGTAAGTACAATTGTAGGAGTTGCAAGCACAATTGTTAAAAATATATTCAAAAGATATGAGGATCTTGGTAGATGTACTTAGCATGTTGTTGATCGAAGGATAACACTTAACGAGGTTAGTTTATATTGTGTTATTGGCTCTTTTCTATGTTGATTATATTACTTTTTTCTTCAAAAATGGCTTCTGTGGACTTCTTTAGTCACGTATTATTTAGATCCAACTTTTGTAAGTGTAATTAAAGAATTTTACTGCACACAAAACCCTTTCTTTGATATTATAATTACTTATACCTATAGTTTGTCACAGAAGATGACCCCATTGATGATGACAATGGCTAGATTTGGTGGTTTTGATAGAGATGGTATGAAGGTAACCATTTTTTGTCTTACTTGGTCAAGAAATATTGATTCTTAGATAATTGCATTCCTTAACGCATGTACTTACTGTTGGGATTTATTTTTTAGGTTTAGGGTTAAAGGGTTAGTGTTTAAGGTTTAGGTTTTATAGTTTAGGTCTTAGGATTTAGATATTAAGATTTCAGATTTAGGATATAGGATTTAGAATTAAAGTTTAAGATATAGGCTTAGGATGCAGCTTATAGGTTATAGGTCCTAGTTATTACGAATTAGGGTTTATTTTTAGGATTAAAGTTTAAGGTTTAGGTTAAAAGTTATAAGTTATAGGGCTTAGGTATTAGGATTTATGATTAAGGTTCATGGTTTAGGTTCAAAGATTAGGGTTTAGCTTTTAGCTTTTAGCTTTTAGGATATAGTATTTAGGATTAAAGTTTAAGGTATAGGTTTAGGATGTAGGGTTAAATTTTAAGGTTTAGGTTATAGGTTATAAGTTATAGGCCTCAGGTATTAGGATATAGGATTAAGGTTCATGGTTTAAGATTTAGGATTTAGGTTATAGTATTTAAGATTAAAGTTTAAGGTTTAGGATTAGGATGTAGGTTATAGGAGATAGGTCTTAGGTATTAAGATTTAGGTTTTGATTTCTAAGATTAAAGTTTAAAGTTTAGGCTATAAGTTATAGGTCTTAGGTGTTAGGATTTAGGACAATGATTTAGGTTTTAGGGTTTAAAGTTTAAGGTTTAAAGTTTATAATTTATGATTTTGGATTTACTGTTTATTATTTAAGTTTAAGTTTAAGGTTTGGGATTTGGGATTTGGTTGTATTTGTGAAGTTCACCTTTTATAAAGCATGCTGCAAATAATATTTTAGTATGATTATTTGCTTTTTTGACTTATTAATTTCTTTTACCTTTTTTCATCGTAATGCAAGCTTATTCCTGGTATAATCTCTAATTTTTAAAGTCATAAATTTTGGTTTCTTTTTTTATTTTCAATATCGACCATAACTAGAGGTATTGTAAGTACAGTTGTAGGTGATGCAAGCAAGATTGCTAAAAATCTATCCAAAACATGTGAGGATCTTGACTGATATCCTTAGCCTGTTGTTGGTCAAGGGATAACACTTAATAAGGTTAGTTTATATTGCATTATTGGCTCTTTTCTATGTTGATTATATTACTTTTTTCTACTAAAATAGCTTCTGTGAACTTCTTCTGTCACGTATTGTTTGGATCCAATTTTGGTAAGTATAATTATAGTATTTTACTACACAAAGAACCTTTGTTTTAATATTATGATTATTTATGCCTACAGTTTGTCATAGAACATGACTCCGATGACGACAACGACTAGATTTGGTGGTAAGGTAACCTTTTTTTTCTCACTTAGTCAAGAAATATTGATTCTTAGATAATTGTATTCCTTAACGCAATTACTTACTATTAGGATTTATTTTTTAAGTTTAAGGTTAATAGAGTTTTAAGGTTTAGATTTTACAATTTAGGTCTTAAGATCTAGATATTAGGATTTAGGATATTGGATATAGGATCCAGGATTTAGGATTTAGGATTAAAGATTTAGGATGTATTTTATAGGTTATAGGTTATAGGTTATAGGTCTTAGGTATTATGATTTAAGGTTTAGTGTTTAGGATTAAAGTTTAAGTTTTAGGTTATAAGTAACAGGTTATTGGTTATAAGTTATAGGTTATTTGTTATAAGTTATAGACCTTAGGAATTAGGATTTACGATTAAGGTTCATGGTGTAGGTTTCAGGATTAGTGTTTAGGTCTTAGATTTTAGGTTTTAGGTTTTTGGTTTTAGATTTTAGGTTTTAGGATATAGTATTTAGGAATAAATTTTAAGGTTTAGGTTTAGGATGCAGGTTGTAGGTTATAAGTCTTAGGCAATAGGATTTAGGGTTTAGTATTTAAGATTAAAGTTTAAGGTTTAGGTTATAAGTTATCAGTTATAAGTTACAGGTCTTAAGTATTAGGTTTTATGATTAAGATTTATGGTTTAGGATTTACGATTTAGGTTATAGTATTTAGACCGATTGCAGATGCTATTTTTCTTGCTCAGGAGCTTATGCACGAATATCACCTTGATAGCTCACCACCACGGTTTGCTCTCAAGGTAGATATTCGTAAAGCTTTGGATACCATCAGCTGGGAGTCTATTCTATTAGGATTGAGGACTATTGGTATTCTTGACTACATGATTAGTTGGATTAAGGCATGTCTCAGATTAGCACATTTCTCTATAACACTTAACAATGCACTACATAAGTATTTCTCTTCTACACGAGGAGTGCAACAAGGGTTACGTGTTGTTATAATAAGGGGTAGATCTTTTTGGCATATCCGAGTCCTTTTGAGCTCCTCCTGGGTTTGGAGGAAGATTCTGTTAAGTCGGGAGTGGTCAGGGGACTTATTGTGGCGTGTATTGGAGATGGGAGAGATACTTCCATATGGAAAGATTACTAGTTACCCGATCAGAGGCTATTGTCTGACCGATTTCCTTTTCAGGTTCTCTCTTCTGCTGGGCTCTCTTAGGATGCTAGGGATTGTACATACCTATGAGTGGACTTTTCCTGAGGGGAGTAGTGAGCTACAGTAGGTATTAGACTCTATCAGATTTAGACCTGGTATCCAACAGCCAGATAGTTGGGTTTGGAAGGGCCATTCATCTGGAGTTTTCATTGTTGACTCTACATGGAACCTTCTCCGAACTTAACCCCTAATGGATCCGATCCACCACCTACTATGGTTTCCAAAGCATATTCCACGACATTCTTTTATCCTCTAGTTAGCCTCACAGGGACGCCTTCAAACTATGGACAGGCTCCAAATTTTTGGTATCCTGTCTTCTTCAGCCTGTGTGTTATGTGATTCCTCTCTAGAGAAGCATAACCATCTTTTCTTTCAGTGCAGATTTTCTTTATGAGATTGGGACTCTCTCCCGACAAAGACCTCCACTGCTTGGTATTCTATTTCTTGATTCCCAATCCTACAATGGGCTTCCACCCATCTTCGTCAGAGGAAGGATTTCAGACACATAGTCTCATGGTTAATCCTTTTTACCACAGTTTACTTTCTATGGTATGAGAGAAATAATCAGATCTTCAATAGACGTCACAGATCGACCACAACATTGTGCAGGATATCTCAGAGCTTATCCATTCTCGGCTACTAGGTCTCGACTCTCGTTTCCAAATATCAGTTCTCCAGTGATATATCTAGAAACTTCCCACATAGACATGATATTTTTTTCTGATTTGTTGAGGGCCTCCTATGGATTTTTTTATTATGATCTTATTGTATTGTTAAAGGCTACCTGTGGCTCTTCTTCTTTTGTTTGTACTTTTTTTTTAGTGCCTCTTTGGCCTCTTTCTTTGTTGTTTATGAACATTTTCCCTTTTTATTAATATACTTGTTACTTTCTCCAAAAAAATAATAGTATTTAGGATTAAAGTTTAAGGTTTAGGTTTAGGTCTAGGATTTAGCTTGTAGGACATAGGTCTTAGGTATTACGATTTAGGGTTTAGTTTCTAGGATTAAAGTTTAAGGTTTAGATTATAGGTTGTAAGTTATAGGTCTTAGGTATTAGGATTTAGGACCCTAGTTTAGGTTTTAGGGTTTAGGGTTTAGAGTTTTGGGTTTATTATTTAGGATTAGGTCTTAGGATTTAGATAGTATGAATTAGGATTTAGGATTTAGGATTAAATTTTAAGGTTTAGGTTTAGGATGTAGCTTGTAGGTTATAGGTCTTAGGTATTAGGATATAGGGTTTAGTTTTGAGGATTAAAGTGTAAGGTTTAGGTTATAGGTTATAGGTTATAAGTTATAGGTCTTAGGTATTTGGATTTACAATTAAGGTTCATGGTTTAGGATTTAGGATTTAGTTTGTAGTATTTATGATTAAAGTTTAAGGATTAGGTTTAGGTGTAGGTTGTATAGGATGTAGGTTATAGGTTATGGATCTTAGGTATTAGGATTTAGGGTTTAGTTTCTAGGATCAAAGTTTAAGGTTTAGATTATAGGTTATATGTTATAGGTCTTAGGTATTAGGATTTAGGACCATGACTTAGATTTTAAGGTTTAGGGTTTAGAGTTTAGAGTTTATAATATAGGATTTAGGTTTCCTATACATATGTTGTACTTATTAACCGAAGCATTAGAATTCAATGCTATAAGTCAACCTATAATTGTACATCATTTATAACTACACGATGTAACTTATAAACTATTACAAATATGGCTTTCTTTTTTATGCTTATCATCATTATCGTCGTGCATATTGAGAACAGATTAAAAAACATAAACAAAACAGATTACATGTTAAAAGAAGTTCACTTTCGATGAGGAAGATAAAAAGAGAACAATTATAACCCTAGAGGACTTTCATCGAATAGCTTGTAACCTTAACATAACACACATGAAACTTCAACCATTCATTGTGTCTGTTCCCTTTCTTCATCATCATTAACATTTAAAAACAAACCCAATAGTTAACAATCTCAATCTATGCAAACAACTTAAAAATGTGTCCTACGTTTGATGATGAATATAGCATTTATTAAACACAACACGAAAAACAAACCCACAACAAATACAATAGATAAACTTACCAGGTTGAGTTTGACTCTAGGAGACGATAGATGGAGGGAACATAAGAATGGAAACTTGTACAAACAAAGGATGAACACAGCAAAAAATCAAAAGTGAGAGAGGAGGAAGAAACAACACAGCACCACATAATTCATTTGGCTCATAGAACTAAATAACTAGTAACAACTAATTGTTTGAAAAAAAAACTAGCAATTCCTTCTCTTTGTTGTTTTAAAACTTTTGCTATTTTTTAGAAAATGAGAATATCTTTTGTTAAATGAAACAGCAATAACATACCTTGTCAATATAAAAAAAGGCATCTCAAAAGATAGCCAACGAAAGACAATAAGCAACAAACATGTCGATGAAGGCATGAATAAATTTTACCCCGTAGAGATTGGTAGATCCTAAAACACGAGTGACAAAGGAGCCTTTCATTCCATAATCACCCTATTGATGTAAATTAAGAAACTTAGGATACATGGTAAACCATTATAATGAGGCAACCTTTATAAATCTTAAAAGGACTAATATAAAGAGGAATATATGATGAAACAACCAGAAAGAAAATAAAAAGTCAAGTAAACACCAACTCTATGAAGAAAAAAGAATACTAATTGGCTTATTGAGATGGAATATTAAAGAAAGATAAAGAAAATGAGAATCTTCAATAAGTAAGATCCAAAAATCAAATTTGTGTTAGTCTTAGAGCCCCTGTTCTAAACGAATGGTTAAATACCAATTATGAACCGTCCAAAAATCGTGAGAATTGTTACTTACTTACCTTTAAACTCATTTGAAGACTGAGCGACAAAATTCAAATAAAAGAGATGTCATTAAAAGGCTTCAACCAAGGTTGTGGAG
Source organism: Erythroxylum rotundifolium (assembly GCA_027563915.1). Lineage (NCBI taxonomy): Eukaryota > Viridiplantae > Streptophyta > Magnoliopsida > Malpighiales > Erythroxylaceae > Erythroxylum > Erythroxylum rotundifolium. The sequence goes on from JAOSBO010000002.1 coordinate 15,038,858, forward strand.
TTGAATAAGTTCCTTAGACTGAAGGATTTAGCTATGTATTGACAAGATCAGTGCCCTCAAACCAAAATGTAAAATCGTCCCCCTAAATAAATCTCAAACCCAAATATGAAATAAATATCCAAATCTAACCCCAGAAATCATTGTCGTCAGAACTCTAAAACTCACAAAATTTACCAAATCTGAATCCTAGAAACCCAAAACACAAAAAAACCAAATCCATTAAGAAGAACTCAAAATTCACAATTAACCTATTAAAATAACTAAGAGACAGAGCTTGCAGAATATCATTTGCCAAATATAGAAAATCAAGCCTTTGCTTACGATGAAATCAAGTTTCAAAATGAACCCATGACAAAAAATGAGATAAGCTCATAAGGAAAAAACAAACAAAGAAGTACTCATTCAGACAAAACTCAATACAACATCTTTATGACTCCATAGACAACAAAGTGTCCACAAAACAAACCCGGATGCAGTTCATCAACCCAAGTTCAGATATCAAAAAAAGAAACAAAAAGCAAGTACAATCATAACCTCTCTACATTATAGATTGAGAGCTACCTTTCGTTTTCATGGAGGAAGAGGAAAGAAGAAAGTAGAGGATGAGGCATGGGTATGGCATTTTCATGGAGGAAGAGGAAAGAAAGAGCAGATTCGAGATGAGTGCTTTAGGCTTTTAGAGCTTTTCATTTTAAGCGTCAATCACATTTTCATTCCCTCCTTATTTGGCACATTTGGCTTCAAAAAAAGTGATATTTTGGACCATTTAGCGACGATTTTTAAAAATCTTCGCTAAAGGATCTACTTTTAGCGACAATTTTAAAATTCATCGTAAAATGTTGAACTTTTAAAGACAACTTTTAAAAATCATCACAAAATGGTCCTCATTTGATGATGATTATTAAAATCGTCACCAAAGATTTGCTTTTTGTGACGACTTTAAAAATGTAGCGAAAAACCGTAGCCAATTATCTTCCTTAGTGTAGTGTTTAGCGATAATTTTTAAAATTGTATCTAAAAGGTTAACTTTTAGTGACTATTTTTCTAAAATTGTGGCTAAATGTCAATATTTGGTGACGATTTTCAAAATCGTCACAAAAAGTAAAATTTTTAGCAATGTTTTTGTGACTATTTTCCTAAACGTCACTAAAAGTTATCCTTTTGGAGACGATTTTTAAAATCATCTCCAAATATCGATCTTTCACTACAACAAACACTACATTTAGCGACGAAAATGAACATCTCTAAACAATACCACATCTTCACAAATACTAATTTGCGACAACCATTGTTGCTGAAATCATTGCTGAATCTCGGCAGTAAAGCAACATCTCCGACGTTTCACTAAAATCGTCACAAAAACTTTTTTCAACAAAAAAAATTCATCGGTAAAAAATATAACCGATGAGAACAAAGAATGTCATACATAGTGCTTTGTGACGTTTCTGTTTCGCAGCTAAAAGTTTTTTTCCTACTAAATTGTAGTCTTAGGTGATTACTTTTAGTAACGATTTTTTTTAACAAAATAATTTTAGCTACTATAGTTTGTTGTAGGGAAATTTTTTAGAGATGTTCTTGCAAATGTAGGTAAAAACTTTTTATGATGATTTAGTTTTGGTAGCTAATAGTTTTTAATGGCAATTCTGTTTGGGTAACAAAATAATTTTAGCTACTAATTTGTGGTTGTAGATAAATATTCTACTTCTGTTTTTTTGTTGTAGTTTTCAATTTTTGTTTTCAGTTTTTTGTTTCTGTTTTTCTTTTAAATAAAACAAAACACATGTTTGGTTGTTAACGTTACTATAGTTATATTTTTATCACTGATAATAATTACATATTAGATAAAACTTAAAGATAATTTATTTTTAATTAAATAAATTTATTTAATCTCTTATATAATATTTATTAACAAATTATTAATAAAATTATGTTATTTTAATAAAATAAATAATTTATAAATTAATATTTATTTGAAATATATTTTAATTATTTAATCAAATTTTATTTGAATATTTATATATTTTAAATTTAATTATAGTTATTAATAATTATTAAATTTTAATTACATATAATTTAATTATAAAATTAAATTATTCATAATTTTTATTGATAATTAATTTTAATTTATTAAATATATAACTTGAATTAAATTATTTTTATTAATAATTAAATAATATATATTAAAATTATAATAAATCATATTATTAAAAAAAGCATAAATAGGAAAAAAATCACTTTTTATAGTTTTCATAATTTTTGAAAACTGAAAAAATAAAACTAAAAACTCAAACAAACTAATTTTTTTACTGAATTTGAAAACAGAAACAAAAAAACCAAAAATAAAATTGGAAACAAACAACCTTTAAAATAACTCATTTTTTGGTCAAAAATTAACAATAAATTTGATATACTTGTAGTAAGTCCTGGATTTGGCCTAAGTTATTCATTATTGTGTGGTCCAATTTATGTTCCTAAGAAGAAAATGATAGAGCAGCGTTCTTGAGGACAAGGGGACTTCCAAGAAATTACAGAGGAGAGAGATTTTGGTAATATTCTTTTCTCCCTTCTTTCATTCATTCATGGAGTATTTAACAAAGAGCACGTGCCAATCATTAGACAACTGCAACTCAACGAAATAGAAAAAAAAAAAAAAAGAATCTAACACATTTGGAAAGAAATGCCAAAACAAATGGTAGATCTAATAGACTCTATGTACAAATGGTAGCCCTAACAGTTCATCAATATAGTCTCGCCTACACATGGTCATCGAAGTAGCCTGGTTTCCTTGAGGTCCTGGGGATCGGGTATTCAATTGAGCTGGTAATTGGGCCTGAGTTTTAATAGAAAATATGAAAAAATTACATAATATTACCAATAAAAATTCACTTATTTGGATTTTTCTGTAAATTCTATATTAGCATTCAATTTGATTAAATAATCATCATTCCTTTGGTCTTATTGTCAATATTCTTTTTCTATTCTCTTTTGTTGATTTCAAACTTTTCATTTATGTAAAAAAAATTTCCACATTTTTAAATATAATTTTTATTATTCATCAAATTTTCTAAAACTAGTTAGTGCTTTGTTGGTTAGCATGTTATAACGACAGAAAAAAAGAGAGAATTTATCAAAAGTAACCAAAATTGGATTATAAACTTCTCTGTCGACTCTACGGCGCAACCTGAGCCAAACAATAGTGAGGATTATTACTACATACCACAGGTAGTTCTGCCAAAGAACCGCTAAAAGAAAAAGGTACTACAAGCTCATATCAATGTAGTGGAAAGTACATATCCGAAGCTTGTTTAAGCATATACCGTTGGGTTAGCCAACAGATGCTCCTTCACGGCCTTGTAGAGTCCCAAGGCCTTAAATTCTCCAGCATTGATTTCCTCTATGTTGAGCAAAACCCCAGGCTTTGGATGATAGCAGTTGGTTGTTTTCACCACACATCCATTGCCTGAAGCCTCGTATTGGACCTCGTAGACCACAGACTCGAGCTTGTCACCCAATGCATCACCTTCGAACAAGGTGTACTTGCAGAAGTAGTTGCTGATGTCTAGCACATCGGTCCTGTGCTTCATGTACGTTAACTCACCTCCTAAAAAAACAAGTCCCGGTTAAAATATACATTTCATATATGTAATCTTCTGGTCATGACCAAACCATTTATTTACCTTCAGGGAGCTTGGTTGCTCTGACATCAACTTCGACCTCAATGCACTTGAAAGCTTCAGGCATGGCCTTGGGAAGGACCTTCTCGGACAAGAGGACAACTGCCTTGACCAGTCTTGGGGCAGGAATGCAACTGGTGTACTCTTGTGCGGTAGTGACACACAGGTTTGGGACGAGAATGAGAAAAGGATCAAAATAACTAGAAAAAGAAGGGTTGAGCTTAGACAGATGGGATACTGCTTTGAGCTGTGAATATCAGGTTGTCTAAGCTCAGGTATTTATAGTCTCAAATCGGTGGCATTAGGCTACTCGGGTATTTATAGTTTCAATTGGGCAGCACTGGGCTATTATCTTTTCAGTCTACAGCAGCGGGCAGAGCATTCCATTGTAGACAAACCCCAGGGCTTGATTTCAAGAAATTTGACTAACTGGTTTGGAAATACTTGACTTCTGTTGGTAGTTTAAATAATATAACGGCCCCTAAGACAAATAACAGTTATTTGTTTCCTTTGTAAGAGAATGGCTCAACGGATGAACAAAGAATTATTCGACGCAATCACCAAAAAATAGAGAAAAGGTTTGATTATACTTCTATTTTTCTGTTGTAATTTTTAGTTTTTTCTATTTTTCTTTTAAATAAAAATAAAAAATGTTTAGTTGTTAATGTTAATGTAGTTATATTTTTATCATTAATAATAATTATATATTAGATAAAACTTAAAGATAAATTATTTTTAATTAAATAAATTTATTTAATCTCTTATATAAT
>JAOSBO010000002.1:15107254-15130051 GCA_027563915.1 Erythroxylum rotundifolium
AGACGATCCACCAGCTCCTGATCAATAGTGTTATAGGTCATTTACTTTGTACAATGTAACATTTTTTACAATGTAACATTTTTATTACAAATTAAGATATTATTACTCAAAATTTCAATTTAACCAAATTAAATATATATTATAAATTAATTTCCATTATAAATATAATATATATATTTAATCATTAACAAATTAAATGTAACATTTCATCATCAAATATAATGAAAATATAATCGTAAAAAAGTTTAATCAAAAACATTACCGACGGATATAACGAATTCCGTTGGTAACATGTTTTCGTATATATCGACGGACAAAACAGTCCGTCAATAACATTTAAGCCCATTTACCGACAGTAAATGCATTACCGTCGGTATATTTACAGACGGAAAGAAATGTTCCGACTCTAATTTACGGATGGAAAGACATGTGACGGTCGGTAAACTTTCGTTCTATTTACCGACGATCACTGTCTTTCCGACGCTAACTTTAGCAACGCCAATTTAATTTTCGTTGGTAAAGTTAGCTACGGCCAAATCAATGACGTTTTCTCCCTATCGATATAATCCGTCGGTAATTTGTATACCGACAGAATACTTGGTTATTCCGTCGCTAAACTACTATTTTCTTGTAGTGATTATAAGGTACGTGAGTAATAATAAAGTAGTTGTTATTTGTTGAATAATATATGTCACCAACTATTGTTTTAAAAAAGGAGATGTAATATTTTCATATGAATAGTAGAAGAATTTAGAGAACAACAAAATCTATTATAAATAAATTGAAAACCAAGAATAAAATGTTAAAGTTTGAGAACAAGATGACAAAAGATGGTATGTGCATAGATAACATTCATGGCTACATAGTAAATTTGGAAAAGTGAAAGTGACACTAATATATATAATATCTAAGGTAGATTGATTGCAAACGATAGTATTTAATTTAAGTTCTAGTATTTATAACTATATTTGTAACTCTATTTTGTCAAAAAGTTGAAGGATATAAACTTTATCCACTTTGATATTATACTATAGTTATTTGTTATGTATGTTTATTTCTATAGACAAATGTATTTTCAGCTTTTGTGATGTTGTTTGCAATTATGTTTATATTAAGTTGTTAATGAGTAATATCATCCTTAATAAATATCTAATGCTAAAAGCTCTGAACATCAACAATACCAACTAATATTCAACTTGTACTTTAACATAAATAGCATGTAAGGTTGCATTTGTTCCAAAACAGATACAAAAGAAGGAGAATATGCATAGCTTTCAAACTATATAACCTTCTGAAGAAATCTTCTCTTCTGACATTAATTTCAAAACATTGGTGGCCCAACAATCTCATTAAAGACAGATGACAAGGACAACAAAACTAAATCAAAGAATCAAGCTTAACCGGAAGAAGGAGAAGTTATGTTTTTCTTTTTTTTTCCCCTTTGGAAACATAATCATGAGAATTAGTAAGACTGGGTCGTCAACACTCATCATCAAAAGTGACAACCTCAAAATTTTAATTGTTCTACCAAAAGAAGAGAAAAATAAGGTTCTAAATACATTTTTTTGTAAAGGGTATCAGAACTGATCTACCCGGGTATATTTGTAATATCTCTACTGAAGGTACTCAAATTTTAGATACCCAACCTATTCTCTAGGTATCTAAGCAACGTAAAGAATAATAAATGTACAAAATAACATTGAAGCAAATAAGAAAAGCAATAGTCAAAACTGTTGAAAAGAAAGGAAGCAGAGCAGGTTATGAATAGATGGAAATTGGTATTCAAATAACAGTATTAGCACCAAAACCACCTACACTCCCACGACACAATTTCAGAGCTATCTCCAATTCGTTCCACCAATTTTACATCAAGCCCATCTGTTAACCTAATAGCTTCAATATTATGTTACCAACATAAAGACGCAATTTTAAGAACTAAGCCTAGTTTCTTATAAGCTTCAAAGTTCAAAATAAACAAGCCTTAAAAGAAAAACACCAAGCCACTCCCAATCTCTCAAAATTTTCATCAACTAAAGCAACTAGTAAAACATAAAACTAGTCATTAGATTCACTAAAAATCCCAAATTTGATGCATTTCCAATCAATCACAAAAATTGCACAGTACCCATTTTATTCCATTCCAAAAAAAAAACACTGCAAATCCTAAAAAAAGCCATCACTGATCCAAAGAATGCACCACATTATCAAAACAAATGCAAAAACACTCAAAAAACCATCGCAAAATGTTGACTATTTTCTTTTAAGATACCAACACTATAAACATGACATTCATCACAGAGAACAAGTGTTAAATGACTAACCTTGATCGAAGGATAGGAGGATGACGACTGGAGAAGAGAGAAGCACATAAACGTCAGTGAGGAGGAGAGAAAACGATGGTGACCCAACATGGGAGACAGGAAAAAGGCAGAAGTAGGTGTGGGAGGGGGAGAGCAGGGGGGAGACCTCGTCTATTTTTCTGTTAACAGATGCTAGGACGACATCTTTTGTTGTCCACGAACGACGTTGTCCTAGTGTCTGTTTATTTTTTCTCATCCGGTACATTTGGTGACAAATCTACATTTCGTAGTGAAATGTTAAACTTTTTTTACGAAAATAAAATAACGTCACAAATTGTACAACATTTTGCTACCAAATTGATAAATCAGTGCTAATACTAAACCTTTTACCTTTTTCCAATAGTCAAAACTACCGTCGCCTATCACTCCAAATTCGCTACCAATTATACACAATGTCGCCAAAACCCAAGCATTTTCTTTACTTTCTTAATTTTCTTAATTGATTAACATATATGAGTTTTTCTTATTACCAATAACAAAATGAAAATTTTGTCTTTTACACTTACATATGGAGTTGCTCTTGATTTGCTTAATTTTTGGGAATTACTGATCTTTATTTTAAATTTTGTGGATAAACAAAATAAAATGGGGAAATTTTAACATATTTGTATCTTCTTATTGTTATTACCTGAATTAATAAGGATTGCGAATCACACTTCATTTAAACCAAATTCATCACTAACATGACAAGACATACCTTTAGCCCTTAATCTATCATTAACCTTATTATTTGTATACAAAGATACATTTAGTTTAAATGCTCGAGGATTTTTACGACAAAGTAATTTTAGTCGCAGAAAACCATTTCCACAACCAACCACCATATTAAATCGCAATTGGTGGACAATTTGCTACCAAATTTCCACATCATCGCCCAAAATCGAAGCAATCTCTTTACTTTCTTAATTTTCTTAATTGATTAATATATATGAGGTATTCCTAATACAACATAGAAAATGTTAAATTAATCTTCACACTTACATATGCAATTGTTCTTCATTTGCTTTATTTTTGGGAATAACTAATCTTTAATTTTAATTTGCTAGAAATAGTTTTCTAATTATATTACAATGTCTTGTTAAATAATTATAATTTATTTTTTAAAATAACAAAAATTAAAGGGTATAATTTTGTGAAATACTTTTTTGAAATTATAATAATCAAAATGCATAATTTTCTAAAAATTAAGTCATTTATAATTTATTTGAATGGTCAACAAATTAATTTGCAAAAAAATTTCAGTCGAATAATTTAATGTTTAATTCACATTATGTTTTATTTGGAATAGGAAAATAAATTTATTACAAATTATTTATGAACCTGTGGGCTTTGCCGATAAACCATGTATTAGTCGCTACATCTGACATTTGTCAACCAAATATAATAGATCATAGCAAATTAACTAATACTACTTCCAGTAAACAATAAACGACATCGTTTACCTAAACAAGAAAAACGACGTCGTTTTGTATTAGGTTTTCAAAGACAAAAAATAAAAGGCTACTCCATTCTCGTTCAAGTTGTCAACATTTCTCAAAACCCTCTCCTCTGTTTGGGTTTTGTATTGTGGTCCTCACCGTTGAAGAACCGTTATTAACTGAATCGATATTATTCTTTTGTTCTATTTTCATCAACGAAGTTGTGCTAAGTTTAACTTATACTTTAGGTGTTTATTGTGAGTTCTTAATTATGCATTTGATATATGAGTTGTGTTTATAGTTATGCTTAGAAGATGATTTACGGTTTGTCTTTGATATTTGTTTATGTCTGTCTTCCAATGACCTTTAACTCTTTCCTCACCAAAGCTTCATAGCTATTTGATGAAAGGTCTTCAAAAGTATTTTACTTTTATTCATTTTCATTAATAGTAATATAGCTCAATATAGGTAATACTATATTTCTGCACATCAAGAACATAGTCATGTCTATTCTATTTTAAATTCTAAATTTTGCATATGATACAAACTGCACAATAGATTTTTGAAATTTTAGTAAGGGTAACTTTCACACTACAATAAAATCATATATTAGTGGAGGCAATTTATCGACAGAAACCAAACCGTAGCTAATTACCAAGGGAATAATATTATGCATCGATAAATATGTCGTGAAAGTTTTCTTTTTGCGACAGACACAATTGTCGTCAATAAAGGTGGAGGGAAAGCATTTCGTGCAAAATTTTCGATAACATATAGCGACGACCTAATCATTCCCGTCAGTAAAAATTGCAGGAATGCTCCTCGCAATTAAATAGTGTCAGACACTTGCTGACGGAAATGGTTCTCTCGGTGAAATTTGCTTTGTTTAATAATCAGCGTCGATTATTTACCGACAAATAAAATCTGTCGTTAATGAGCAGTCTCATTTACCGACGGATGGCTTAATCCATCTCAAAATAAGGCGGCAAGACTTGGTGCGATATTTGGTGAATTTGAATACCAACAAAAAATATGTTATGTCGTTAAATCACGACTTGTTCATATAAAACCAAACGACGTTGTTTTGGTTATCATCTTAACCCGACCCTCCTCCCCCTCTGCTATTTTTCTTCTCTTCTCTGTTGTTTGGGTTGGTTTTAGGCAATTTTCCCTGCTTCCATCGTTAGTTTTTATGTGTTTTTGGCCCATTGTGCGTCATTTTCTAGTAAGCTTTCTATTAGGTGTATTTTGTCTCCAAAAAATGCAGCTCTTATATGGTTATATATATGTATACCGTGGGTGTTTTGGGTGGTCGGTTTTTGTGTGATTATTGTTGGTGTATGCATTTTTTGTGTCATTTTTGGTTTATTTGTTGTTTACATGTAATGTTGTTGGCAAATAATGAAAAAAATGCATTTGTTTTGTGATTAGTTAGAGATAATACATATTGCCTATTAGTTGTTTGATAAAATGTCCTTTAGATAAACATATTATTGTTTTAATGATTTGTTGTAATATTTTGTTGTAATTGTTGTAATAATGATTTGTTGTAATGTTTTGAACAGAAAGGATTTGAGATTGAAGTGTGAATTTGAGATTGAGGAGAAGGGATTTGAGATTGAGGAGTGTATTTAAAGTGTGTATTTGAGATTGAAGTGTGTATTTAAGATTGAAGAGAAGGGATTTGAGATTGAATTGTGTATTTGAAGTGTGTATTTGACATTATGTGTTTGATATTGAATTGTGTATTTAAAGTGTGTATTTGAGATTGTGTATTTGAAGAGAAGGGATTGTGTTTAATTGAAATATGTATTTGAATTGCGCATTTGAAGAGATGGGATTGTGTAATTGAAGTGTATATTTGATATTGTATATTTGAAGTGTGTATTTGAGATTGTGTATTTGAAGTGTGTATTTGAGTTGTGTATTTGAAGAGAAGGGATTGTATAATTGAAATGCGTATTTGAATTGTGTATTTGATATTGAATTGTGTATTTGAAGAGAAGGGATTGTGTATTTGAAGTGTATATTTGAGATTTTGTATTTGAGATTGTGCATTTGAAGTTTGTATTTGAAGTGTGTATTAAATTTGTTATTTTTTCTACTTATTATTAATTTTATTAATATTATTATTATTATTTTATTCAATTATTATTATTATTATTATCATTATTATTAAATATAATATTGTTAGTAAATTTATTATTATTATTACTTTTCTACTTATCATTATTCATATTATAATTAATTTTATGATTATTATTATTGTCATTAATATTAATAATTATTATTAATATTATTTGTTTTAATAATCTTATTAATTTTATTATTCGTATTATTAGTAATAACAATTATTGTTAATTTTCTACTGATTATTAAATTTATTATTATTATTATTATTATTATTATTATTCTTATTATTATTATTATTATTGTCATTAATTTTTTAATAATTATTATTAATATTATTGGCTTTATTGTTCTTATTAATTTTATTATTAGTAATAACAATTATTGTTATATTTAATATAATACAGTTGTTTATAGTATGAGTTCTTACTTTTGTATTTTGCTTTCACCTAATAACAAAAAACTGTATTACATTAAATATTTCATTTTTTTTGTAGTACCTATTGTGTGGAAAATCATTGCTCATCTTTCTTCGTTGTAGTCTAAAATTGTCCATCTATCCAAGTTAGTCATTGAACTAAAGTTTACCATATTTATTGCTTTAATAATACGATTATGATACCTTTGTTCTTTTGCTTTGAGTTAATACAACAATTATTGAGTGTTCTGTCTTTTTTCTTACATTAGTTTATGATGTTGTATTACCATCAGTTTGAAATCAATTGTAGGTTATTAATTCGATCGATTAATTGTAGGTAATTAATTACTACGATTAATACTTCAACTTCAATGCGACTAATGCAAACATAATATTAGCATAAGAAAGTAATACGTTTCATAGACAAGACAATTCGTTCCACAATAAACCCCTAGGATGGTATATAGGCTAGAAACCTGTGATGCAGCTCCCGTGAGGCTTATCGGTGAAATATTCCACGAGCCTATAAGTCACAGCAAGAACTTGTTTTCTTGATTCACAAGTGTAAACAATGACACGTATTATAGTTTTGAAATCAATTATAGGTGATTAATTAAATTGGTTAATACTTAGGGGATGTGTAAAGTTTAGATGTTCTGTAAATTTTGGGGTGCCATAAAGGATACTATAGATCACTGATTTAAATTAACAATTTTTCATAAATGACCAATGTTGATAGATCTTGGATGTATAGGCGATTATCACATAATGATTTCATTAATCCTAAATTTGTTGAGGGAGTTGAAGCTTTTATTCATTATGCATGTTCTCAACATGCATATATGGATGAGCCAAAGATTAGATGTCCAAGTTTCCTTCCTATTGATGAAGTGAACGAGCATTTTTGTAGAAGAGGGTTTGTCCCTAATTATTTTCAGTGGACAGAACATGAGGAATCATTGATTTATAGCATCTCAAGGAGTAATAAAGCACAATCATAAGCTAGTTTCAATGAGTTTGAAGGGGGGATTGGATTTAGAAGAAATAATGTGGATGTAAATGAAAATCCTTATATGCAAATGGTTTATGATGCAGGCGGTTATAGCTTTTAGGAAAATATAGAAAATTTTGAAAAAGAACCTAACTCTCAATCCAAACAGTTTTTTTGATTTACTACACTCAGCTGACCAAGAACTATGGCCAAATTGTAGTAGCTAGAGATGAAACACCTCCTCTCACTCCACCTACTACACTGGCAGATGAGGCTATACCATCCACCACTCCCACATGATTTACTATCCCTATATTGACAAAGATATCACGGGTAAACAACGTGGATGAAGGAGATGGCCGCCAGCCTAGAGCTAAGGGACTCGTTGGACTAATATACATCACAATTGTCAATAATATGTAAGTGAAAATACATGAACCATTATATGTTTATAATTACGTTATAGGTTTAAATTTTAAAAAGGTATAAATTTATTTGTTTTTATATTAGGTTATTTCCATCTAGACCTTGTTCAAGAAACATAACTTCGAAATTCAAAGAGAAGATTGATCCTGAGGGCTATATATGAATTTTACTATCATGAGTTTGAGGTACGACAAAAATTATTATTTCCTTTGTTAATTAACATTTTTATACATTAATTTGATAAATGTTATTACATCAAATGTATTTATCGAATATTTTTTCTTTTGTTAATTAAAAAAAGAATTTTCTTGGGATTCTCAATTTGATGGGATCATCTATAGAGTATGGGAGAGACGAGCGCGTACATGCTATCGTGACTTTGTTGGTGCGATACACAAGGCGGGTGTACGACCACCTTATATTTCTGAAGAAATATGGAGTCGTTGGCTGCAGTATTGGACATCACCTAAGGCCATGTCTTTTTCACAATGTAATTTAGCCAGCAGACGTAGAGGACCAGAGGGAAAGAGTCTTCCCGTACATACGGGAGGATCTATTACCCACCAAGAGCATGCAGAGAGACTTGTAAGTATCTACAATTTACGGTTATATTCTCATTTCTTTTCCTTTTTGTATTTTAATTGAATTTGATATGTTAAAATATGAAATGAAAATATGTGTTTGTTGTCGAGAATGATAATGTTATAAATGTCTGGTGTCATATATGACTGTGCTTTTTAGATTTTTTTCTTTGTTCAACAAGGGGTAGATATCATAAAAATAAACCAAACTCTGCCAAAATTTTTATAAAATCTAATTCACTTATAATTAATATTGTATTCTTATGTAGGAAAAATCTATGAGCATGAGGCCTACACCCCGTCAGCTATTTTTGCACACTCACATAAAGAAGCATGACGATGTGATATTCGTCAATAGTCATTGCAGAGAACTCAATGTATGTGAAATTTATGGTTTAATATTAATAATGCTTAATAATTATCACTTACTAATATAAACATTGTTTTTTTATATGACTAAATACAAGAAAGCATTGAACGACAGTCTTAACAATCTGAAGATGTTGATGAGACTGAAACTTATCTTCAAACAGTGGGTAGTAGGGACGGCATGGGAGGATATTTGGCTTAGGTTTATTTGCGAACACATGTTATTCGCAATCTTCCACGTCCAGTATAGCAGCATCTAGTAAGTGGTCCACCACCAATGAACTGCAAGAGCTTCGAGGTAGAGTGCAAATATTGGCGACTCAGTTACAACAGTTGATGGAACAGTTTAAACAGTCGATGCAGTACATCACTCAGCTCCATCAGGAGATGGATAAGTTGAAGGGTAAGTATAGCACCTCATCACACAAACTAGAGCATTTGCCGTCTCCAGATCAATAATGTACTTTTGGTCATTTAATTTATATTACAAATACTTATTATGTACAATGTAATGTTTTTATTATCAATTAAGATATTTTAACTTTTAATCATCAATCAAAATTTCTATTTAAGCAAATTAATTGTACACTATAAATTTATAACCGTTAAAATTATGCATTAACCATAAACAACCTTCAGTAACGTCCTCTCTATTTGATGATAGTCTATGCGCTCATCCATCGGTAATCACAGAAGGAATAACCAATTATCTCCCAATTTTTACCGATGGAAAGACATATCTGTCGGTAACCTCTTAGCAAATTTACCGACGGTAAATTTCTTACCATTGGTAAATTTTCTGACGGAACGTAACTACCCATCTCTAAATGTTACCAACGGTCAATCGTAGAGTAAACCGTCGATATATTTACCGATGGTCAACAATTTACCGTCGATACATTTACTGATGGAAACTCTTTTGCCCATCGGTAATTACTAGCTACGACCGAATCTATGATACCTTTGTTTGTCAGTAAAGTCCATCAGTAATATATCTTACCAATGGAATATTTATATTTTCTGTCAGTAATTTCCATCGCAAAATGACATTTTTCTTGTAATGTCATATCATTAGGCACATTGAAGATGTATAAGTGCTAAACTAGACTACTTTCATTTATCATCGAAATTGGAGTTAAACATTTCATCATTTTATTCTAAATCGACACTGGCAGAATATACCTCTTAACATTATTAATCAAGGAATGCTGACATGGAGACTAGTTCCAGATGGTACTAATTCGTGCCATTGGGAGGAATATGGCAAAATTGTCTTAACTGAAGAAATAAACAACACAGAAAAATCCCCCCTTTATACACTAATGATCATTTGCCTTCTATGACCGATCTTCTACTTCAAGAGGTGTTTCCATGACTCTACCACCCAGTGAATTCTGTTCCACTTAATCCCTTTATTTCATGGCCACATATCTTAAAAAAATATTCAAATTAGAACTAATAAGTATCAAATAATTGATAAAATGGATAACAACGCTCTTTTTTCTCTTATGATTCAACAAGATCACGAAGTCGATTCATCCAATAAAAAAAACCTATTCCATTGGGTGGAAATGAATGAAGAAATTGTAAATCATCCTATATCCAGTTTGAACCTTTGGTTCTTTCAAAAATTTGTGATACTCTACAACATATATGAGATAAAACCTTGGATAATACCAATCAACTCCCTTTTTTTCAATTTGAATAGAAATGAAAATATTAATGAAAAAAATCAACAAAAATGGCGATTTTTTTATCTCTATACTATCGAATAAAAAAACTATTGAATTTGAAAATCAAAACTACGACGAAGACAAAGAATCCGAGAACAAAGTGGATCTTGAAATCATCCGAACAACGTCACTTTTCTTATTATGTACATCTCATTTCCTTTTATGAAGCTATTATATATATTTACATTTGATGGTATATACTACATGTTGTTTTAAGCTTCCTTGAATCTCGAAGATGACATATATGCCCATGGAGGCAGGAGCAATGTCACAATGGTCTGTAAAAGATTAGGGAAATCGTTTGTTTTGGAAAATTTGTCAAGTTCACAAACCTTGTCTGGTCATTTACGTATGCATGTCACTGCGATTTCGGTTCGTTTAATAGTTTACTAATATGACAATATCTAGGTTTTATACTGATTGTGCTTTAGGTAAACTGTTTCGTACTGGGAGTTCATCTGGAGAACTTGTCTTCCATACTAAATCTAGCGACTCATTCACTGTATCCTCTACAAGTTTAGCTGTAACGGAAACATTGTTGCAAGAGGGTGTGAAAAACCCGACACCTGAGGGAAGAACTATTACGGTTTCAATTGGTACCTTCGAACATGCAAGGACCCCTCTTGGGAATCCAGACATTAGGGACTCATACCTTTACCAACTCTCATGTCACTTAGAACTCAAAAAAATAATTATAACATTGTCATTTATCGATGCAATCAACTAGACTCAGCTTTAAAGTTGATTTATTGTTATATCTGTAAGAATTTGTCAAACAACTTCTCTGCATATTATTAAGTGTAGACTATTATTGTTCTTGTTCTATGATTGTTTGAATTGTTAAATTTCTAATTCAAAGTTCGTACTACTCCATATATATCATATTATTATATTGATACAATTATTTAAATTTTTATAACTAATTTTTGCTATGATAGTAAATATTAGTGATTAATTAACACTATTGTTTAACAGTTAAAATTTTGTTGTGTGTGTTTTTTCAACAATACATTGCAAATATTCAAAACAAGTCTCCAATAAAACATATATTAACTATGATATATTATAAAAATCGTCATCGAATGTGACCATCAAGTGACGATTTTCAGAAATCGTCATTGAATGTGTAACACAATTGTTGATCTTTTGATCACGCTTCCAAATTTCGTCACCAAATGGTCACTTTTAGTGACAATGTAAAAAACGTAGCAAAAAATCAAACGTCTTTTTACTAATGATTTTGTATAATCGTCGCCACTTATGGACCCTTTAGTGATGATTTCGGAGATTGGTTACCAAATGTTTAATAAATTATGGTGACGATTTATGAAAAGTGTTACCAAAAGTTAATTTAGTAACAAATATTTGAAATCGTCACCCATTGTGAATCATTTTGTAACGATTTTCGGTAATCGTCACTAAATTTTCACCATTTGACAACGATTTTTGCTATTCGTCATGAAATGTTATCCCTTTTGTAACATTTTTGAGTTAGTCGCTAAAACCTTAGTTTTAATGACGATTTGTAAAATCGTCACAATATGATAACTTTTGCTAACGATTTTTCAAACGTAGGAAAAAAAAACAAAGCTAAATGTCTGGTTTGTCTGTTACAATTAATAATTACATATTGCAACAGGCATTAGGTAGAAATGAAGTTGAAATCCAGGGATGCAAATGGGAAAGAATAACACGTGGTATGAAAGTTCCAATGATCAAGTTATATATATACAGGGATGCAAATCGGAACAAATAACACATGGTATGAAAGTCCCGATGATCAGATTTCAACTTCATCTGTATCTAATGCCTGTTGCAATATGTAATTATTAATTGTATGCAGATGAGCTATTATTAATTGTGGCTCTTTTATACAAGTGAAATAATTAAAAGCATGGTTATTTATCATGCCCTGTCAGTTTAATATGCTTTGTCGCTCTTACCGTCATTTCCAACTTGACATCGATTCTTCAAATTTCCTTTTTGTTTGTACCTCTTTATTTTGTATTTAATGAATTCAATCATGTCATATTATTTTTTAAGAGTCATTAATAAAAGATTATTTATTTCATGTTTCCGTAAATACATTATTTATTTCATGTTTCCGTAAATGTTTATTTCTTAGAATTGAAAATAAGTTTTTGGTTTTTCTAATTTTTCATTTTCATGCAAACTTATAGAAATTCCTATGGTGAATAATCAGGGAGAGACTAGATTTTTACACGTTTATCTTTATTAAATTGAGGTGTGAAAAAACCTAAGGCAATCTATGGTCGTAAAAGTTACTACTTACGTCACCACTCCAAAATTAGGGTAAAAGGCAAGCCCTTCAAATTTGACAATAGATGTTATTCCTTAATTTTTTTAAATATAATTAAGAAAATAACAGACTTTGGGCGACGAATGTTTAAATCGTCACCAATAGTCAACATTTAGTGACGATTTCAAATTCGTTGCAAAAAACAACATAGCTAATAGTCTGTTATGTTATGTTGTTGTGTCTATCAAGTTTTATCTCTGAAAATCATCCCAAATTTTGTTACTGCACAGATTTAGATATTACCTACAAAGCATTTTATTTTTTAAATAACAATAGCATTTTTTACATTATATACCGATTTTTCGAGGACATAAGTAGACATTGTCCAACACTGATGTTGGAGAATTTCAGTCTGCCAAGGGCATTACATAACAAGGAAAGCCAAATCCGTAGTTAAGAGTTAAGACAGGCAAATGGGCAAAAGAACGATGGCAAATAAAGGAAAGTTAGGGGACTGGGAAATGGGATCAAAAAGTAGGATTATTTAGTTATTTTATATTATAAAATTGATAATCCATCAAAAGAAGTCTATAATTAGATATATGTATATATTGAAGGACCGTCCTGGACTTTCTATATAAAGCACAAACATTCTCGGGCACTTGCCGTGATCTTTCTCCATTTCTCTCTACTTCCAAGAAGTCCATAGTTGAAGGGATCCATTCCTAGAGAAGATCACCAATTTCTTGATTAACTACAGGTAGGAAATTAACTGTTAGTTGGTCGTTTTTTATTTCAGAAGTAGACTATCGACGAAGACATCAGGACCCATAAAGTAAAACCTCCCACGTTATAAATCAAAAGGCCATGAAGATGGTAACATAGTTCTCCACATTTTATCAAGTTTGATTACAACAGTAACGAGAAAAGGTTTCAGTATTGTACCATCAATCTCTGTGATGTTTATATTGTTCGGTTAATTTCTCGATGTTGTTCTCTTTTATTTCTTGCTCTTTCTATATATATATATGGTTCTGTGGTGATGGAAAATAAATTGTTGATTTCCTGAAATATTATGCTCAGGATCACCAGGAATATGGAAGCTGCTGTGATCTCAGTGGAACGCATCAGACCTCTCTCGCCTGCTCATCATCTGCTGCCTCCATTCAGACTCTCTCTTATAGATCAGCTTACACCCACTACTTACTCCCCGCTCGTATTTTTCTACCCTGTAGATGATAGTAAGCATTCCAAAACTGCTCAGCTCGCAACTCAGCTAAAATGGTCACTTTCAAAAACCTTAGATACCATCTATCCTCTATCAGGAAGGGTGAGAAACAATATCGTTATAGAGAACTACGGTGAGGGTGTTCCCTTTACAGAAACTCGGATAAATGGGCGTTTATTTGACTTTCTTCAAGATCCTCGGATTGAACTGCTCAATGGATTCCTTCCATGCCAACCTTTCTGTCAATTGAAGGATCCAACTGTCGCACAAGTAACTGTGCAATTAAACGTCTTTGACTGTGGAGGTATTGCACTGGGTGTGTGCTTATCACACAAGCTCGTTGACGGAACGACTGCAAGCACTTTCCTTAAATCTTGGGCCTCTAATGCGAGTGGAGTTCCTAACAATATTCATCCCAACTTATCAGATGCTTCTGTGCTTTTTCCTTCTGTAGATTACGTACCCCAGCGCTATATCTCTAACGCAGAAAGCTCTTGGTTTAGCGACTGTAGATGTGTGACAAGGAGATTTGGGTTTCATGACAACGCTGTAGCTGCTTTAATGGCCAAAGCTGCAAGCACAATGGTAGAGTATCCAACTAGAGTCCAAGCAATAAGTGGTTTTATTTGGAAACATGCAACGGCAGCATCTAGATCCATATCAGGTTCGTTGAAGCCATCTGTTGCCAAGGAAGTAGTCAACATACGAAGTCGAAGACTGACAAAACCACGCTTGTCAAAGCACTCAATTGGTAATCTTATTCAATTCTCAATGTCACACTTCAATCCAGAACACACAGAGATGGAGATGGACAGCTTGGTAGCTCTCATAAGTGATGGTGTTGCAGGAATCAACAACGAATACATAAAACATATGATTGGTGACGAAGGATCTGTCTCCTATTTCGAACTGCTAAACCGTCAAGAAAAGATTTTCAAGGGAAACCCAGAAACATTTGTTTTCGCTGGTTGGAATACTTTTGGTTTTAACGACATAGATTTTGGATGGGGAAAACCTATATGGCTCGGTGTTATGGGAAACACCAGTCGATGTATTCCTAGTATACACAATGTGATCCTTTTGAACAACGCTGGAAGGAGAAATGGAGTGGAGGCATGGATGATATTGGATGAGAAGATAATGCGTGTTCTTGAAAGAGATCCTGAGTTCTTGGCGTACGCTTCCCCGAATCCTTGCATATCAAGTTTACGTGGAGATTTTTGATTATTCATTCCTGTTACTTCCTGTTTCTTTTTTCTCTCGTCAGCACTTTTGTCTTCTGATGTATTTTTTCCTTTTCAATGTCGACGGCAACCAATTTTATTGAATGATTAGAAGGTTCATTTTAATATACAATAACTAATTATGGGATAGATAATTATTACTTTAATTAAAATTTTTATTATTAAAATATTTTTTATTACTTATAATATTAATCTTAACTATAAAAAATCCGTCATAAATTTTTTATTACTTATTTTATTAAAAACTCGTATGGCTTGCTGACGGGAACGACGGCTACTCCTGTGATGTGAGGTAATGTGACCGGGAATTTAAGAGTGGTCGAGCCCAAAACTTATTAGTGTTTATAAATAAAAGATGATAATTATCGGCATTGCTTATGATTATTAATTACTGGATGATCGTTATATTTAATTGTATTTAATATAGATTATTGATAAATGTTATTGAATGGTTAGAAGAATGATAAAAAAAAGACACATACTAATATTGTATTTTAGTTTTATAAATATATTTCAATAATAAAAAATAGTTTTTTATTAAATTAAATATAAACAATTTCTAAAAGTAAATATATCCCTCTTTGAATTAGTATTTGATAAAAAATTTTACATCAATCTTAAAATTATAAACTTAGAAATTCATATTCATAAAAAAGATATTTGTTCTGAAAAGGCAAAACGGATGGTCTTTAAAGATAGATAAGTTAAAATAAAATAAATACTCTTTCAATAATAAAGAAAGATAATATTTTTAAAATGATGAATTAATATATCATCCATAATTATCATCAATATTTTAGAAATGAAACTAGTTATGATAAGAAAAAATTAATTAAAAATTCTCGTCCTTATTGTATGACTTCATAAATTTAAATTATCCGTCTATATGAGAGCTTTTAAAGAACTAAATTATTAATTTATACCCTAGAGCTAATTGGTTGATTCTAGTTTAGTGACAAAATAATTTAAAAGCATTATTTATATTGTTCATATTTACTTGTATATCATAAAGTCCATGGAATAATTATATATTGCAAATAAAATTATGATAAAATTATAATTATGAGATTCATATTGCATTTATGTATTATACCTAAACTGTTCGTGGTCATTGTTATATTAAGACTAGACATTAATAGAGTGTAAAAAGACTAGTACATGTTATATTTTTCCTTACAAAGAAAGTAGTTGATCTCATAAGTTAAAGTATGAAAATACTTAAACAAACATATAAGTGATTGTTAAATCATAAGTTTACTGAACTGATCCTATATGAGAAATCTATTTGAAACATTACTTATATGTCTATGGAAATTCTCATTGTTACGACTACATAAGTGATCCTTTAAATTAAGGTCTCCAAAGTTATCTTACATAAGGATTCCTATTTTTCAATACTACTTATAACCTATTTTAATCAAAGATTATTCAGTCGGTAGTAATTGGGTGGTCATGATGTATTGCTAGATATCAATCTTGATCTATGATTATAAATTGTTTAATTAGATAATTAAAGATAAATTAAAAGAAGTTTTAATTTATCTAATTTTAATTATTAATTAGAACTATAATTTATAATCATTGGTAACATATTTGGGAACCTAATAGGTTTCACAAAAAGAATCAGTTGAAGAAAGTAAAGAAATAATTTAATCAAGTTAGATTTGATTGTAAATTTTGAGAAACTTTATAATTAAATATGAGATATTTAATAATAAGGATTAATATGAGATATTGGATCTTATTTGAGTACAATTGATATATAATTAGAATTATTTATAATTCTAATTAAAGTTTAATTGAAATTAGAATTTAATTTCAATCAAATTACTAAAATGTCCAAAATTATTATTAATAGACTTAAGTTGTAATAAAGTTAGAACTTCTTCAACCCTCTCTTTAAGAGTTATAGAATTCCCTTAAATTGCTCTGTAGATACTGTTAAAGGTCGGACACTTGTGCGACTACATTGATTGAGATAAGCTAGTTTTGGAAACGATATGAGAGACACAACAAGAAAAGGATCACGTTTCCAAATAAGGTATGAATTAAAATTCACATTTTAATATGATTTATATGTTAATCATTTTATAGAATTAAAATAATCTTGGTTTTTAAGAAATCAAAATATGAAAAAGTTTTGTAATTATCCCATTACGACTAATTTTTCAATTTTTCAACAATGGTACTAGAGGTAACTTTAATTCTATAATGTGATTAAATTAGTTGATCGTTATTCATATTGAATTTTGGAATTGAAGTTACAAACTCTAAGCTTTAAAATTACAATATTATTGTAATTTGAAAAACCAAAAAAAATATTAGTTCTAAAATCTGAATAAGTTCAAATTTAAAAACAACATGAAACCCATAATTTAGAAATCTAGATTAAGAATTCTAAAAATTACAATAAGTTTTCCAACTTTTAGAAACCTCAAAAATCAAAATCTGTAAACTTTTGAAATCTTCCAATAGAAATTTAAAAACAATGTGAAACTCAGAATTTAGAAATCTAGATAAGAATTCTAAAAATTGCAATAAGTTGTCAAACTTTTAGAAACACTAAAAACCAAAATCTGAAAACCTTTGAAATCTTCCGATAGAAATAAAGTGCTATGTATTGTTGCTAGTTTACAAAACCCCAAAATCTGGAAATTAAATATTTCCAACAGTCTTAAGGGTACAAAGCGCATTCACTAGTTCTTGTGGTCCTGTTTCTGGTTATTTATGAGTTACCATTGTGTTTTGTTAAGCAATAATTCATAATATGCTACGTTTTAGAGGCATGTTGACAAGGCTTCTTTTTATTGATTGTTTTTCTAATTTTCCCTGATATTTTTCCTTTCCTGTTTGTATCCATGTAGGCAGGCCTAACAGACTCGCCCATTTGAGCACCCATTCATTTACAAGGATCAAATCAATGAAGAGTATTTCTTTCTCTCTGCTCTTTCTTTTATCTCTACCTTTTCACTGAAATTCTTGGTCACTCAAACATCTTTAAGATTTGAACTCTGGCAAGCTATCATTTGGTATTAAAGAACGATCCATGGCTGAAGGTACACGCTTGACAGAGTTTAGACTTGCATTCAAAAGACAGGTTTGTCAAGAGCTCCAGGGACTGGTGAATCAAGTGAAGGAGAAATTATTCCAGCACCCAGAAGAAGCCAAGGAGGGTGACTTAGTCGCGCTCAAAAACATTGACAGGGGGTATAAAGCTCAAATAGAAACAAGATGAAGCTGTTGTGAACAACGATGAACTGCAAACTAGTAATGTTCGCAACGGAGGTCAAAATGGCGGCGTGGACAATTCTCAAAAATCGGTCGCATTGAATTCCCACATTTCGACGACAACGACATTAAGGCCTGGTTATATAAATGTAACCAGTTATTCCAGCTGGAAGCCATCGAAGAAGAGAAGAAGATCCAAATCGTAGCAATTCACTTGGAGGGACTAGCATTAGAATGTCACCAATGTTTATTAGGCATTGACCAATCGACCTAGTGTTGTCGTGGATGGGGTATTCTCTGGTGGTGACTGAACATTTTGCGGATTTTTCCACTGATCCAACAGCGGAGACATAAAACAACAGGGCTTTGTTCTGGAATACCAAAATCGTTTTGATACACTAGACACTTTATTGGTGGTCTCAATGGTGATCGACAAACGGCAGTGAGGCCATGAATTTAAAATTATAAATTTAGAAATTCATAGTTATAAAAAATTTATTTGTGCTTTTTCAGCTCAAATAACTTAGGAAATAATATTTCCTCTCTTCGGAGCTTCCGTTTCTGATATATTTTTCCTTTTCAATATCGACTGCTACTAATTTAGACTAATGATCAAAAAATTAATGTCAACATATAATAGCCAATTATATGGTAGATAATTATTACTAAATAAATTTTATTTTATTAAAATATTTGCTATTACTTATAATATTAATATTTTCCACACAAAAAATCGGTCACAATTTTCATGAGCTATTGTCAGTACCCCTAGCTGGCTGACGAGAGAGTGACGACTGCTCTGGGAGGTAGTGTGAGAATCAATTTAAAAGAGGTAGAGCCCAAAACCAATGTTTATCGGTTAATATTGAGGACCATTTTAGATAATTTTTTAAATTTATGAAGTAATTTTTGAATTTTTTAAAATTATAAAACAATCTATTATTATATTATACTGTGCATCAATTATGTTTCTAAAAATCATAATAATAAAAATTTAAAATGACAATAATTTATTTATTTTATTAACATTAATTTTCAAATATTTATATGACAACTAAATGAAATTGTTACACTAATACAATTGTATAATAATTTTACAATTATGGTTATAATAATTCTATTAATTTTTTACTTAACTATTTATATTCAAATGTTTTCTATGATATGAATGACTTCATTTTAGTTATTATATTAAATTTTAATTTAGAACAAGGAGTTAACAATTTTTATTTAAGGTATATATTAAAGTTAACAACAACAATATTTTAGATCTACAAATAAAATAAAATTTTAAAAATTAATGTTAAATTGAAAGTTGATAAGTTCAAATTCTATTACACATAGGATATGTCATTACACATAATTATATATAAATTTTATGACCCTTAATTGTCTTACTGATAGTTTTTATTTTTAACATATTTTTCATTAAGAATAATTTTGAGACATAATTTTGTGTTATTAAATTAATTTTATAAATGTATGATTAAAACAATTATCGAACAACATTAAATTTTAAAACACAAATGACACATGTAAGATGGACGACCCTGATCTATCTGTTTTTGTGAGTAAAAAAAACTCTTGTCTCTGTCTCCTTTGGCAAAGTACTCCCACGAATTAGTCTTTACTTTTCTTTGTCTCTTATTGTTATTGTTTGTCTGTTCGTGTAGTAGTTCTGATGCAATGAGCATCATAGTCTCACGTTGTCTGAAATTATTGGGCGAGATGACTTTATATGTAGGCTGGACAAACTTGTCTACTAGACTAGTCTTTTAGTTAGTTATATTTGGTCTGCATTATTTGATATCAGAGTCGGGCTCTCATGCATGTGGGTGCACGTGGGTTTGTGGGGTTAGTTTGGGGTGGTCCTCTCGTAAAAAGTGACCTGGATCACATGTAGGACGCATGTTCTTCTGCAATGGAGGGAATTGATGCAGTGAGCATCATAATCCTACATCGCCTGAAAGTATTGGTTGAGATGGCCTTATATGTAAGCTGGATAAACATATCTACTAGACTAGTCTTTTAGTTAGTTAAGTCTGGTCTGCATCAAGTTCAGGTTTTGGTTCTCTATTTAGTTTGGTATTAGTTTGTTCATTTTCGAAGCTGTCAATGGTTTGAGTTGAATCGATGAGTTGGGTCTTATAAAGTTCTGAACTGAACTTGGAAAGATGGGAATTTTGTTTGAGAAAGATGGGATTGTCAAGAACACTCAGAAAAACTTAGCACATGAGTTGGAATGAAAAAGTAAGTTTATTGAAAGTAAATTGTCGGCATATATAGCGTTTTACAAAGAGATAAAATTGAAATAACAACCCATGTTTACAACATCCTAAAATGTGGTAATAGACTGAAAGAAATTGTCAAAACACTGACCACTAATTCGTATAGAATAGGACTTATTAATAGATTGAAATAACTAAAAGATTGAACCTAACATTCCCTCCCTTAAACTATATCACTACAAGAAAACAACACAATTTGCAAAGTTTGAAAAACGTCACAAAATATCAAAACACGTCAGAGAATACAATTTGCGACGTTTTAAAAATGTCATAAAAAACATCGCGGAATGTGGTGCAGGTAAAAGGTTTCTACGACGTTTCCCATAAAACATCACCAAAAACAAAACATGGACACTCCGTGACGTTTTAAAAAACATCACTGAAAGATTGATCTTTCCATGACATTTTTTGGAATGTCACTAAAAGTCACATTCCGCGATGTTTCCGCGGAAAATCACATTTGGCGACTTTTTAAAGACGTCACGGATTGCTTTCTATGACGTTTATACAAAAAAGTCGCAGATAGTTACATTATTTTTAAAATATTATTTTTTTTATTTTTTTAAAAAATCATTTTAATTTAATAATTTTAATAATTATGTTTCTAGACACATATTTTAATAATTATTTTTATATAAACGTCACAGATAGTTGTATTATTTTTAAATATTGTTTTTCTATTTTTTTCTAAAATCATTTTAATTTAATAATTTTTAATTTTAATAATTATGTTTTTATATACAAATTTTAATAATTATTTTTTAAAATACAAATATTCCATTACAATTGCAAACAGCCGCCGAATTGACCCTCGTAGTGAAAATGTTCGTGGATCAAACGTTACACAAGATCAAAATTACGGTCCTTATAAGTACTTAGACGTTTCAAACTCGCAATTCTCAAAATGAAACAAAAAAGGTTAGACTTAATAATATATATCCCATGTTCTATGACTTACTAGAGATACATCCACACAACAGAGACCACAACCAAAAAGATAGGAGACACGAAATATTGGCCAGTAAAGAAAGAATCAAATCACTCTTCCATTTGCTGACTCTCATCTATCACTGCTTGGTGAACCTTGACTTGGATCTTTGGGATAGTGAGAGAGGGATCCTTCAAGAGAGTAGCTGGGGCCTTGATCAGATGGATGCTCTATTCTAGTTGTTTTACTGCCTCTATATGTTCTCTCTTCTTATTAGTCTTCAATCTGCACAAGATTTAAGAACTTATGAGTTATCATATTTCTTAACTTTTCAAAAGAAAGATAATGTGGAAAGACAACAAACCTATTTCCAACATGTTTATTAAGCCGGTCTGATCTGATTTTATCTATCTTCTTAATGGCTCCTCGGTAAGAGTTCTGTCATATCTCTCCGGTCTATTGTGTTTCCTCTCAAGCTCAAAGGTTGAATCCTAGAACCATACATAACCAATGAAGTAAGAAGAAACAAAATACCAGGCTTGCATGAATAAACAAGTTTCAAATGATAAACATGGATCAAAGAAACCATGCTTTACCTCTGTCATATCCTTTCCATGCAACCTTCAATATGCCTTGGTCCATTTTACCTTACGAGGATTCCTTTTCATCTTAAAATTCTTATGGCATTTGGATCTTCATAAACAAAATATCTGTAATTAGTCACTATGGTTCCAAGATATGACTGTATGCTTCAGGATAAACAGCTCCTATACAACTTAAAGCACTTAAAATTCCCTGACAATCAGTCTCTGCATTTTTTTTTCTGTGTCACCCAATTATCGTTTGTTGATTGAGACCAACAATATCTCTCCAAGTTCATGTCTTTAGCTCTAGTTACAGTCTTGGGAGAACCTTAGCAACATACATTTTGTCATCTTTAAAGAACTTCATTACAGATCAGATCACAGATGCTTTTCATTTACTTCTGATGATCATCACAAGACTGCCCCATTAGCCTAATCAAAGTCATCATGCATTGCAGCAAGATAAGGAAAGTTAATCCAGACCATGTAAAGAAAGGTGAATAATTAACTTTTTTCCTTTATCTCTTCAATAATTCCTCCTCCATCAAGGATAATGTTAAAAGTTTCTGAGATGGAAACTTATCCTCAATTCCAAATATACCAGCTACATC